>WOXC01004003.1:0-317328 GCA_011680675.1 Gymnobelideus leadbeateri | reverse complement strand
CATAGACACATAGACACACACACACACACACACACACACACACACACACACACACACACATATACAGTCCCAAAAGGTTTAGTGGCATTTTAAGCTTTAATAGCTTTATTTGTATATATAATAACATTGTTGTAACATTTGCTCATACATTTGTTTAGTCTAAAAAAATATCAAAACCACTCACTATTGATGACTATATTTTAGCCTGATGATAAATGTGCCATTTATTCTAAAGTCAAAAGTTTTAAAGTGGGAATACCTTGCAAAATCACAAGTGGTTGAGGAGAAAACTACTTACAAGACCCTGGCACAAGATCAATTAAGCCAAATAATTTTAAAGTATTTATAGAAGATAATGGAAGATAAGCAAATTAAGAGAACAAGGGATATTTTACCTGTCAGATCTATAGAGAAGGAAAAGATTTATGATCAAACAAGGGATAGACAACATTATAAAATGCAAAACAGGTAATATTAGTTACATTAAATTAAAAAGGTTTCACACAATCGAAACCAACACAACCAAGATTAGAAGGAAAGCAGAAAGCTTAGAAATAATTTTATATCCAGTGTCTCTGATAAACCTTATTTACAAAATATATAGAGAACTGAGTCAAATTCAAAAGAATACAAGTCATTCCCCAACTGATAAATGTTCAAAGGATATGAAGACAGATTTTAGAGGAAGAAATTAAAGCTGTGTACAGTTATTTAAAAATGTTCTAAATAACTATTGGTTAAAGAAATGCAAATTAAAATAACTCTGAGGTACTACCTTACACCTATCAGATTGACTAATATAACAGGAAAGGAAAATGATAAATGTTGGAGATGATGTGAGAAAATTGGCACACTATTACATTATTGGTGGAGTTATGAACTGAAGATGCCATTTTGGAGAATAGTTCAAAACTATGCCCAAAGGACTATAAAACTGTGCATACCATTTGATCCAGCAATACCACTACCAGGTCTGTATCAAACCAAAAAAAATCATGAATAAGGGAAAAGGACCTACATATACAAAAATATTTCTAGCTGCTCTTTTTGTGGTGGTGAAGAAATAGAAATTGAGGGAATACCCATCATCTCCTTTTCTAGGTATACATCTCCTTGACAATGTCTTTTAGGCTACTTCTTATCTTCTCCCTCTGTACTACTTCACTTGGTGATCTCATTAACTCCCTTTTTCTTGCAGATAAGTCACTGATGAAATAAAATATACTTATACCCACCATGTATGTTGTGATCTTCCACTGGTTCAGTCTGAAAATTTCATACTTCTAAGGTAATAGCATTTCATAAATTATAACTAGCAAAATCAGTGTTAGTCAGATGGGTTTTTGCAGTGCTGTACTAGTTTAGTGTCTTTGAAGGCATGTCATAGTGCCAAAATGGAATCCAAATTGCTTCATTTTTCCTATCCAGTTCTGGCCCAGTTATTGTACATCTGTTGCTGTTTTCCAGGTTACACACACTGACAGACTTATTCAATGCGTTGTCTATTCAGGTGGATATAATAATTAGGGAAATATAAATTTTAATACATTTGTCTTCCAAATGTGGATGGCTACTATGAAACATTTTCAAATGAAAAGATATTTCAAATAGATGTCAAGTTCAACTGTATTTAAGTATTATATGTCATCTCTGAAAATAAGTATTTGGAGAAATGGATCAGTGACAAGGGAGGCCTCTTTTGTTAGTACACTGCATAGAAAGTATCTTGCTGAAATAATAAAGATTCAGATCGTCTTATATATCTCTCCTTTATGTCTTGCTTGTTATTGTTATCTGTTACATTATTGGGCCATTACTTCTATGGTTGTATTTCTCATGAAATTTTACATGATTTTAATAAATGTGTAGGAAACACCCTACTTGAAGGGAGTTTTAAAGTTCTACTTTATATCTGCTGAGTCAAAAGTTTTTTGTAGTCCACAAACAAAAGAAAGAGAATATGTTTTATCCCCCATTTTGAAGATATGGTCCGTTGTAGAAAAAAATGTTGATAACAATAGCATCTACCATTTACAGATAGACTTTATAGAGATGAGAAACTAGACATATAGATGTCCCAGAATAGAACCCTATGAGGTACCTATATTTAGAATACATGTCTTTAATGAGGATACAGCAAATGAGCCTGAGAATTTGTCAGTGGGGTAAGAGGAAAACCACATGAAAATGGTGTTAAAAAAACCTAAAGGGAAGATAATATCAAGGAAGAGAGGGTAAATCAACAGTGTCAAAGGATGTGGAGAGATTAACAAGAATGAGGGTTGAAAAAAATAACATTCAATTTGGAAATAGAGCTTTTAGTTAACTTGGGAAAGAGCAATTTTAGTGAAATAATGAGGGTTTAAACCCTATTATAAGGGGTGAAGAAGAGCATTGGAGGAAAGAGTTACCTATTGTAGATGGCATTCTCAGGAATTTTATCCACAAAGACAAAATAAATTTAGAATTATAGTTAACTCTCCAACAAATATCTATCTATCTATGCAAGATATGTAGATCTAGATCTGAAAGGGACCTTAGTGACCATCTATAACACCAATGCAACATTCACAGCACCCATAGCAGATATGAATATGCTGGTGTAGTTGTGAATAACAAAATTTAACAGGATCTCCACATGGAGGATAGAACCAAAACATTTATTCAAATACCAGATAGACAAATCCCAAAACCAGGAAGCCAAATTCATCACAGTAACCACAAAGTTGGTATACATAACCAATGCAGCAAACATCCACATTCCCAAGCCTTCCTAAACCTTCCCTCCATCAGGCCTTCAAAACAGAACACACTCCCTTAAGCAAGAATTCCCCTCTCTCACTCACACTAGCTGCTCAGCTTCCACCCTGCTTGCTCCCTGCAGTTCTGACTCTCTCTCAGCTTGTGCTCAGCTTTTTAGTCTGGTCATTGACTCCTCCCTATTACATCCCTTCCCGCTGCATTAGCAAGTTCTTCCCACTATGGCTTTCACCAGTTCTGTTTCTTAACAAAGACTTGATATAATCAAGGGTAAGGCTTACCTGAAACAAGGTGCTAAATACTTGTTTTCTTGCCATTACAAGGGGCAGGGTAGATCTCCAAATCCCCATTCCCATTATACCATCTAATCCAACCTATACATTTAAAAAATAAAGATGCTATTTTCCAGATAAATTAAGTGGTTCAGATCCCATTTCTAATGCTTGATATATGTGTAACTTTAGGAAAATTACTTAATATGTCTTGTATCAGTTGTTTTCAACTATAAAATAAAAGAGTTGGACTAAATTTCCCCTGAGTATCTTTATTTCTCTCAATCTATGCTACTCTTTTTTTGTGATTGGATTAAAATCATATCAGTATTCAAAGTCTAATGTGCTGTTAAAATGATAAAAAGTGGTAATGTTTTTGAGTACCCTCAGTGAAGAGGAAGACAAGGGAATAAGCATTTAATAGCACCTACTATGTACCAGATACTATACTAAGTTATTTTCCAAATATTACCTCATTTCATCCTAACAAAAACCCTTTGAGGTGGGTGCTATTATTATCTCAATTTTAAAGTTGAGAAATCTGAAACAAATTAAGTTTAAACAAATTGCTGAGGGTCACACAGTTAACAAGTGTCTGAGACCAGATTTAAATTCAGGTTTTCCTGACTCTAGGCCCATTACTTTATCCACTATTTCTTTAGCTGCCTCAAGAAGTACTTCATATACTATAAGTGCCTATAAATGTATTATCTATTTTAAGCATTTGTAATATTAATAGGAAGTTCCTTGAAATTTATTTGTAATTTGCTAGTTGATCTGAGAACCTTAAGTGTTTGATATCTTTAAA
Source organism: Gymnobelideus leadbeateri (assembly GCA_011680675.1). Classification (NCBI taxonomy): domain Eukaryota; kingdom Metazoa; phylum Chordata; class Mammalia; order Diprotodontia; family Petauridae; genus Gymnobelideus; species Gymnobelideus leadbeateri. The sequence continues at coordinate 313,488 of WOXC01004003.1, read as the reverse complement.
AAAAGATTAATAGCTTTTGTTTTTATACCTTCATTTTCCTGAAATTCTCCATCCTTAATACAAGGAATAAAAAAAGAGGAAAAAGCCATTCAAAAAAATAATGAATACATCAGGTGAGTCCAAAATTATATGTCATGTTCCAAACAAAATATTTTTCACTTTTTCAAAGAAAAAACATGAGCCAATTCCTTTTTTTCTTCACTGATAAACATGATATTTATAAAGTTCAATTTGTTTTTTGTTCTTTACATTTGCATTTTTTTTCATCATTTATGTATACTGTATGTCTACTTTTGCCTATTTCATTTCCCATCAGTATACATGTCTTTTCATACTCCCCTTCATCCTCCATATTCATTGTTTCTCATAGAATAATATTCCATTAAAATCAAGTACCACAACTTGCTTGCTTATTCCCAAAATGATGGGCATCTCCTTGACTTTCAATTCTTTGCTACAGAAAAAAAATGTTACTATAATTATTTTAGTATATGTGAGTTAACTATCCATGTTCTAATCCAGCTGACACTGCCATGACCTATCTCTGATTGTTTCAGTTATGTAAAATTAAAAAAAAATATGTAAAGGCTCAAAAGGAGTAGCATAAGCCTTTGATGGTCTAAGTGACCAGGACCTTGGACAGTTCACAGTGAGATAGAAATGAAAAACAACTGTTTGAATGATTAGTGGAATTTCAGTCAAACCAAACATCAGTTAAGAGAAAATCTTTATCTGGCTTTAGTTCATCTTTCAGCTTGATAGTTGAAGTAAGAGGGATATTATTTTCCTCCAAAATATTTTTTTCAAGCAAAGATATAAAAGAAAGCCACAATTTATTTTATTTTTAGTGTTTTTGGACAACTGCCCCTTGGGGAGGATGAAATTAAGCGACCTATAAAACATGGTGAGGAGTTATTTTTTAAAAAAGGGAATGTGGGCAGTGAGGACAAACAAGATTTCTAAATAGATTTCACTAATGAGATGCACTTGTAATTTTATCATAGTTTTCTAAAAGAACTGTGACATATATATATATACACATATATGTGTGAATATACATACATACATATATAATACATAATCTTTTCCAACATGAAATGAGTATATCATTTTATGAATACTATACCAGACCTTCATTTCTACTAAATCTAAGCTGTATTATATCAATGAACACTTAAATTTAACCCATTATAAGTCCATTCAAAATTATTTTTTAGTGGAGTATGATGTTAGATCAGATGTTTAAACTGTCCAAATTTATGGTCAGTGCTTTAACTCCCATGAAAAATTTATATTTTTCTGCAAATTTCCTATTTTCTTTTGGTCTTACTTATAATCACAGAGCATGTCTGTATGATATAAGGGGAGATGTGTGTATTTTTTTTAACTCAAAGCACATTATTTATCTCAAATTCTGGATTCAATTTTGAAGAAATTTTAAGTAGATTTTTACAGACTATACAAACCTCCATTTTACTTTTGAATGAAACTTCCAAAGTCTAGGCACTTTCTTACATACATTAAAGGATGAAATTTGTTCTGGTAGCAAGGAGCTCTGTAGGAGGATACCTATACACTCCTATTTATGCTGAGTCTATAATTCAACTGCTGATTCACTAGCAAAGTGAATAAAGAGAATTCTATTTACAAAGAAGCAATAAAATCAACCTTTTCCTTACCACTTTGGAGGGCCCATACAGATACATACTTATTAATCCAGGCTGGGGATCAACCTATCATCAGAGGTGGTTACTGAGATAATTACCTACTTAGATCTTTTACCTAAGTTTTTTCTTTTATCTAAATTACGTGCTTAGGTCTTTTACCCAGTTTACCCCCTGGAACTCACAAACAGAAAAGACTAGCAGAATATTAATCGAGAACCATCACCTTTTCCCATGGTATGCAGAGACACAACACCTATCATAGTTCAAAGTTGATGGACAGGACACATAGGAATCTTTAACTTCATTGAATTGAATTGAAGTTACAAATCATACAGTGGGTTAAATAGGGTACAAATCAAAAGATCACAGATTTACACTCATAAAGACCCCTTATATTTCTGGAACTATGATAGTAGAGTTAAATCCTAGTCTCTTCCCATACCAGGATCAGAATAATGTTTTCACATTCTCCTTTAAGAAAAGGGCTGGAATCAATATAATTACCAAAATTAATGAATTGTACCTAAAATTTGTTGCTTTTTTCCCCTCAGAAGTATAATCACTGTCAACTGATCACCTTCCTAGACATGTGCACCTGCAAAGGCTTCTTTGTAGCAAACTGTCTGGGGCTGGGAGTGGTGGTGGTGGAATAAAGTGGAGTGAGTTAGTTATAACAGTTTTATGCCGCTTGTCTTTATCCCCTCCCCCACATCTTCCCAAACGTTGTTGAGGAGGATGGGAATGGCCCTTTGTGGTATTCTTGATGGGTTACTTTGAAAATGAGTGTCGAATTGAGAGCTCTACTTATGCTTCTCTGAATCCAAGTGATCCTGACTGCAACCCTCCCAAGGCAGAGGAGAGAGAGAGAGAGAGAGAGAGAGAGAGAGAGAGAGAGAGAGAGAGTCTACTATGTGCTGGATGTTGTGTTAACAGCTTTACAAATATTAACTCTTTTGAGCCCTATCACAACTCTAGGAGGTAGGTGCTATTATTATCCTCATTTTACAGTTGAGGAAACTGAGGCAGATACAGGTTAAGTTACTTGTCCAGAGTCATACATAGAGTAAGATTGGATTTTAATTCATGTCTTCTTTACTCCAGGACCAATGTCCTAAGCATTGTACCACTTAACTGCCTTAGCTGGGATTTAAGTGACTCTTGAATTGCAAGAGAAACACTAATTGTTTCACTTACCACCACCATAGCCTAAGCCAAGTCATTATACTTTGTCAGGCTTCAGTTTTCCCACCTGTGAAATGAAAGACTTTGCCTAATCCTCCAAGTTTCCTTTTAGCTCTAAAAGTATAACCCCTTTCCCTGACCTACAATGGCAGAGATGTATGGGAAGATAGGTTTTGCCATTAATTTGCAGAGCCAGCATTAATTAACACTCCATGCTGAAAGGTCATGGCCATAGAAGTGTAGCAATAATAATAATAAGAGAAATTAAAAGAAGTCTGTAGTCTAGTGATGACGAACAGTACATGTGATCCTATCCTAAGCATCTAAATAAGATATGAAGTGCCAAAGACTATTCAAGGTTCAAAATCTTCCAGGATTTGTAAATCAATTAGCAAACTGTACAGACAGTTGATTCATTAGGTAATGTGGGTAGATGTGTTTATAGGACTTGGTTTATAGAGCGTTCATTTCTCAGCTGTGAATCATTAACTTACATTAGTTAGCCAGACACTACACAATATTAGTCTCCATTAAACAATAAGAGATTCCCATAAAACAAACAGGACTGCTAATTCATGGAACCTTGTACATGCAAAATGGAAATATCATGTCTCCTAGAGAAAATACATTCTTGATGTACAACTATGATTAATAAAGTTTGGTTTAGCAGGGATTTTTTTAAGGCAACTTACAAGATAGAACCTCAAGATTCACGTTCTATTTCTAACACGATGAGCCTCAGTTTCCTCATCTCTGAAATGGAGAGAATAATACATGAAACCTGCTCTGACAAAAGTGTTTTCCAAACCATAGAACATAGAATATTAGAGAACTGTGAGTAGTATTAATAGCACCAAATTGTCTGGCATACTTAAATAATTTTATGATGACATTTTCAGAGATCTAAAACCATGGAACAATGTTTTTTTTTTTTTTTTGTTGTTGTTCATTACAACCCTCTATTTCATTAGTCATAGAAGAGTTCTAATTGTATTGGTGGGGGAGCATGCACTTATATGCACTTATAGAAAACTGAAGCACTTGCCCTTTTGTATATGCATTTATGTATAAAGGTATACATGTTAATCAAGCACCTACTTGTTTCCAAGTACTGTATTAGGCAATGTGGATGACAATACAAAGGATAAGACCAATCCCTGCTCTCAAGGTGCTTACAATTCTATGAGAGGAAACAATTTGTACATAAAGTAGAGAAAATATATTCAATTGAAATATGTGATCTGGCTTCTGGACAATCAGCAGAAAGATGTTCCCTCTTGAATAACCTTTATTACAAATATCAGACAGAATTGATTATTTACAGAGGCAGCATAACATGATGGATAGAAAACCTTCTTTAGAGTCAGAAAGATTTGTGTTCATGTCCTACCTCTGACAGTACGTATTAGTTGAGCAACTGATTTCATCTCCCAATGCCCCAGGCAACTCTCTGTCTCACTCTGTCACTCTCAATGTAATTTTTTTAAATATTTTTTTTCTTTTTAAATTTTGGGTTTCAAATTCTCTCCCTCCCTCCCACCCTTCCTTTAACCACTGAGAAGGAAAAATGATACCAATATGACATTGGAAATCATGCAAAATATTTCCATATTAGCCATACCATGAAAAAAAGCATCATTATCATCATCATCAGCAGCAGCAGCATCTTCATCATCATCATCATCATCATCATCCTCATTACCACCTTCACCGTAACCATCAAGAAAACTGGAAAGTAGGGGCGGCTAGGTGGCACAGTGAGTAGAGCGCCAGCCCTGGAGTCAGAAGGAGCTGAGTTCTGATCCGGCCTCAGACACTTAACACACACAAACAAAAACCTATCCATGTGACCTTGGGCAAGTTACTTAACCCCAATTGCCCTCCAAAAAGCAAAAATAAAAATAAAAAAGAGAAAACTGGAAGTTATACTCGAACTTGCACTCAGAGTTCATTAGTTCTCTCCCAGAAGGTAGACAGCATTTTTTTTTCTTTTAAAATCTTGAGTCCTTTGGAATTGTTTTGTAACATCGTATTGATCAGAGTAGTGAAGTCTTTCAGAGTTGATCATCATTACAAGATTGCTGCTACTTTGCATAATGATCTCCAGGTTTTTCTTTATGCTTCATCATTTCACATAGGTCTTCCCATGTTTTTACTGAAATGAGCCCCACCTTGAAATTTCTTATAGCACAATAGTACTCCATTACAATTATATGTTACAGCTTATTCAGTCAGGCCCCAAATGATGAAATTCCTCTTAATTTTCAATTCTTTACCACAACAAAAAGAGCAGCTATAATTACATTTATACAAATAGTCCTTTTTACTTATTCTTTGATCTCTTTGGGGTACAGATTTTGTAATAATATTGCTAGGTCAAAAGGTATGGCAGATTTTATAGCCCTTTGAGCATAGTTCCAAATTGTTCTATAGAATGACTAAACTAGTTCATAACTCTAACAACAATTTAATAGTGTACCTATTTCACCTCGATCCCTCCAACATTTGTCATTTCTGATATGTGTAAGGGAGTACCCCCGAATTGTTTTAATTTGCATTTATATAATCAATAGTGATTTAGAGTATTTCTTTACTATTGATAACTATCTTCTTCTAAAAGCTGCATGTTCATTTGTTTCCATCCTTTGCCCATTTATAAATTGAATTAATCTTTTATATATCGATTTGAATTCAGTGCTCTGTGTATTTGATAAATGGGGACTTTATCAGAGAAACTTGCTGTAATTTTTTTAATGTTACTTCATTGTCTATGGTATCTTTGAGCAATGTAATTTCTTGATGATCTCTTTTTATTATGTCTATTTTTGCTTTTGCTTTGTTGGAGATGATTCCTACCCATGCATTTTCACTTTAGGTGAAGTATAATAGATTCTGCTCCAACACTTTATTTTAACTCTGTGTACGTGTCTTTCTGTTTCAAGTGTGTGTGTCTCTTATAAAAAACATATGATTGTATTCTGGTTTCTAATCCATTCTTTTATCAGCTTCTGTTTTATACTTGAGCTTATGCCAATCACTTCCATAGCTATGATTGCTGTATATTTCCCTCTGTCCTATTTTCTTCTATTTGTTCTTCTCTTTATCCTGTCCCTTCTCAAGAATCTATTTTGCTTCTGACCACCGCCTCATTTAATCCTCCCTACTTTTTAATCACCCTCCATATCTTTTATCTCCTACACCCATTTCCTTACTGAGTCAGATTTCTATACCTAACTGAATGTGTGTATACCTATGTATGTATGCATGTATGTATGTATGTATGTACATATGTTTGTGTGTGTATTCCCTTTTTGAACCAATTCCCAAAAATGAGGTTCAAGCATTTCCCCTTCTATTCTAAAGTTCTTCCTTGTATGTAAGTGGCCACTAACCTTTCTAACCTGAGGGCCAGCTTTAGGTTTTGTCCTCAGGAGTGAATGAAGATACCAGAGATGAGAGAGAGCCTTAACTTGCAGTTTATTCCAATATGGCATGCCTACATAGAGAAGAAAACTAGTCCTTAAATACCTAAAAGTAAGGATAATGCAAGTGTGATTTCCTTGTGCACGGGGAGAGTGAACCCGTCATGTCATCTGCTGCTTAGCAAGTGAGAGTCTCATATGAGATGTCCTTGTGAATGGGCAACTGGATTGTGGCCCTCAGTACTTCCTTATCTCTGAGTACAGAGTAGCCTTGGAACCAAGAGGCCCGGAGACAGTTCCTGAATTCCCCTGGGACAGAATGCTTTGAACTCACATTGTCCTGTCCACTTGTATGACTCTTTTATGGGAAAATATCCCCAGTCTACCTCTTCCTTCCCCTTCCCCTAGTGCATTCTTCTTTTTCAATCTTTTATTTATTTATCTTTTGGGGAGATCATCCAAACATAATCAGTTCATACTTATGCCTTCTGTCTAGATAGAATCCTTTTAACTGCCTTAAAATTGATAAAGTTCTTAGGTGTTAAAAGTTTCATCTTCACATATATAAACAGTTTAAACATATGAAGTCTCATGATTTCTATTCCATCTTTCTTTTTTTTGCTTCTCTTGAATCTTATGCTTGAATGTTAAATTTCCTGTTCATCTCTGGTCTTTTCATCAGAAAAACTTGAAACACTTACATTTCAATATATATTCTTTATTTCTTTTCCTGAATGATTATACTCAGTTTTGAAGGGTAGGTTATTCTTGTAATTCTAACTCCTGTGCCTTCTGGAATACCACATTCCAAGCCCTCCCCTTACATAAGATGAGAGCTGCCAAATCTTGTGTGATTGGGACTGTGGCTCCACAATGTATGAATTGTTTCTTTCTGGCTCCTTGTGATATTTTCTCCATGTCCTGGGAGCTTGGAAATTTGGTGATAGTATTTCTGGGAGTGTTCATTTCAGGGTCTCTTTCAAGAGATAATTGAGAGATTCTTTCAATTTCTAATTACTTTCTGAATCTAATATACCAGAGAAGTTTTCCATGATAATTTCTTGAATTATGATGTCTGGCCTCTTTTTTTCTCTTTGTTTGTTTGTTTTCATCATGTATTTCAGGTAGTGCAATAATTCACAAATTAGCTCTTCTTGATCTATTTTCCCCATCAGTGTTTTCCTGGTGATACATTTTCACATTTTATCTGTTTCATTCTTTTCACTTTCTTTTATTGCTTTTAGGTATTTTATGGAATCATTAGCTTCCATATTTTCACCTCTAATTTGTAATAAATTATTCTTTTCAGTGAGTTTTTTGCACCTTCTTTTCAATTTGGCCATTTCTGCTTTTTTTTTTTTTTTAAAGCAATTGGGGTTAAGTAACTTGCTCAAGGTTACACGGCTAGTCATTATTTATGCGTGGGTGCTCATTTTCTGAGGCCGGATCTGATCTCGGGTCATCCAAACTCCGAGGCAGGCGCTCTTACTCACTGCGCCACCTAGCCGCCCCTTTAGGGCAATTGGGGTTAAGTAACTTGCCCAAGGTCACACGGCTAGGTTTTGTTTGTGCGGATTAAGTGTCGGAGGCCGGCTCCGAACTCAGGTCCTTCTGATTCCAGGGCCGGCGCTCTATTCACTGCACCACCTAGCCGCCCCGGCCATTTCTGCTTTTTAAGGAGTTCTTTTTCAGTGATTTTTTGTACCTCTCTTACCATTAGGCCAATTTTATTTTTGAAGTGCTATTTTCTTCAGTATTTGTCTTTATTTTTTAAACCAAGCTATTATTCCCCTTTTCAAAATTTTCTTGCATCACTTTCATTTCTTTTCATACTTTTCCTTCTACCACTTCTATCTCTTTCTTTAACTCTTCTAGGAATTCTTGCTGTGCTTTCATCTAATTAACATTTTCTTTGAGACTTTGTATGCAGCTGTTTTTCCCATTGTTGCCTTTTGAGTTTGTGTCTTTGTCTTCCTTGCCAGCGTAGTTTTTATGACCAAATTATTTTTATTTTCTGTTTGTCCATTTTTTAGCTTATTTCTTGACTTTGATTTTTATGTTAAAGTTTGGCTCTGCTTACCTGGCAGTGACCAGGCATTGTTTCAAGCTTCATATGCTTTGTGCTTCTGTTTTCAGAGCTAGTTTTAAAGTTCTGCAAGTTTTAAATGCTTCCACCCTTGTGCTACCCAGGAAGATGTTCTCCTTGTCTGCACTTTGGTCTTTACCCAGGAAAGACAACTATTCTGCTAAAGCCACAAGTGTTAGCACTCCTTTTGGCCTTGGAATATGACAAATCTCCTTCTTTCCTTCTGACTTAACACAAGTACTACTCTCCATCCAAGAACTACGATTCAGAAGTGCATATGATCAATAGAGTTACCAATCAGCATGATCTGTGCCCAGAACTAAAAAAGGATCACCTATAATTTCTTCCTGGCACTTGTCTGGTCCCCCCTCTCTAGACTGAGAGCTCCTGAAACTACTGCTGTTATTGAGACCTATAGGGACTTCCTCTGTTACTTCCACTGTATGTGCCCTAGACAAACCTTCACCCAAGTTTCATGTACCTCTCCTATTGACTTCCTAAGTTGTCTTAGACTGAAAAAAAATTCTCACTTTGATGTTTTCCTTGATCTGTCACTCCAATATTTGATTTAAAACATTATTTTAAGATTATTTGAAAGGGAATGTTAAGGGAGTTCAACTTTGGTTTCTGTCTGTACTCTACTGAATTGGCTTTGCCCTTCCCACCCAAATCTTTAACACTGTATTTGCATCTTATGCAATCATCTATATTCATTGGTCGGGAATATAGTCACTGGAAATTCTCTACATCAGTGAGATACCAAAACAGAGGATCATAGATTAAGAGTTAGAATATACCCTGTAGAACAACTTGTCCAAATGTCTCAATTTGCAGATAAGGAAATTGAAACCTCGAAGGGTGGCTTGACCTTCTCTTTATAAGTTAGCAAGTTATAATAATAGTAATGATAAGTTAGCATTTATATAGTGCTTTAAGGTTTGTGAAATGTTTCACAATAATTGTCTATCTTTATCCTAACACCAAGCCTGGAGAGTAGGTTTTATTATTATCATCCCCATGTTATAGATAAGGAAATTGAAGCAGACAGAGAGGTTAAATTATTTAAGCTAAAGAACTATGAGTTAAAGCCTAATCATCTTACTACAAATATATCTTCCACTGAGTCACACTTTTTTTGAAACTTAAAAAAATAGAGATGCAGAGAAAGGAGGAATTAGACCCTTTCTATGCTTGTTAGTATTACTTGTGTTTGTCCTTCATTTTTGAAGAGGACCATGACATCAGGGAAATGATGACATGACTTGTAGTTGACTTGGATTTGAGTGATCGATGGCTGTGCACGGTCACCAGCCTCACTTTCTTCTCCAGAGTCATCTGGGTCCAGTGGCTAGAAATTCATCAAGATGACTAGATATGGCCCAGGATGTAATGGGAGACCCTGGCCCTTTTAGGCTAACACCTTTTCCAGTTCTCACATTGAGTGAGGTAACACCCATTCAATGAATAGTCTTCTTCAAGAAGTGAGTCGAGGGATGGCTACTTTAATTTAAAAAAATAAACTGGGAGGGTAAGACTCTCAAACTTGCTGGTTAAAAATGAAACCATTACTATTGAAATTCACTCTGAGACAGAAGGGTCCAAAATATAGCCACTAAGTGGTGATTGGGCAGGGACCTACCTATGAGCACCACAGTGAAATAGGTTTATGAATTGATATATTGTTTGTCAATTTTGATCTCTTGTGTAAGTTTCCTCTCATGAAGGAATTGAATCTTGAACTGAATTGAATCTTGAATCTGTGCCGTGCTATCAACAGCAAAGTTCTGGATTTTGTTGTGGTCTTTTTATTTTATATTCCTGTTACATATGTTTTTCTCCTTAGTATTCATAAAACCTAGCAAGTTGATAAACATCACTTGTTTGGCACACACTAGCCATTTTCCAGGCCATATACCAAGGAAACATCCAACACAAAAACCAATCATGGCAGGCATTCTAATTCATAAAATGCAATATGCATCTCCCTCTTCAGCTAATAAAAATTGAGCAATGTCCCAGGTGGTGCATAGTACTTTTACCACCAAATGCAGCCAACCAAATGAGAAGTCTTGTTATGTGTATGGCAAAGAGGACCCTAAAGAGCACAGATTTAGACTGATTCATAGTTAGGTGTCTCAATATCAGGATGGCCTAATCATGATTTTTTTCTTCTGAAATTAAAATGATTTGCTATAACAGGAGCTATAGACTAAAGTTCTACATGAAGAGATAGATGATTCCCTCCCCACTCCTCCATGCAATATGAAAAATTATTTTCTCGCTGTCTGATTATAGTTGGTGTTTCCCCTTGTTGACAAAATCTAAAAGACAAACTTGATAGAAACACTTCCCTCCTAGGAATCCTCAAGAAACACAATGGAAAGTTGTCCTAAGAGGCAGTTAACCAAGTAATTGTTAACAACAAAACTACCATTGGATAGTTCCATGCTTGTTGCATTACTCAGATATTTAAACTAAGTTGAAATATCAATTTCCATGTGAAACTGGGGAGGTCCAAGAGCCTGGCTTACACAAAAGTTGGAATTTTTAAATGAAAATATATTACAATTCCATTGTCTCTCTTCTCACTCCTCCCACAAATTGTTCATTCAGAAAACTAGAGAATTTAATTTGCAACTACTGGCATGTTCAACATACTATCAAAAAGAGAATGCCTGGTGGACTTTATCAGTTAACTATATAATGCATGACATCAGTTTACAGATGATGTTCCATTGGCTGGAGTGTCTATTGCAAAGCTTTTATACAACTCAACAATTCACTTGTTGGCTCTGCTTTTGCATAACAGACCCCAAATGTTTCTTCAGTTTCCTAGTCTCTTCTTGGACCCTTTGAATGAAGTCAGATGGATTTAGAGTCTGACAGTGAAGTCAAAATTTGGACCTCATCTAAGGGACTGATATGATATTTTGAAGTCCCATGAATAAGGGTATTCAAATCACTGGGAATAGAAATCAAGGTTTTTGTTTGTTTTGTTTTCAAACCTTTTGTTCCTCTAAGTCCTAGATGATGTGAATATTTTGGAATTTTTTAAAGCCTCAAATGCATCTGAATACAACATCTCACTCCTTTTCTTAATTAACTCTGAACAGCCTACTTTCTAAACTGTTTCCCCAAAGTGATGCTAGAAAAGCTAGGAATCAGAGCCTGCCAGCTATAAATCAACTTTTTTTTTTGGTACAATGAATCTTCATTTATCTCTGTTCTGCAGTGTTTAAGGATTGATGCATTCTAACTGTACGTTTAAGGACAGATTTTCATGTGAATGCAGCAGCTGACATTTAAACAACAAAAATCATTAATCTGAATCTAAACTTTATATTAACCATTTATAGTTTCACTTTTCTTTGTTTGGCTTTCTTTTTATTTCCACTTCTCAAGGTCATTTTCAACTATTTCCAAAGGCTTTTCTATTTATTCCTAGATTCTTCTGCAGCCTCTTACATGAAGGCCTAAATGATAATTTTGCAGTAAGACAAAAGTTAGATGAACATTGACATATCACTCAGGGTATAATTCAGCAGTGAATTCATATTATCAGGATTTATCTACTTTAGAAACTAAACAGTTAACCTAATCATCTCTTTTTATTGCTAATTTAACAAAGCTTGCCCCCCCATACACTCTCACTTTTCTGAATTCACTGCATATGACCTACACCTTTTGTCCACTACACCATTACCAACTGCTAATCCCTCTTACTTATTAATAATTGGACAAAACTGAACAACATGCCAACTCCTGAAAACGACACACCACTGAGGAGCCTATTCAGGTTTTCCCTAAAAAACACATTGGTTTCCAAGTTTGGTTCCTTTGTGGTCTATCAATGGGAAAACAAGTGTGAGATTTTCTCATTGCTTAGGAATGCCACCAATTCTAACCTGCTCCTTGCATAACCATGTGAGGGAGTCAAATGTACAGATACATAGCCCTCATTTCCTCCAGGGAACCTCATTTCCCTCTTTAGAAGTCAATTTAAAATCTATAGTTTAGATAGTGAAATCAGGCTAGTGGCATCGGCATAACAGCAATAATTAAGTTCTAGAATTTTTTCTTTCTTCCAGCACTTAATGAATTTAAGCAATAAAATACAAAATAAAAATGGAGATAGCAGAGACCCTGGGATACTAGAGGTTGACCATGAAATTATTCCAAATGAATTACTTTATCTACAGAAAACAATTTGAAAAAAAGATACAAAACATGTCATTTGACTCCATGTAGAACAAAAAGTAATACTATCAAGAGTGAAAACTTTACCTAGTTATTTTTTCTGCTCTTTGAATTTGGACTATGTACTTTTCTATGTACTTTGAATACCTTTCTTTTTGAAGATATCCCTCCCCTCTACCATACCTTGTAACAAAGAAGAAAAAAAGAATAAAAACCATTCAGACAAACTAAGAAGAGAAGGAATAAGTGAAGGGATTATGTATTTAGTAAGTGCCTACTAGGTGCCAGTTATTGGGCTAATTACTTTACAAATACCAGCTAATTTAAGCCTCACAACTATCCTGCAAGGCAGGTGCTATTATCCCTATATTATAGTTTAAAAAACTGAGACACACAAAAGTTAAATGTCTTGTCCAAGGTCACAGTGCTACTGTCTGTAGCCAGTTAAACTAACCATCACATCAGCCAACTAGGGTCAGGTCATGTGATATTCAATATGTATTTACTCTCACTTCCAGAAATACGAAAAGAAAAATTCATGGTCTCAGCTCTTCTGCAGCATCAACTTGGTTACTGTGATGACAATTTCAGAGGTTTTTGTTGTTTATGTTGTTTTGGGGGTTTTGATATTGTTGTTTTGTTATTCTGTTTCCATTGTTGTAGTCATCCAGTAGAATGTTTTCCTCATTCTACTTATTTCACTCTGCACCAGTCCATGCAGGTTATCTATGACCTACTAGCAATGGAGGTAAAGAAGGGGGGTGTCCTGATCTAGGGTACTTCCAGTGGGCTACATGTGCTGGATTAGTGATAAAGAACATGGCAATTTGTTATGATGAAATGAAACAATTATGTTTTTATGTCATTATGATGGCAACAGGGGGAAAGAATTATAAAAAGACCTGGCTAGTGAGCCTGAAAGAGCTGACCTTTCAGGGGATTTAAAGGGAAAAAACAAACAACAGCTTGCATTCTCTTTTCTTTTTCATACTTGCAAATGGATTGCTTCTCTCTCTCTCTCTCTCTCTCTCTCTCTCTCTCTCTCTCTCTCTCTCTCTCTCTCTCTCTCTCCCCACCCCAGTAGATGTAAGTCGTACCTAAATTTTAAGTAATTTTCCCTGGGATTTGAGTATATGGAGTGGGCTATGTGGCTCCTGCAATCTATCTTCAGCTGAATCTACAAACAGGAATAGATCTTGTCCCCTATCTATAGAGAAGAGACCCTATATATGATCTCAGACTTGAAGGACCAGTGCCAGGCTATTGTCAAATATATTTTCTGTTCATACATGTGTTTTTAAATTCTTCATAATCATTTCTTCTAACACAGTAATGATTCTTTATACTCTTTTACCACAATTTGTTTAGCCTTACTACAATTCATAGGCATCTTCTTTGATTCCAGTTCCTTTTTTTTCTTTTTTTTAATTAACTTCTGGTTTACACCATTCATTTCCATCAGATTTTGATTTATATTTTCCCCCATTTTTCCCTTACCCACCACCGTAGAATAGCAGTCCCACAGGATATGCCCTTATCCAATCTGCTCTCTCCCATATCTTCTCCCATACTCCCTTCAACTTTTCCAGTAGGATAGGTGAATACTCATGCCCCAATGCCTGCACATCTTATGTCCCAATTAAATGCACAATAGTATTAATTATAGTATATATATATATATATAATTTTAAAATTGGTTTTAAAAGGGAGATAAACAACTCAGTATATACTGTACATGTGTAGCTATGCAAAACATTACCATAGTAGAAATATTGTAAAAGACTGATTAAATTTCCCTCCCACCTCACACCTGGACCACTCCCCGCTTTGATCCTGTCCCTTTTCAAAAGTAGATGCTTCCAACTTCACCCCCCCAGCCTGCCCTCCCTTTCATTGACCCCCCTCTCATCCCCTTCTTCCCTACTTTCTTGTAGGGCGAGAAACCGTATTTAGTATGTATGTCATTCTCTCCCTGATCCAAATTCAGTGGGGATAAGGTTTTGCCTTTTTGCCTTCCTGTTCTTCCCCTCCCTTGTAACCAGCTTCCCTTGCTTCTTATATATGAGATAATTCACCCCATTCTGTCTCACCCCATCTCCTCTCAATATATTCCTCTCTCACCTCTTAATTTCACCTTTTAAGTATCATCCCTTCCTATTAAATTCAACCTGTGCCCTCTATCTATGTATACCTGAAAACATATATACACATTCACATATGTATTCATATACCCATATACCCTTCTTCAACTATTTTCATACTGAGAAAAGTTTCTTCAGTTACAGTTATCATTTTTCCATTTATGAATGTAAATAGTTTGGCTTTGATAAGTTCATAATGATTTCTTTTCCCAGTTTGCCTTCTCAAGCATCTCTTGTTTCTTGTATCTGAATGTCAAATTTTCTATTCAATATTATATTGAATAGAAATATGATTTCTGGTTTTTTCATCAAGAATGCTTGAAAGTCCTCTATTCCATTGAATGACCATATTTTCCCCTGAAACATGATACTCAGTTTTGCTGGGTAGGTAATTCTTGGTCTTAATCCCAGCTCCATTGCCTTCCAGAATATTATATTCCTTGCCCTTTGGTCCCTCAGTGTAGAATCTGCCAGATCCTGTGCTATCCTGATTGTGTTTCCACAATATTGAAATTGTTTCTTCCTGGCTGCTTGTAGTATTCGATCCTTGATCTGGGAATTCTGGAACCTGGTTACAATATTCCTAGAATTTTTCTTTTGGGGATCTTTTTCAGGAGGTGATTGGTGGATTCTTTCAACCTCTATTTTGCCCTCTGGTTCTAAAACATCAGGGCAATTTTCCTTGAGAATTTCTTGAAGGATGGTTTCTAGATTCTTTCTTTGATCATGTTTTTCAGGTAGTCCAATAATTTTTAGATTGTCTCTCCTGGATCTATCTTCCAGGTCAGTGGGTTTTCCCATGAGATATTTCACATTGCCTTCTATTTTTTCATTTGTTTGGATCTGCTTAATAGCATCTTGATTTCTCATAAAGTCACTAGCTTCCATTTGCTCCAGTATAATTCTGAAGGAATGATTCTCCTCAGTGAGCTTTTGAGATTCTTTTTTCCAATTGGCAAAGTTGGTTGTTTAAGGCATTCTTCTCCTCATTGCCTTTTTGAGCCTCTTTTGCCATTTGAGTTAGTCTATTTTTTAAGGTGTTATTTTCCTTAGTCAGGCTGCTGACTGTTATTTCATACTTTTCTTGCATCTTTCTCATTTCTCTACCCAATTTTCCCCTACTTCTCTTATCTACTTCTTAAGGTCCTCTATGGCCTGTAGCCAGCTTGTATTTTCGTTTGGGGCTTTTGGTGCAGGGGTTCTGACCTCACAGTCCTCCTGCTGTTCCATGATTTGATCCTCTTTGCCCCCAAAATAGGAGTCTAATGTTGCATTTTTCTGTTTATTTTGTTTCCTTTGCCTAGGCATGTTGCCATTCAATTACTTGACTTTTGGGCTTGTTGCCACAGTAGGGCTCTGCCACCAGCCAGGGGAGCTTCATTCCCAAATGCTGGGGATTTCCCAACTTCCGGAGGTATTAGTTGGGTGGCCTCTCTGAAGCCTCCACATGCTCTGGCAAGCTGGTCACACACCCCAAGACCTCCATCACAGACCGCAATCCAGATCCAAAAAGGGTAAAGAAAGAGTGATTACCCCCCCCCAGACTGATTGCTGGGTCCCCCTGCAGTTCGCAGGCCAGGAGCTGAAGCTGCAACATGCCGCAAACTGTGCTGGCTCCTGAGCAGCTTCTCACCCCAACTTTGTCCTAGGCATCTATATGTTGATTATTCTGGAAATGCCACAGCTCCTGGTGTTCTGGGGCCCCTCCAGCCAGCTGCTGGTCTGGCCACCCTGGGGCTAAAACCTCTGACTCACCTGTACCTGGCCTCGGGTCCCAGAGTGCTGTGCTAGCTGCTCCCTGCTGGGCTGTTGGGCTGTCCTCAGTGGGAGGTTAGCTTTTCTGTGTCTTTTTGTGGGTTCTGGAGCTCCAGAGGTCGTTCAGAGTCCCCCTTTCACATAATTTTGAAGTGGTGTGGGCTAGAGCTCTGTGGAAGTTCTGTTTCTACTCCACCATCTTAGCTCTGCCCCCCCGATTCCAGTTCTTTGATACCACAAAAACCACTGCTATGAATATTTATTTTATTGTTCTTCTCATGCTTGATATTGCTTCCAGGTATGAGGTGAAATCTCAATGTTGTTCTGTTGCACTACTCATGTTATAAATAATTTAGAGAACTCTTTAATTTCCTGGTTAGTACTTCCCAATTACTTTTAAAATAACTTTATTCATTTTAACAAAATAGAAACATAGATCAATATTTGAAACCTGGTCACTTTCTCTTGAAAGGAAACCTGACATGCATAGAGAGCCATCCCCACAGCCAGGGAGACCTATTTAATTGTGGGTTCAGTTGTGACCTCCAACATATAATGGCTGTGTGACCTAGGCAATCCACTTACATTCTCAGCGGGGTAGTTCCTTCAAATTTTAAGTTCTAGAGAAGGTGCTGACTTGCATTGGTAAATATGTCCTCTCCTTTTTTCTCTTAACTTACCAATTATACATTTTATAATACTTTTCATGAAAAAAAAAGAACTCTGTGCTGAATATTTGGAAGGAAGGAATTAGACAAGTATATAGTTATAGAAATTAATTGAATGCTCTCAGAAGTTTTTTCTATCACATGCCTATGGCATGAATTTCTGACCTTCCTTCTTAATGATAACCTTGGTTGCCTCTTACAACTATACAACAGCAGGTCTGATTCCCTCATTTTCCAGATAAGGAGATTGAGTCTTGCAGAGAATAAGCTACTTATCCAATATCATGGAGGTAAATAATGCAAATTCATTCCACTGAGTCATGTCTTGCAAATCAGACAATGCAGAACATTAAAATCATTGATATTGTGTGAAGATGGACTCACAAGATTATAGATGTAGAAATAGAATGAACCTAATAGTAAGAATCCAATCATTTCTCATTTCTAGCCAAACCACACTCTGGACTTCTCCATCAAGTCCCCAGGAATCTCTGAATCCTGGAAGATCTCTTCAAATCAGGAATTCACACCTTAGTATTACCCTCTGTAGCCTTTCTCTCTGATCTGATGACTGCCCAGAAACTCCACTTAAGGGGTTTGACCAGGCCAACCATCCACCTCCCCTTCTAAGTTTACCTAACTTTTTGAGGGTGGAGATTGCCTTTATTTCGATGTACTTGTATTTATATTGCTAGGACTAGCCCAATGTCTATTACATAGTAAACCTCAATATATTCTTATTGACTGACTGAGTAAGCTAATCCAACGCTATCATTTTCCAGATTAGGAAATTGACGTTAGATGACTGGCCCATGATCATATTTCTAGAATGAGTAGAACCAGACTTTGAACCCAGGTATCCTCACTCCAAAGATGGTATTCTTTCCTCTGTACCACTTTGCCTTCAACCTAGCATCTGCACAATAGTGCTCCTACTTGACACAAAAGAAACACAACAAATTTAGAGAAACAAGTCCAGAGAACTAAGAAGTAAGGAGATACCACTAAATATTTTCATTGTACTGGTTTATTTTATTTAGAAATACCATCAATATATGAGAAGCTGGGTGAGCAGAAGATAGAGTGCTTGTCCTGAAGTTAGGGAGACTCATCTTCTGAGTTCAAATCTGGCATCAGACACTTACTAACTGTGTGACCCTGTGCAAGTCACTTAACCTTGTTTGTCTCAGTTTCCTCAAATGTAAAATGGGCTGGAGAAGGAATGACAAACCACTTCACTATCTTTGCCAAGAAAAGCCCAAATGGGGTCACTAAGAGTCAGACACAACTGAATCATCTGAACAACAAAATATCATTATATACTATATTACTCCTATGTATGTTACATAAACTTGTACCTGTAAGGCTCCACATAGGTGAAAATTGGATCAGAAAACTAAATATTGTCACTACTACCTTCTTCTTAACTGGTTGCAAATATAGTCCTTTTTAAAATTTATTTGGAGGCTAAAGCTTATTTTAATGCTTTCAGATTGTGGAAAATTACCTTTAAAAAAACAACACAAGGGTATTTTGTGACTTAACTACTATGCAATCTTACGTTTAAAATTTATGGCTGTCAAAGATGTATCTTTTAATTAATTGTTTTCTTAGTCCTGTTTCATGGAAAATGTGCTTTTAAAAATCTCAGTCTATACAAATCAGCAGTATGTTCTGTTATCTTAGTGCATCATGGATTTTATTTAGGATTGTCTTCTTTTTTCCTGAGGGTTGTTCTCAGTTGTATGTGCATGTTTTAAGATCACTTGCAATTCCCTTGGAATATCACTAATAATTCAATGCAAACTGGCCTTACCTTGGTGCAGTACACTGGTGCTTGTATAGCTGACTTTCATGTGTGCTAACTTGCAGTCATCTCATTTGAGCATTATACATTATATCGATAACAGCACCTTATAAACATTTTGACTAATAGCATATCATAGATGCCCAAGGCCATGTTGAACCAGGGAAGAAAGAGAATCAATCCTGAAATCACAGGCAAATATTAATCATTATTAGTCTTTCTGATTCTACCATTCAACCAGTATCCATGCATTCTGAAAATTGCATACAAATCTAGACCTGTTTGGCTCCTTCTATTCAGCTGAGGTTTATTCTAATTAACACATAGCATAAAGAAAATTCAAACATCCCACACAGATACTAGCCTTTTTTTGAGGTTGTATTATATATAGAACAGGGAAAGTTCTGAATCTATATTTTAAATTGCATCTATTTCAATGTGATCTCATAAAAACTAGAATCACAGCAAACTTTGAGATAAACTACAAGACTGCTATTTCTATAGTATTTTAAGGTTTACATAATTACATATGTATCCATACTGAAATATATACTCTACATACTTACATATATCCTCTAGTTTGATACAACAGCCCTGTGAGATAGATGTCATTATTTTCTTTATTTTATAGATAAGGAAACTGAAACTAAGGGCACTTCAGTGACTTGACATGGGGTAAATGCTAATAAGTTGAGGAAGGATTAGAACTTGGGGTGGCTAGTGAATAAATAGAGCATGGGCCTTGGAGTAAGGAGGACCTGAGTTCAAATCCGACATCAGACACTTAACACTTAATAACCATGTGACCTTGGGCAAGTCATTTAACCCCAATTGTGATGCCCTTCCTCCTCCAAAAAGAAAAAAAATAATAACTCGGGATTTCCTGACTACAGGTCAGGCATTCTATTTTCTAAGCCACCTAGTTGCCATTCATTCTAAAAGAACAAACACCAACTGTGGCCTCTATTCTTTTTTATATTTATATTTATTGTGTATTATATTTATTTATTATGTATTTATTATTTCAAGTAGAGTTTTAGAGTAGAAAGATCTGTGCCTTAAGAGTCAGAAGACGTGGGGCGGCTAGGTGGCGCAGTGCGTAAGAGTGCTGGCCTCGGAGTTGGGATGACCCGAGATCGAATCCAGCCTCAGAAAATGAGCACCCACACACAAATAATGACTAGCCGTGTAACCTTGAGCAAGTTACTTAACCCCAATTGCTTAAAAAAAAGTCAGAAGACATGAATTTGAATCAGGAGCCAGCCACTTCATAAATATAACAGTGGAACATAACTTAGCCTCCCTTGGCCTTTGTTTCCTCAACAATAGAATAAACAGGTTGACCTGGATGACCTTTAAGGATCACTTTTAGTTATAATCTATGATCTTATGATGTTAAAGGTGCTCATAATTTTTATAATTCACCTCTAGCTCTTATTTAGAGTATTAACTCATAGTTACCTCCTCTGTGAAAGGTGCAGATAAGTGAAAATAATTGTCATTATTATGCCATTGAGGAAAATAACAAAAGAAAGCCTGGCAAGGGCATCCTGAGCTGTTTTAAAGACCATATTCTTTACCACTTTTCTCTCTCTGTAGTATAATAACCAACATTTGTATAGGATCTTAGATTTTGCAAAGGATTTTACATACATTTTCTCATTCGCATGCCACACCACACAATGAGGTAAGCACTCCAGGAGTTATTAACCTTATTTAAAACGTGAAGAAATTGGGGCCCAAAGCTTAGATGACTTGCCTCTGATGAGAGCAATAGGAAATGTCAAAGGTGAGATTGGAATGCAGACGTTTCTGGCTTTGAGTCAAGCATTCTGTCCATTATAACATAGCATATATAGCGTGATGAGTATATGAGACAGTAGCAGCAGCATCTAATTGTGGCCTGTGCTTGTACAGATGATCATGGGTTTTAGAGACTGCCCAGGATATTCCAAAACCATCCTTTTAGATGTTACCAAAACTGCTTTTGTGTTTGAATGTAAAACCCCAGTGAAGCTGAATCAGTCTTCTCTACAGAGAGAACTGATAAAAGGTTCAATCCTTATGGAACCCTTTTAATCAATAATTTATGTATTGAGAACTAAAATAATCTAAATTAAATTTAGAGGGAGTTTACACTGAAACCCTATTTAAAAATCCTCATCTATTTCATTTTAAGGAAGAGGAAGGAATAACAATACATATTCTGGGTAGATGTGAATTCACTTCTAAGTTAGGTTTGGTCACAGGGTTTCATTGGTTTGGGAAGCTCCACTAGAAAAAAGCTCCCTCTACCAATTCAAATGAGTAATTGTTCCATGGATTAGATACTAACCATTAGAGTCTTACTTAGTTGCCTGAGTCACTTGGAGGGGAAGAGACTGGTCCAGAGTCACAAAGGTGGCCATGTGTCCGAGATAAGATTTAAACCCAGGTCTGCCAAATTCTGAGGATGAACCTTTAGCTCTACCCTCTAACATCACACTACTTCTCCTGAATTAAGTGAAGATTTGGACTTATGAAAATATGGTTTAACCTAGCTTGTGCTTTCCCACCTTTAGACACAACTGCTAACAACAATGGGACAGAGAATGTAGTCAACACTACAGGCAAAATAGAATCAAAGAAAAGGGCTTTAAAGAGTTAATGAAGTAATACTGTTTAAACAGGGTTGCAGAACTCCTATTAAAAATGGCAGTCCTATAAATGTTCTAGTATTGTCAGGAATGTTCTGTTGGATGACACTATACCGTGATTTGTACACACAGCGGACCCGAGCTGATGGGTGAATGAAATGATCCATAACCCTCGCTGACACATTTAAAGCAGTTCAGCTGCACACAGAGAACAGTCCATCATTTGCACCCTTCTGTGAAAGCTGGCTTTACCAAGTGTTTCAATGAAATATGTGCAACTTCCCATTTAAATTAGTACCACATGAACCATGAAGAGCACCACAGGTATCCGCTGTACTACCAGCCTCATGCAAAAGTGGCCTGTCTTGTAATGCTCTAACAGGAAAGACATACAACCATTCATCTGTAACATATTAAAACCAGAAGAAATAAATTACTCCATAGATGAAGAATTATTGCTGCTGAGGAGAATGTGCAAAGGTAGTTCTAAAAAGCAGCTTTTACTAAAAAATTATCTCAACAGCATTTGAATTCCTGATGCATATTAAGCAGGGTTTCTTGTAATCATAAATCATCATTTTTAAATGGGCAAAATAAGGTTCAGACTTATAGAAAAGGCCTATTTTGCCAGTTCACTGCCAATTTAGCCTCGGCACTGATGGAGATGGCTCTATGGTCTGTCTCAAGACAGACAGCAGAATGGCAAGATAATTTTTTTTCTTTTTAATAAAGGACAGCCATGAAAATATAACTCCTTGGGCAAAAAGTGAGTAGGTCCTAGTTTCTTCAAGTGTTTGTTCCATAATGTGGAAGCATCAAAGTGAAACTAGCTGTGTGTTGGGAAAGTCACATCTCTCCCAGTGAATGTACTGTGTAATTAAACATGTCTGAGGGAGGATTTCTCTTTGCAGAGAGGTATCAGAATAGATACAAATGCAGTGGAAAGATTAAGGACATTCCATTCATCTACCGACCTACCACATACATCACTCTTTTCAGAAAAGCACTGATAGATTAGAATCAATGACATCATTTATGCAAAATTAAATGTTTTCCTAAAAGACATTCCAAAATATATTGAGGGAATCTAAGAAAGGATCCTGTTGCAATCAAAGGAAAACCAAAATTTTTTTTAAAAGAAATAAACATATTTATTATTTTTAACATCATTGGCCAAGGGTAGAACATTCTGAACCCTCTACATATCACATCCTCTTCTTTTGTACAAAATTATTCCACTATAGTTATTATGGGAAGAAAATAAAGGTACTGAAGACTATCTAATCTTTATTCCATAATAAGATCCTGATAAGATAGTGCCTTCTATTTAAATATTTAAAATAATGTTATTGATGATCACTTGATTTCCAGCCTATCTAAAGTCTATTCTAAAGTCTAAGTGTGGCTGAAATGAATGATCTCTTAAACAAAGTAACTAATTATTTCTTTATGCACACCTGGAATAGAAAAATTTTGCTACTGTATCTACTAAATTTTTGCTACTGTATCTAGTAAGATTTTCATCCATAGATGTGAAGTATGAAATTATTTTTTCCACATTCATGTATATGTCTTCTGGCTTAGTGACCATTCCTGCAGTATAGCTAAGATGTTCTTCCTCTCTCTTGTGATATTTCCCATTTCAACCTTTTTACAGCATAACAGAGGGACTTATCTCAGGAAAGATAAGTAGAAGGACAGGCTATTTAAGCATCCGCTGTTTTATGAGTGACCTTCTCTATATCTATGAGATTAGTCACACCCACCACACAGCCATCTTGTGTCTGTCCTGCCCACCAAGAAACCAGAAGCCAGTTCAGCAGGAACCCACTCTTCTATCTGTAGCATGACATTGAAATTAAATTAAATTACCTTGCCAACAGGGCAACTAGGTGAAAAGTTGCTCCTCAGATTTTGATGATCAAACAATGTTAACTAGCTTTTTCATGATCACTTCATACCCAGGATGAAACTGGCAGTCAATATTGAAACCACTGTCTACCAAAACAGTTTCTTGCTTTCTTCAAGACACCAGAGCTGTGACAGCATTCACAGCTCTATGGCCTCCTGCATCTGACAGAAAAGTAATTTGAGCTGCAATTTATCAAAGCTGCCACTTTTAAGTCGTGTGCAGTCTATTAAATAAAATACTGTCATAAGGCATCCAAATAACATAATTCAGGAGCACCCACATTTCTTTGAACAATATCTAAATAATGGAGATAATGGAAAATCATTTGTATCACTGATCATTTCCCAGTTGCTTCAAAATTAAGGGCTCCATATGTTTAAATAGGGAAATCCCTACAGTGATGCTGCTTTCTATCTTACTTTACTATTGCTTACTGCTTGAAATATTATTCAATGCAAAAATAGAGATATTGAATGAAGGTTCATAATAGCATCACTCAAAAAAGAGCATTGGATAAGGAATGATATCTACCAGTACAGTTATTCCTTCTACATTGTGGGGATTGGGGACACAGTGCCCCAGCTATCTGGAGAATCGGTGTAAATTTTTTTGGCCTTTTCTTTGTACCAGGAGGTCTGAATTATTATGGTATTAAAAGATAAAAATATGTTGATATTATGCAATAATATGCATATATTTTATGCATTTCTGAGTTTTTAAACTTTTTCTGTGTCATCTACTATGTCTTTGCATATCATCTATGACTCCTTCAAAACTCTCCCCAAATCCCCTTTTAATTTCTTATGCCAACCTTTGATATTACAGAATGGTGATGGGGAAAGGTGAAGTGGGGAAGGAATAACTCTAAATACTTCTACCTCTACTGGGTAACCTGGAGCAAAGCATCAATTAATCAACAAAATTTATTAAATGACTTCCATGTATTGGCCATTGAGGATATAAAGTCAAAAGCAAAGTTATCTCTGTTATTAAGGAGTATTATATCAGATTAAAAGATTCAGGATTTTTATATAAAATTCCTTATATAAAAGTCCCTATATAAAATTCTTTCAGAATGATTACAAGGTAAGAGGGTAGAGGAAGAAAAAAAAACAAAACTGAACTACCCATTCAGAAGACCAGGAAAGGTCTTATAAAAAAGGTGATGTTAGTGTTGAGCCTTGAAGGAAATCAGAGATTTTAAAAGGCAGAAGGAAGGACACATTTTCGAAGTATAGGGAACAGCCAGTGTAAAGGAACAGAAACCATAGATAAGTGAGGAGGGCAAGTCAGTGAACTGACTCTGGGTTTCAATTGCCATGTAAAATGAGAGGGTTGGCCTACATGGCCCCTAAGGTCTCTTCCAGCTTCAAAATCTATGATCTTAGAAATGGGTTCAACTATGACATTTGTGCAGTGATGCTCTTTCTAATGTGTAATAATGAGGTTGTAGAGATAAAATGGATCTTATAAGTCATCTCATTGTGTGACCTTTATTTTAAACTGTAGTGACAAACATAATTAAAAAAGAGAGAGATTGGATGTCTATTATTCAAGCATCATGGATTACTTTAAGGATTGTCAGGGTTTTTCCCACTGTTGTAAAGAATAATCCTCCCTTCGGTCTTTCTGGTGGCCTTCCCAGTCTTCGGCTGGTTGGTCTCAGCCAATGTTTGGTAGGGCACCAGCATGGGAGTCGACATCCGCCCGCAGCAAGGAACAGAAAGTCTGGCACAAGAAGCCCAAGAGCCAGGATATCTACCTGTGGTTGCTGGTAGGCCCAAAGAACCAACTCGACTTTCAACAAGGGTTGTCCTGAAAAGATTGTTCATGAGCTGGACCAACTGGACCCCCTGTCCCTGACCCCATATGATCAGGAAAATGAAGCTGCCCGGGTGGGGAAAACAAGGCTGCTGTGGTCACTGGGACTGTGACAAAGGATGCAAAGATGAAGGATGTCCCCAAGCTGAAGTTGTGTGCCCTTGGGGTACTAGTAATGCTCAGAATCACATCTTCAAGGCTGGTGGGAAGATCCTCACCTTTGACAAGCTGGCCATGAGCTCACCCAAGGGTCGGGGTACTGTCCTCCCGTCTGGTCCCCAGAAGGGCCGCGAGGTGTACAGGCATTTGGGGAAGGCACCGGGCACTCCCCACAGCCACACCAAACCATATGTCTGATCCAAGGGCCGAAAGTTCAGTCATGCCAGGGACCACCATGCCAGCCAAAGCTACAAAACCTAACTCCCTTCCTCCTTGTTATATAAAAGAAATTTTGGGAAAAAAAATAATCATCATCCCTGGAGGCAGCACAGTTACTGGACTAATGCTGGGTTCTTATGTGGCCATGATTTAAGTTGCATCATTTCAGAAGAGACACTTAATCTTTCTAAACCAAAGTGACCCCATCTGTAGTACTGGGATATAACATGGGTATTGCCTAGCTCATAGGGCTTTTGTGAAGATAAAAAATAAAATAATATGAAAGAATTCGTCAAGCTTTAAAATGTAATAAAAATATTATGATAAATATTCATATTTGCATTGGTTCCATAAATGAAATTTGCTCAAAATCACAAATAAATAATGAAAATAGGAATTTGGACCAAATATTTCATGTGGAGAATAATAACTTGTCCAAGGGTTTTTGTTCTTAGTTTCCTGCATTTCATTTATCTGGGATACACAAAGAGCTCTGGGAAGCTGAGGAAAACCATAACTTCCCAAACCCTGAAATTACTCTAAAGTAAAGAAGAATGGCAATAATGCATTGATAGAAATTAAAGCGATCTTCCAAGTCTTGTCAAATAGAGTTTTGAGATCATAGACTATTATTTAGGTATACCTGAACATGCTCAGAAATCATTCCCATTGGTCCTTCCATGTCAGCTCCTGGAGGAAAAAAAATATTTGTATATAATTGACTCTGACTAACCTAAGGTTGGACAATAATAATGGCATTTGACCATTATCCAGTAATTTTTGTCCCATGTGAGTAAAAAAAAAGAATACATCTGTTCAATGTACATTGTCCTTTGGATTGTCAGTCTTTGATAGAGTATTTCCACCTGAACCAAAAATTCTAAAGACATTAACCCCTTTTTGGAGGGTACTAAACAATAAGCACAGACCTTACATAGGCTTTTTTTTTAAATTTGCTATTTCATAAATTGTCTTTCTTATATTTACAAGCATTTCTACACTGTGACTTCAGAATGCAATGACTTTAGATAATGTGTAGACCTGGGATCAATGAACTTTTTAAAAAGAATATTTTGATGACTATTTCAATGTGGTTGATTTCTTTTGTTAGGGCTATGGATTTTATTTTATGCATTTAAAAACTTTATTCTTAAAAGGGCTCCCTATGCTTTACTAGTTTGCCAATAAGGTCCATGACATAGAAAAGGTTAAGACTTCCTGCTTTAGACCAAGCATGAAATCAAATATAGGTCCCTTGAAGCTCTCCATTAGCCTACTCTGCTTCTCCAGATCAGCCCCCTGCCACTGCTGCCATGTTTTAGTGGCATATGCAATCCAGAACTCAAGTAGTTCCTCCCTAGTGGGGCTTGAATACTCTCCTGAGAAACATTTTTACAGGGAATTAAGAAGTTCTATGTATATGCATTGGTAGTTTTTTAGGCTATTTACTATCTCTAAGGCTCTCTGATGTGGACTTTCCATGAATGTGCCTCACACACTCTTCAGAAAATTCCTCCCTTTGCTATAAAATCTTCTATCTATTTCTTTAGCAAGAGTTGTGGTAAAGGTGGTTTTCAATGAAAAATTTCCAACCATTCTTTTTAACTTGGATCTTTTCTGGGATGATGGAATACTTGTTCAGACAATTTTTCTAAGTCAAACAGTGTCTTGTTTGGACACCTATACAAGTGGGAAGCCCCTACTATCTCCCCAAAACTGTCCCACAGCATCTCAAAGAACACTCAATTTCCTTGTTTCTTTTTCTGTGAAATAGACCTGATGCCAGGACACCACTGTGAAAATCAAAGTTTATCTTATCAAATCAATATTTCACTCTGAGATTGCTGCCCTGTAAACTGTACTCAGACAGAAATAAAGCAAAGACACATCTATGAGTCCAAAGTCGAAGTTCAAGCTCATTTAATCCTACACAGGTTTTTTAGTTGCCATGTTCACATAGTTGGGCTTTTCTGTGGACAGGAAGAGGAAGGACACCAATAAACTCCCTATTCTACCACTTCAGGAAAAAACTCAAATATTCCTGATATGATGTACATATAGGATGATGAGAGAAATATAGGACAGTTCTTCCTTTTCAGTGTTCAATAAAGGAATTTCTTCAAAATCACAAAGATCCCAAGTCTCTTGGTTGATCTATTTCCCCTGAAGTGACTAGGTCACAGGCTTACCAAACCATGAAGCTTACTTATTACAATTCAACACCTGCTATACACACACACACACACACACACACACAAACACACTAATATATATGCTAGTGTGTAATGTTATACATGTATTATAGATCCATATGTGCATGTTATCTTCCTGTATGTGACCTAAGTATTTAGTTACTGCATTCAACTCTGTTATGCACATTATGTATCACATATAAAGTGGGATTTATATTCCTGATTTCATATGTGCAGGGTTGTTATGTATGCTGTAACTATTATGAATTATTATGTATTATGCATGTTGCATGTGATATGGTAATTGAATATAATTCAATTTGAATATGATACATTAAGTACCTTCATATGGATAATACCTTCAACATGGCTACTAATACCAAGGTTATAGCCTCATTTCTGTATATGTGAAATGCTACTTGTCATATCTCTTATAGTTTTCAGGTATTACAAATTCTCCACAGGGGTGGAGAGGGTAAATGTAGGGTGACTCATTCTAGTAGTTTGTATTATGGCCATATATGCATAATAAAGTCAGAATTCTGAACAAAGGGTTATGATAGATAAATCATCATGGTTCCATCTGAAGGTTTTTGAGCCTTGCCTTCACCTCACCTTTCATTTGCATAAGGAATCATGGGACATTAAGAGTGAAGCCTCATACTCAGACATAGCATAGCAGTCTCTGAAATTATTTTGAAAGGATACAAATTGCCTGCTAAAAAATAACAAAAGGTAAAAGATACTTTTTAACCTCAAGTCAAATAGAGGTTTGGGACAATAAGTCTTGGGAAACAGGAAGAAACATGTCAGTAACATTAAATGACTGCAGATTTGACTTAACTGGCTAACTATTCCTAAAGGGAATGACTTCTGGAGGCTTAGATTCTCCTACTGGAGAGAAAAGTTTAATATAGCTAAGAGCCTAGGATAATGAGAGACTCATCTTCGTATGGAGAGAAAGGAAATGAAAGTTTGTTGCTAGTCTGATGACTTGGTAAGTATAGACCCTGTCTCTTTCCCTGAAATAGCTAAAGGTTAAGTGTCTGGGGTCTAAATGAAAAGCCAGATGGCATAACCCACATGTCAACATAAACTCTAAGAACTCCATTTGTAATCCAGAATATAGAAGCAGAATGAAATTCTAGAAT
Organism: Gymnobelideus leadbeateri; assembly: GCA_011680675.1. Classification (NCBI taxonomy): domain Eukaryota; kingdom Metazoa; phylum Chordata; class Mammalia; order Diprotodontia; family Petauridae; genus Gymnobelideus; species Gymnobelideus leadbeateri. The sequence continues at coordinate 284,473 of WOXC01004003.1, read as the reverse complement.
CATTTATCCAGTGGAGACACTCCACACTAATCACAATAACACTGGACCATCACTCAGACCTATCACACCACACCCATCTGAAACCATGCTTAACAGAGACAACAGACTGCTCCCAGAAAGGAATAAGCCCACTTGGAGCAGAGTTATGGCTTTATCCTAAAATACTGACATTCTTTTAGTGTTGGAAGCTGAATTACCCTTCCATCCTTATGCCCTGGCCACATGTGTTCTGTTGTGCCTCTTTATGCCTGTTTCTAGTCATATCCACTTTATTATCTGGTGGTCTATTATCATTTGTGAGAGAGTGGCACTATAAACAAGGATAGCTAGGTTTCTGATTTTGCAGGACATTGGAGATGGGTTTCATGCAAGAGCTATGCTTTTCATGGACCCTGTTCTATAGATGTCAGATTTTAAGGGCAAAATATTCTCTAGCAATGCTGCTTACTTTTCTATTTCATTAATAGTTTTATTCTAAACTAATTATTTTCTCTGATAACTAAAATAAACATAACAATAGGAGTTCATGGACTATATATTTGAATGAATACAAACCCACAGAACATCTTGAAGCCGATTCAAGGCTTGTTGGGGAGAACCTATGTGTTTTCAAATGAAGACATAACCTTAAGAAACTATGGAGTTAACTTACAGTTGAGGCCCCAAGTGTTTGTGTGTGTGTGTGTGTGTGTGTGTGTGTGTGTGTAATTTTTATATGTTTCTGTGTTTCTCTCCCTGAATTATCCAAGTAATCATGTACTAAATTATCTAATTCAAGAAAAAATGTTTTGATTTTGAATTACATTCACCTAATAATTTTCAACACTATGAGTATCAGATTGTAAATTATCTTTGGTGAATTCTTAATCCTAGGCTGTCTTCCTTTGCTGGCCACCAGGATCACCATTCACTCAACCTATGCTAAAGGAATACTAACTACTTTTAATTAGTCTACAAAAAACATAATTAGGAAGACAAATCTTCTATTAGGGTCATAATATATTTCAAAGCTAAATCTAAATGACTTTTGGTTATCTCTTCCTTTGTATTGTCTACAATTGGGGATTATCACTGCCTTTGGTCTCCTCCATTAGCAGCTCTAATCAAGGGGTGGCTGCATTTAGAGACTTACCTCAATCTTCTATCTTTAGTCTCATTGAATCAATATGAGAGCCAGGGTCAGAATTCAGGATATGCTTTTCCATGTTTTTTTTTTTAACTTCTTAGACTTTTTTGGCCTTAGCTAACTAAAGAATAATTTCTTCACTTACTCCAATTACTTCTTAAACAAAAGAGATTTGGGCTGTGTCCACATCGCTGCTTTTCTATTCTTCTGGATCATTTTCATAAATAAATTATCTTGCTTCCAACGACTATCTAATGATATAATATTTTAAAGTGCTTAGCACAGTGTCTAGCATAAACAGTCATATACTGTTTCTGTTGTTGTTGAGTCATTTTTCAGTTGTATCTAACTTTTCATGACCCCATTTGAAGTTTTCTTGGCAGTTACTGAAGTGGTTTACTATTTCCTTCTCGAATTCATTTTATAGATGAGGAACTGAGGCAAACCAGGTTAAGTGATTTGCCCAGGGTCACACAGCTAGTAAGCATCTCAGTCCGCATTTGAACTCACAATAATGGGTCTTCCTGATTCTAGGTCCAATACTCTATCCATTGTACCACCTAACTGCACTGGCACATTGTAAATGCCATTTATCTTTTAATTATTCAGTTTGTCTTTCAGATCCCTTTCCATATTTGCTACACAGAAGCTGATGCAGGATTAATCTTTAGATATTTTTTCTTATTACTGAACTCAAGAGTCTACTGTGACTCTCTTTTTCTTCTAGAATGCTATCTAAGTTTTTGCTCTCCAGAATCATAGCTTTCTGACAAAGGGTTGTCTGCTGGTACTTTTCTTCCCTTCCCACTCATTTCTCATTCCCGTGAAATTTGGTTTCCTACATCAATACTCCAATAAAACTGCTCTCTGTAAGGTTCAAGAGTACCAATGATTTCTTTAACTGCTAAATCCAATGACCTTTAATTAGTGCTAATCCTTTTGTTAAAATTCCTTTTGTCTTCCACCAACACACATTCTCCCCTTCCCTTAGGTTCCATGTTCCATTGTTTTTTCTTGCTATTCTTATCTGACAGCCTGTTCTCAGTCTCTTTTATTGGATCATCATAATTGTCCTCTTCCAAATGGAATATGGACCTTGTTTTAGGTCTCCTTTTATGTTTTCCCTCTCCTGTTGAGCTCATCTCTTGCTAAGGGTTCAGTTATGTTCTGTTCAGATAACTCCCATATCAATCTCTATTCCCTCACATAAACTTCACTAAACTCTACTCACTATTTTACTACTTTTTAGATGTCTCTATCTGGATTAATCTCCATGAACAAAAAATGTATCTCATGCTTTCTGCCAAATCTACCTTTCCTCTAAACTTAGCAGGTTTGTTAATGGCACAACTAGCTTTCTCATTATCCAGGTGTATAACCTTGGAATCACACTTGATTCTTTCCTCCCTTATCTTCCACATCTAATCAGTTCTCTAGTCTTGTTGGTCTAACTTTCAAGTTATCTTTTCTCATATGTCTTCTCACATCACTTCCCTTTCTTTGGTTCATCTCCAGTTGTCCTTTATGTCTCATCCCTGCACCAAGATGGTTCTGGAGGAGAAAGTGAGGCTGGCAAGTTTGCACAGTTCTCCCTCATTCAAATTTAATTCACTTGCCTGTCATAGCATGTCATGGTACTCTTTGAGAAGGAAGAATAAAAGACAACAATAAGAGCTATATAAATATTTCCTCCCTTTTCCCCTTTGTTTCCTCTTCCCATCCCACTTATTTAATTTACATTAGAATGTTACTTAAGGACAGAAAATTTCACTTTTTACTTGGTCTGCAATGCTAAAATACATGGCAATTTAGGTGTAACTTCACTGAATGAATTAAGAATTGAAATTAGTCAGGGGTGGCTAGGTGGTTCAGTGAATAGAGCACTGGCCCTAGAGTCAGGAGGACCTGAGCTCAAATCCAGCCTCAGAAACTTAACACAGAAATTAGCTGGGTGACCTTGGGCAAGTCACTTAATCCCAATTGCCCTCCAAAAAGCAAAAAAAAAAAAAAAGAATTTAACTTAGTTCAATTCAACATACATTTATAATGGACTTGACTTGTACAAGACCAAATTGTAGTGAGAATAAATTTTTATACCTTGACAAGAGATGAGGAATAAATTTGTAAATTTAGTATAACTGGTAATATAGTGAAAATAAGTAATATTACCTTAAGAAGAGAATTTGTGAATTTAGCATAATTAAAAATGTAGTAAGAATAAATTTAATAAGATAATTTTTCAACTTGGCATAACTGATTCCATTTTGTCTTAACATCTTCATTTTGTGATTGAGCCATTTTGAATGTTTTCTTTTTCCCTAAAAGTTGTTTAATAAGAAGATATGCACTAGTGTAACATGATATAGTAAGCGATGGATGTGTGGGGTTTTTTTAACTGATAAGCATATGTGGACCTTCTGATAAGGTGACCACCTATGTAGAAGGTCCTGTTTTTCACACTCAGGTATTCATCTAACAAGTTCCAGAATTTCTGTCAACCAGTCAGTATTGCTCAGTATCTAAGGAGGACTTTTTCTAGACTCAAGCTTGGGGTGGAGTGGGGAGTCAGCTCTATTTGTGATTTAGGAACAGGCTGAAGGCTGAAGTCTCAGGTGACTTATCTATATTTTTAGCTATGGTTATTCCTAAATTGTTTACCATATAATTTTATTAGTAATTGACTTCAACATTACTAGACAAAAAGGAACTTTTTCCAATCTGACAAGGAAGAATACTACTAGAAACTCCAAAAAGTTAGGGTAGTGGTTGGTTCTTAGACAGCATCACTTGTATGCTTTGATTAATAAAGTTAGATTGTTTATAATGAAGACTCTAAATTTCATTAGTACTTCTGTGGCACACTGTCAGCATGCCCTACTTTAGTTAAACATGTGTACCATACATTACAAACAAATGGAAAAAATCTTGATATTTTCTCCGTATCTTTTGTTGGTCAAGAATATTTCATTTAGCTGCCAAAAAAAATCCTTTATTTGATTCCCTTAACTCATTACAAAAAATCTCCATCAACTCCATTTTTAAAAAGACCTCTTTGAGTAATCATCATTACTGAACAGTTGTGGAGTACCTTCCAGGTGAAGGATGTGGGAAGCCTAACCCCTAAGTCAATTCCTCTTGCTTCTTTAGAAAGGATTTAATACATGATAAAAATGATCTCTTCAATTTACCTTGAATCCCTCCTCATTTATGGGTTGTTTGTACAAATCACTACAGGAGTACTAACATGGTCAGGATATTTTTATCCTTAATAATATTTAAACTAATTTGCAAAGAAGAGTGCCAAGACTATTGAATATGCATTGGTTCTGGACTTATCTCATTATTTTAACCAAGCTTTCCCTCAAATCCCCCTGGAATAATTGTTAGGAAGAATTATACTCCCCACACATTTTTTTTTCTCTTGGCCAGATTAGAACACATTTTTATATCAATGAAGTCTGCTTCAGAGGCATATTGCCAAAATGATAATTTTCCACAAACAAAATAAACAAGATGTGAGATTGGAGATCAAATATTGGCAGAATAATGGTAAGTTTGCAGAGGATGAGTGAGTTTTCTCCCAGCTCCACTGGTTCTGCCTTTGCCAAAGCAAACAACAACAAAAATAACCAGTTTTTCCCACCACAAAGAGAAAAGCAATCCTACTATAAAATACAAGGCACTTGGAGGGCTTGCATGGGTACAAAGACAACATATTAAGATAACCATTATAAATATAAATGATGATTGTAAAAGACAAAATGACTGATACATCTCTAGTAAAATGAAATAAAATTTATAACTTATGAGCACTCTACCATATCTAAGCCAAAGGAAGTGTTTTCTTTCCTTGCAACCTTTACATATTGCACATTTTACTCTTCTTTAAAAAAATGCACAAAGTTCCAATAATCCCCCTAGACTCAACAACAGCAGCTGCCTCCCTGTCACAATCAAAACAACAAAATAAATTATGCATTGTTCTTTTAAAAAAATTCCTAAGGACAAAATGACTTGATCAATTTAAGAAACAATGGAAATAGCACTTTAATCTTCTACTGCTGTTCAGCATATAAATGAAATGTATGTGTAAGGGAGGGAAAGGAGGACTTGGAGAAGTCAAACTTAGACAGATAAAAGGAATCAAAGTGACAAAGCAGAGGGTTAGTAAATATCAGGACAGTAGCAGCAAGCAAAAAATAAAATTGGAAAGAATGAATGCATAACCTAAGGGAGAAAAGGTGGAAGTGGGTTAGATAATCAACTCAGTTCAATATGGGGGTGACTGTTTTTAAGGAAACAATGTGAATGAAGGTGGAGGATGGAATTAAAATAGATAAGGTTGAGGATGAAAATTTGTTCTCCAAACCTATGCATAATTATAAAAGCTAGGATTTGTAAAACTTTAAAAAGGTTTAAGGTTTGGGCAGTTAGGTAGTACAGCGGATAGAGTGCCAGGTCTGGAGTCAGAAACACTCATCTTCCAGAACTGAAAGCAGGCCTCATACATGTAGTAGCTGTATGACCCTGGTCAAGTCATTTAACACTGTTTGCCTTAGTTTCCTTATCTATAAAATGAGCTTGAGAAGGAAAAGGCAAACCAGTCAAGCATCTTTGCCAAAAAATATCCCAAATGGGGCCACAAAGAGTCAGGCATGGCTAAAAAATAGTTCAAGAACAAGGTTTGCAAAGCCTGTTATACAAATATCATTTCATTTGATTCTCACAATAATCCTGGGAAGTAGGTGCTATTATTATCCCCACTTCACAGATTAGAAAACTGAGATAAACAGAGATTGCATTGCTTGTTCAGGGTCATATAGCAAAGTGACAGTCTGAGGAGGAATTTGAACCCAAGTCTTCCTGACTCCATGTCTAATGATTTATTCACTCTGACACTTGGCTACAAAGAATAGTATTAACTGCATAAGACAGAGAGAATAGCTCATGTTTCAATAGGAAAAACACTGTATTTAGTCAAAGACCCTAGGCTTGGGCAAGTTACTTAACTTTTATGTGTGTCACTTTTCTTTTTTGTTTAAACAAGTGCTTTATTAACTTCTGTTTTACATCATTCATTTCCACCAGATTTTGAGTTACAATTTTCCCCCAATTTTTCCCCTACCCACCATCCCAGAATAGCAGTCCCGCAAGATATCACTTCCTCCAATCTACTCTCTCCCATATCTTCTCCCATACCTCCTTCGACTTTTCCTTTAGAGCAAGGTGAATCCCTTTTGGGCCTCATTTGCCATTTGAGTTAGTCTATTTTTTAAGGTGTTGTTTTCCTCAGTCAGGCTGTTGACCCTCATTTCATACTTTTCCTGCATCCTTCTCATTTCTCTTCCCAATTTTTCCTCCACTTCTCTCATTTGATTTTCAAAGTCCTTCTTAAGGTCCTGTATGGCCTGTAACCCGCTCATGTTTTCCTTTGGGGCTTTTGGAGCAGGATTTCTGACCTCACAGCCCTCCTTCTGTTCTTTACTTCCATCCTCTTTGCCCCCGAAGTAAGAGTCTAAGGTTGCATTTTTCTGTTCAATTTGTTTCCTTTGCCTTGGCATGTTGTCACTTCAATTACTTGACTTTTGGGCTTGTTGCCACAGTAGAACTCTGCCACCAGACAGGGGAGCTTCCTTCCCAAATGTTTGGGTCTTCACAATTTCTGGTTCTGGCAATCTGGATACCCACCCCACGACCTCCACCACAGACCACAATCCAGATCCAGGGAAGTTAAAGCAAGAGCGATTACCCCACAAGACTGATTGTTGGATCTCCCTACAGTTCGCAGGCCAGGAGCTGGAGCCACCACTGAAAACTGCAAAATGGCATGTCTCTTCAGCAGCTTCTAGCCCCCAGGGGAGGAAGCCGACGCGTTCCCCAAATACTGGTCCTAAAGTCCTTAGGGCACTAACTTCTCACTTTGTTCTAGGCATGTCTGTGTTGACAATTCTGGAATCTCCACAGCTGCTGGTGTTCTGGGCTCCCTCCAGCCAGCTGCTGGCCCGGATGCCCTGGGGCTAAAACCTCGGCTCAGGCAGACCTAGGCTCGGCTGTCTGCATGCTGCACTGCCGGCTCCCAGAGTGCTGCGCTGGTCCTTCCTGCAGGTCTGCTGGGCTGTCCTCAGCAGGAGGTTAGCTTCTCTGTGTCGTTCTGTGGGTACTGGGGCTCCAGAAGTTGTTCAGAGTCCCCTTTTACATAGTTTTGAGGTAATCTGGGGTGAGAGAGCCTGGGACTTGCTGTTTCTTCTCCTCCATTTTGGCCCCGCCCTGTGTGTCACTTTTCTAATCAAAATGAGAGGGTTGGTCTAGATAGCTTCCCTTCCAGTCCTTCTAGCCCTAAGTCTATGATCTTATGAATTAAAAACCAAATGAAGTAGAGGCAATCATATTATGGGCATATTAGACATTTTTCTAAAATAAAACAGGGTGGACTAGACTCCTGGGGACAAACAAGGCAGAATAAGCAATAAATTGCTATAGCTCTCCCACAGTCACCTCCAAACAACCAAAAATAGTGCTACAGAACAAATTCTGGAAAAGTAGAGCCAATGGAAAGATTTCACATGAAGAGGTCCAAAAGACCTATTTCAGTGGATGGGAAGGTAGGTGCTGGACATCTTTTGAATCTTATTCTCATCAGTATTGACTCAAAGAAGGAATAATATATACAACCAATTGAATATAGAAATCTATCTTACTTGATGGGGAGAATAGGAGGGGAGAAGATTAAGTAAAGGGGGTATGGGGACTGATAGAAGGAAGGGCAGATTAGAGGAGGTGTTAGAAGTAAAGCACTGGTGAACAGGGAAAGGGTAAAAGGTGAGAGAAGACAAACAAGAGGAAGATTAGGGTGAAGAGAACTACATAGTTAATAATCATAAATTTGAATGTGAAAGGAATGAACTCTTCCATAAAATTGAAGTGGGTAGCAGAGGGGATTAGAAACCAGAATTGTACAATATGTTGTTAATAAGTACCCTTGGAGCCAAGAGATACACACATTAAATTCAAGGGGCTGGAGCAGAGTCTATTATGCTCCAGCGGAAGTAAAAAAAAAAAGTAGGAGTAGTAGTCTTGATCTCAAGACAAAAAAAGAAAAAGCAAAAATAGACCAAATTAAGAGTGATAAGGAAGGAAAGTACATCTTGCAAAAAGGAACCATAGACAAAGAAGCAATATTAATACTAAATGTATATGCACCAAGTTGTATAGCATCCAAATTCTTTAAGATGTTAAATGAGCTAAAAGAAGAAACAGACAGCAAAACTATACTAGTAGGGGACCTCAATTGTCTGTTCTCAGAACTTGATAAATGCAACCAAATAATAAATAAGAATGCAACTAAGGAGGTAAATAGAATATAAAATAAAGAGGTAAATAAAAATGTTACATATGACAGACCATTAGAGAAAACTAAACAGAAACAGAAAGGAATATACCTCTTTCTCAGAAGTATATTGCACATACACAAAAATTGAATGTGGAATAGGGAATAAAACTATATAATCAAATGTAAAAAGATAGAAATAGTGAATATATTCTTTGAAGAAATAGAACAATAAAAATTGCATTCAACAAGGGAAGTGGAAATATAGGTGAAAAATTAATTGGAAACTAAATAATCTAACACTAAAGAATGAATGGGTAAAAAAAAAAAGAATGAATGGGTAAAAGAACAAATCATAGAAATAGTCAATAATTTCATTAAAGAGAATGACAACAATTAAACAACACACTAAAATTTATGAGATGCTACCAAAGCAGTACTTGGGGAGAAATTTATTTCTCTAAATTCTTAAATCAACAAAATTTTAAAAAATGACTGGTCAATGAATTGGGCATGCAACTGTAAAAAAAAAAAAAAGGAGAAAAAGAACAAATTAAAAATCCCTAAGTGAGCACCAAATTTGAAAATCTGGAAAATCAAAGATAAGATTAATAAGATTGAAAATTTAAAGCAAAATTATTGAGCTAATAAATAAATCTAGGAGTTGGTTTTATTAAAAAAATAATATAGATAAGACATTGGCTAATATAATTTTTAAAAAATATGAAAACAAAATATCCAGTATCAAAAATTAAAAGAGTGAAATCACCACCAGTGAAGAAGTAATTAGAACAATCACTAGGAGATATTTTTCCCAAGTACATGCCAATAAATCTGACATTTTGAATGCAACAAATGAACATTTATGGAAATATAAATTACCTAGATGAATAGATCAGGGAATAGAATGTCTAAATAAACCTATCTTAGAAAAAAAAGTTGAAAAAGTCATTAATGAACTCTCTAGGGAAAAAAATCCCCAGGGTCAGGTAGGTTCATGAGTGAATTCTAACAAACATTTAAGGAATAATTATTTCCAATACTATATAAACTATTTGGAAAAATAGGAGGAGTCCTACCAATCTCCTTTTATCACAGAAATATGTAGCTTATAAATAAACCAGGAAGAGCTATAACAGAGAAAGAAAATTATAGACCAACTTCCTTAATGATTATTGACGCAAAATTTTTGAACAAAATATTAGCCAGGTGATTCTAACAATATGTCATGAAGATTATACACTATGAACAGATGGGATTTATACCACGAATATCAGTAAAAATGACCATATCAACAACAAACCCAACAGAAATCATATGATTATCTCAACAGTTGCTAAAAAAAATTGAGAAATTACAGCCCTCATTCCTATTAAAACCAGTAGAGAGCATAGAAATAAAGAGAGTATTTATTTTTTTCCCCTTCAAATAGTTATTTACTTCTGGTTTCCATCATTCATTTCTGCCAGATTCTGAGTTACAATTTTTTTCCCCATTTTCCCCATATCCCCCACCCCAGAATAGCAGTCCCATAGGATATTCCCTCATCCAGTCTGCTCTCTCCCATATCTTCTCCCATACTCCCTTCGACTTTTCCAGTAGGGCAAGGTGAATCTCTGTGCCCCGATGCCTGTATATCTTATTTCACAATTATATGTAAACTAGTATTATTGATAATAGTATTTATATATTTTTAAACATTTAATTTTAAAATTTTGAATTTCAGATTCATTCCTTTCCTCCCTTGTCACAAACCCTTACTGGGAAGATAAGCCATTCAGTATATGTTGTACATGTGTAGTTATGCAAAATGTTATCATAGTAGATATATTGTAAAAGACTGACTATATTTTCCTCCCTCCTAACCCAACTCCCACTTAGTCTATTCACTAATATGATCCGGTCCCTTTTTTTTCTTTTTTTTCTTTTTTTTTTTATAAAGCAATTGGGGTTAAGTAACGTGCTCAAGGTTACATGGCTAGTCATTATTTATGTCTGGGTGCTCATTTTGTGAGGCCGATTTCGATCTCGGGTCATCCCAACTCTGAGGTCGGCACTCTTACTCACTGCGACACCTAGCTGCCCCCTGTCCCTTTTCAAAAGTGGGTGTTTCCAACTTCCTTCCCCCTTCCCTCCTGCCCTCCCTTCCAACATCCTCCCTCTCATCCCCTTCCCCGATACTCTCCTGCAGGGTGAGATATCCTATTTAGTATGTAGGTAATTATCTGCCTGATCCAAATTGAATGAGAATAAGGTTTGGCCTTTTTGCCTTCCTGTTCTTCCCCTCCATTGTAACCATTTTCTTTTGCCTCTTCTATATGAGATAGTTTACCCCATTCCATCTATCCCCATCTCATCTTCCCATATTCCTCTCTAACCTCTTAATATGACCTTTTAAGTATCCTCCCTTCCTATTAAATTCGACCTGTACCCTCTATCTATGCACACCTGTAAACATATATACACACATTCACAGATGTATTCATATGCCCATATAAACTTCTTCAACTATTTTCATACTGAGAAAAGTTTCATCAGTCACAATTATCGCTTTTCCATGTAGAAATGTAAATAGTTCAACTTTGATAAGTTCCTTATGGTGTTCTTTTCCCTGTTTACCTTCTCAAACATCTCATCATTTTTATATCTGAATGTCAAATTTTCTATAAAAATCTGTTTTTTTTTCCTCAAGAATGTTTGGGGGGCTGAGCCAAGATGGCAGAGTAGAAACAGCATTTCCAAGGTGCTCTGCCACCAGACCACTTCCAAAGCATGTAAAAGGGGACTCCGAACAACTTCTGGAGCCCCAGCACCCACAAAACAACACAGAGAAGGTAACCTCCGACTAACAACAGCCCTGCAGGGAGGGCCAGTGCAGCACTCTGGGAGCCAACAGCCCAGAGCATGAAGAGGCAAACCCAGGTCCCCATGAGCCACAGTTTTAGCCCCAGGGTGGCCGGGTCAGCAGCTTGCTGGAGGGACCCCACAACACCAGGAGCTGTGGCGATTCCAGAATTATCAACACAGACATGCATTGGAAAAAGTAAGAGGTTAGTTCCCTATGGACTTTGGGAACAATATTTGGGGAACGCGTTGGCTTCCTCCCCTGGGGGCTAGACGCCGCTGAGGAGACACTCGCCATTTTGTAGCTTCAGTGGCAGCATCAGCTCATGGCCTGCGAAATGTAGGGAGATACAGCGATCAATCTTGAGGTTAGTCACTTTTGCTTTAACCTGCTTGATTCTGGATTGTGATCTGGGGGTGGTCTGGGGTAGGTATACAACTCGCAAGAACCAGAAGTTGTAAAGACCCCAAAGTTCAGGACAGAAGCTCCCCTGTCTGGTGGTAGAGTCCTATTGTGGCAACAAGCCCAAAAGTCAAGTAATTAAGTGGCAACATGCCTAGCCAAAGAAAACAAAATAAACAGAAAAATACAACATTAGACTCCTATTTTGGGGTCAAAGAGGATCGAAACAGGGAACAGGAGGAGGACTGTGAGGTCAGAAAGCCTGTTGCAAAAGCCCCAAAGGAAAATATGAGCGGGTTACAGGCCATAGAGGACCTTAAGAAGCAGATAAGAGAAGTGGAGGAAAAATTGGGAAGAAAAATGAGAAGGATGCAGGAAAAGTATGAAATGAGAGTCAACAGACTGACTGAGGAAAATAACACCCTAAAAAATAGACTAACTCAGGGGCAGCTAGGTGGCGCAGTGAATAGAGTGCCGGCCCTGGAATCAGAAGGACCTGAGTTCGGAGCCGGCCTCCGACACTTAATCCACACAAATAAAAAACCTAGCCGTGTAACCTTGGGCAAGTTACTTAACCCCGATTGCCCTAAAGGGGAGGCTAGGTGGCGCAGTGAGTAAGAGCACCAGCCTCGGAGTTTGGATGACCCAAGATCAGATCAGGCCTCAGAAAATGAGCACCCATGCATAAATAATGACTAGCCATGTAACCTTGAGGAAGTTACTTAACCCCAATTGCTTTAAAAAAAAAAAATAGACTAACTCAAATGGCAAACGAGGCCCAAAAGGGCAATGAGGAGAAGAATGCCTTAAAAAGCTAAATTTGCCAGATGGAAAAAGAATCTCAAAAGCTCACTGAGGAGATTCATTCCTTCAAAGTTAGACTGGAGCAAATGGAAGCTAATAACTTTATGAGAAATAGAGATGCTATTAAACAGATCCACACAAATGAACTATGGTAATATTTTGCATAGCTATACATGTACAACATATACTGAATTGCTTATCTTCCCAGAGGGTATGGGTGACAAGGGAGGAAGGGAATGGATCTGAAATTCGAGGTTTTAAAATTAAATTTTTCAAATATATATAAATACTATTATTAATAATATTTTGCATGTAACTGGGAGATAAGATGTTCAGGCATTTGGGCACAGAGACTCACCTTTCCCTAATGGTAAAGTCCAAGGAGGTATGGGAGAAGATATGGGAGAGAGCAGATCGGATCAGGGGATATCTTGTGGGACTGCTACTCTGGGGTGGTGGGTAGGGGGAAAATGGGGGAAAATTGTAACTCAAAATCTGGCAGAAATGAATGATGTAAACCAGAAATTAATAAATAAATTTTAAAAAAAGTTTGAAAGTCCTTTATTCCAGTGAATGACCATATTTTCCCCTGAAACATGATATTCAGGTTTGTTGGGTAGCTGATTCTTTGTTTTAAACCCAGTGCCTTTGCTCTCATATCATATTCCTAGCCTTCTATCCCTCAAGGTAGAAGCTGCCAGATCCTGTACTATCCTGATTGCATTTCTACAGTATTTAAAATGTTTCTTCTTAGCTGCTTCTAATATTTTCTTATTGATTTGGGAATTCCCGGAACCTGGCTATAATATTTCTGGGAGTTTTCTTTTTGGGATCTTTTTCAGGAGGTGATATGTGGATTCTTTCAACCTCTATTTAGCCCCCTGGTTCTAAAATATCAGGGCAGTTCTCCTTGAGAGTTTCTTGAAGGATGATTCCTAGATTCTTTCTTTGATCATGGTTTTCAGGTAGTCCAATAATTTTTAAATTATCTCTCCCCAATCTATTTTCCAGGTCTGTGGTTTTTCCCAGTGAGATATTTCACATTGCCTTCTGTTCTTTAATTTGTTTGGATCTGCTTTACAGCATCTTGATTTTTCATAAAGTTATTAGCTTCCATTTGCTCCAGTCTAAGTCGGAAGGAATGATTCTCTTCAGTGAGCTTTTGAGATTCTTTTAACATCTGGCAAATTCGGCTTTTTAAGGCATTCTCTTCATTGCATTTTTGAGCGTCTTTTGCCATTTGAGTTAGTTTATGTTTTAAGGAGTTATTCGACTCAGTCAGGCTGTTGACCCCCATTTCATACTTTTCTTGCATCTTTCTCATTTCTCTTCCCAATTTTTCCTCCACTTATCTTATCTGCTTCTTAAGGTCCTCTATGCCCTGTAGCCAGCTTGTATTTTCATTTGGGGCTTTTGTGAAGGAGTTCTGACCTCCCAGTTCTCCTCCTATTCCATGCTTCGATCCTCTTTGTCCCCAAAATAGGGTCTAATGTTGAATTTTTCTGTTTATTTTGTTTTCCTTGCCTAGGCATGTTGCCACTCAATTACTTGACTTTTGGGCTTGCTGCCACAGTAGGACTCTGCCACCAGTCAGGGGAGCATCTGTCCCAAATGCTGGGTTTTTTTCAGCTTCTGGAGGTACCAGTTGGGTGCCCTTTCCAAAGCCTCCCCACATTCTGGCAAGCTGGTCACACACCCCAGTGCCTCCACCTCAGACCACAATCCAGATCCAAGAAGGTTAAAGGAAGAGCGCTTACCCCCCAGACTGATTGCCGGGCGCCTCTCCCCTCTACCGTCCACAGCCCAGGAACTGAAGCTGCAGTGTGTGTCAGCTGCTTTGCCTGCTCCTCAGTGGCTTATTGCCCCCAGGGAAAGAGGCTGACATGCTCCCAAATATGCATCCTAAATCCCATACCACACTAACATCTCACTTTGTCCATGGCATTTATGTGTTGGTAATTCTGGAAACGCCACAGCTTCTGGTGTTCTAGAGTCCCACCAGCCAGCCGCTGGTCCAGCCACTCTGGGGCTAAAACCTCTGACTCACATGGGCCTGGGCTTGGCTCCCAGAGTGCAGAGCTAGCCATTCCTTTCCTGGCTTCCAGGCTCTCTTCAGCAGGAGGTTTGCTTCTCTGTGTCATTTTGTGGGTTGTGAAGCTCCAGAGTTTGTTCAGAGTCCTCTTTTACGTAAATTTGGAAGTGTTGTGCAATAAAGAGAGTGTTTCTTAAAATAATAAGCAGTATTTACCTAAAAATATCAGCTGGCATCATATGTAATGAAGATAAAGTAGAAACTTTCCCAATAATATGCTTATTATCACTCTATTATTCAACATAGTATTAGAAATGTTAACTATAGCAATAAGAGAAAAAAAAGACATTCAAGGAATTAGAATAGGCAATGAGGAAATTAGACTATCACTCTTTATGGATGATATAATGGCATACTCTAGAGAATTAACTAAAAGTTACTTGAAATAATTAACAATTTTAGCAAAGTTATAGGACATAAGTTAAATCCACATAAATGATCAGCTTTTTTAAATTAACTAATAAAGTATACTAACAAGAGATAGAAAAAGGAATTCCATTTAAATAAGTATAAACAATATAAAATACTTAGAAGTTTATACATCAAGACAAGCCCAGAAACAATATGAACATATTTTCAAAATTCTTTTCACACAAATAAAGCCAGATCTAAACAACTGGAAAAATATCAATTGCTCATGGGTAGGCCAAGTCAACATAATAAAAATAACAATTCTGCCTAAACTAATTTACCTATTCACTGCTATACCAATTAAATTAATAACAAAAAATCATTTGATAGAAGCTAAAAAACTAACAACCAAATGTATCTGGATCAACAAAATGTCAAGAATATCAAGGGAATTAATGGAACAAAAATACAAAGTAAAGTGGCCTAGCAATACCAGATTTCAAAGTATATTATATATCAGTAATCATCAAAACTATCTGATACTGGCTAAAATATAGAGAGGTGGATCAGTGCAATAGATTAGGTACAAAAGACACAGTATTCAATAACCATAGTAACCTAGCATTTGATAAATACAAAGACCCCAGCTTTTGACAAAAGAACACACTATTTTGCAAAAAACTGCTGGGAAAACTTGAAAACAACAGGATATAAACTTGGTATCACCATATACAAGATAAAGTCAAAATACTTGTATGATTTAGACATAAAGAATGGTACCACAAGCAAATTAAAAGATCGATAAACATTCTACCTGTCAGATCTATGGGGAACAGAAGAATTCATGATCACATAACAGATATAGAGTATTATAAAAGTAACATAGGTTATTTTGATTATATTAAATTAAAAAAAAACTTCTGTACAAATAAAACCAATGTAACTAAGATTAGAAGGAAAGCAGAAAGCTGGGAAATGTATCTCTGATAAATTCCTTATTTCTCAGATGCATAGAGTACTGCGTCAAATATATGAGAATAAAAGTCATTCCCCAATTGACAAATGATCAAAGGACATGAAAAGGAAGTTTTCAGATGAAGAAAAGAAAGATATCTATAGGCATGGGAAGAAGTCCTCTAAATTATTTTTGATAAGAGAAATAAAAATTAAAAGAATTCTGAGATGCCACCTCATATCCATTAGGTTGTCTAATATAAAAAAAAAGGAAAATGATAAATGTTGGGCAAGATGTGGGCATTCCATTATTGATAGAGTTGTGAACTGATCGAACCATTCTGTAAAGCATTTTGGAACTATGCCCAAGGAGCAACCCAACTGTGCATACCCTTTGGTCCAGCAATACCACTTCTAGGTCTGTATTCCAAAGAGATCATAACAAAGGGAAAATGATTTACATGCACAAAAATATTTATAGCAGCCTCTTTCATGGTAGCAAAATATTGGAAACTGAGGGGATGCCCATCAGTTAGGGAATGACTGAACATGTTGTGGTATATGAATGCAATGGAATACTATTGTGTCATAAGAAGTGATGAACAGATAGATTTCAATTGACAAAGTGAAATGAAAACCTGGAAAACATTGTACACAGTGTCAGCAACATTGTGTGATGATCAACTGCGAAAGACCCAGCACTTCTTAGCAACACAATGATCCAAGAGAAATACTGACAAAGAAAGACTCACAAAGGAAAATGCTAACCATATCCGTATAAAGAACTGACTGACTCTGAATGCAGATCAAAGTATATTTTTTCCCTTGCTTTATTCTTTTTCAAGTTTTTAAACTATTTTTTCTTTCACAACTGTGACTAAATGGACATATGTTCTACATGATAGCATATGTATAATCTATATCAAATGGCCTACTATCCTCAAAAGAGGGGAGAGAGGGAATGAGGAGAAAATTTTGGATTTCAAAATCTTGTAAAATGAATGCTAAAACATTTCTTGACATATAACTGGGGAAAAATAAAATACTATAAAATAAATACATAAAATAAAACAAACCTAGATATCAGGGCAGATTAAGATGAATTTGGAGGAAGGATGTGATGTGAGTAAAAAAAAATCAGAAGAGAAAAGATCAAACTGCTGTGAGGAAAATCCTCACTACAATTTGCAGAAGAATTCAATCAGAGAAGGAAGTTAAGAGAGGAACAGAGAGACACTTAGAGAATCAAAACTGAGAAGCCCCATGGACATCATTGGTAGAAGATCTAAGGGAAGTAATGAGGTGTAGACAGTGTAACTGAGAGTGGAACAAGAGGGAACTAAAATACATGAATAACCAAAGTAAGGTTAAGAGACCATTTTACAATTAGTTTGTGGTAACCTGCTGATGATAATTGGAACTGAGGCCATATAAAAGAGGTTACAAGGAAGAAAACTATGAGAAGCACAGAATAGTATGGTGATATAAAAAGAAGATTGGAAAGGAAGTCAGAAGATCTGAGTTTGAATCACAGATGTGACATTTCATATCTCTGTGACCTTATATAAGTCACTTTACATGTTTAGGTCTCAGAAGTTCCCTAATTTATAAAATTAGACATTTTGAACTACATAATTTATCAGCACTCCCTCCATCTCCCAGATACAATGCATTTCAATGAAACACTAGAGGAAAATGGTAGCATAGCTAGAATTAGAAAGAGGAAGACACATACTGAAACACTAAATTAAAATATCCTGATGGTATAACTTTGACATTTTATTTTTTCCATTTTTATTATAATTTAGCCATGATTGCCCAGACCATTGAGCTGTCAAGTCTCAATTTTAGTATGAGTTCTACTGATCATCATGTGACTTTGGGAAAATTATTTGACACTTTTGAATATTAGTATCTATAGAAATAAAGCTCCTATTTCCTTTATAATTGTAATATAATGATTTAGGAGTGGTAATGGCAAGCAAAGAAGTAGTTAGCACCTTGTTTCAGCTATTTACTTGACACTTTGTTTCAGTTCAATTTTCTTCTGAGCCTTGCCCATAATTGAGAAGCAAAACTTGTGAACCCCACAACTTGTGAACTCTATGAACTCCTGTTGTTCATGCAACAGGAAGGGGAGGAACTAATAACCATAAGAAGAGGCCCAGGCTGGAGAGAGCAGAACTGAGAAGGGAACTCTCATGGTAGAGGAGAAAACTTGTAGTATCCCAGCACTCTATGTTTGTATATTCTGTCTGTGTTAGTCTTTGTGATGCTCTGTACAGAAGCCCTGGAACCTTACTGGAAGCCCTGAAAGAAGATTTTCTGGTTGTCTGCTTACAGAAGTCTTGGAGGAGGGTTTTGGAGGTCCTGGGACTTTACTGGTGATTTGTATTGGCCTCTTAAACCTTGTTTGTGGGTCTGTGTTGATTTCTATACTGATGATTTGTGTTGAGTTCTCAGACCTTGTTGGTGAGAATGTGTTGATTTCACAAGCAGATAGTGAATTGTTGATGGTGCTGGAAATGTGCATGGATGTTGTTTTGGCTCTGTTAAGCTTTGTCTCCCTAGAAACAGGAATGGTGAAGGACTTGAGGTGGACTGGATAGTGTGAGCTTCAATATGGAATGGGAAATGGACAAGGAACCGGATGAGGAGCTAGATAAGGAGCTGGACAAAGAGCTGAGACCTGTCTGTCTTTGAATCCAGGTGACAGTGGATAGATTTGGGTAGGAGCTTGGATCATAGAAGAGGAACCCTGGAAACTGGGAGCCAGCTTTGAGTCAAGATGAAAAGATCTCTTCTGAGGTACCTGATGCTGAATCAGAAGATTATGATTTACTGTGACCTAGGGGTGGAGATCTTTGACCTTTGTACTTTGTGTCCATTAAGGATGATTGAGTTAAGGACTTACTGAATAATTGCACTTTGGTCCTTTAAGGAGGCTTGGATGATTGAGTTAAGTTGTTACTGAATGATATCAATGCGTGACCACTTTGGTGAAAACTATGTGGCCACTTTAGTGATGACTTGTTATGTTATAACATTGTGAATGCTATACTTTGGTTTCTGTCAATGTTTTGCTTTAATTTACTGCTGAATATAGAGTTCCTTATACTATGTAATCAGAACCTTGAAGCTGTTCACAGCAGCAGTCCTCTAGAAAACTGCTCATACTTGGCTTTTCAGAATATATACCATTAACTCTCTTATCCAATATGATCAGGAAATAAAGTACTCTATTTACTCAAATATTCTTGTTAATAGAAACTGATTAAATATGAGGTACATGGAACACCAGTTTTTAAGGAGTCAGACTATAATAAATTGTACTTTACACTAAAATTACCTAATATAATTAAAACGTTCCTTGTAGTGTCTTAACATTATACCTGGTGACATCCATCATAATTATACTGTAGAACTTGGAATAGCTATTTATATTAGATATTATGCCAAACATATCAGCATTTATCTTCTGTTCATATGATATGTAAATGCTAGCTATTTTATTAACTTTTGGAAAGTCATTGAAAATTGATGAAACAAAGGAGCTGTTATGATCACTTTTTTATCATTCTTCAAAATCATCTTTTATATATCTAAGTGTTTTTGTATTTGAAAATATATTAGAATGAATGAAAACATAGGTAGGCTTACATTTTTTCCCATTAAAATGAATCCTAGATGTGTTCAGAATTGTCCCATATTACTAAAAGAGACATTTTGTCCACTTCTTCCAAAAAATAAAACTCAAAGTAGAAGAAACCAATATCCTCTTGTCAATGGTAAAATAATTTTTATGAAATATTTGAAGGCTATCTCCATAAGATTTTATTTTCCTGGCAGTTTCTTGAAAAATGCTTAAGAAATAAATATTGCAAATCCAAAGACCCCAGCTTCTGGGATAAGAACTAATTATTTGATGCAAACCACTGGGAAAATTGGAAAATAGTATGACAGAAACTGGAAATATACTAACATCTTACACCATATACCAAAATGATGTTCAAATGGGTACATGATTCTGGTATAAAGGCAGATACTATAAGCAAATTGGGAGAGCAAGGAATAGTTTACCTGTGAAATCAATGGAGAAGAGAAGACTTTATGACCAAACAAGAGTTAGAGAACATTATGAAATGCAAAATGAATAATTTTGATTACATTAAATTGAAAAGGTTTTGCACAAACAAAGCCAATACAATCAAGATTAGGAGGGAAGCAGAAAATTGAGGAAAAATTTCTTATAATCAGTGTCTCTGAAAAAAAGGCCTCATTTCTTTCTTTTTTTTTTTTTTTTGGCTTTTTGGAGGGCAACTGGGTTTAAGTAACTTGCCCAAGGTCACATGGCTAGGTTTTTGTTTGTGTGTGCATTAAGTATCTTAGGCCAGATCCAAACTCAGGTCCTTCTGACTCCAGGGCCGACACTCTACTCACTGTGCCACCTAGCTGCCCTGAGCCCTCATTTTAAAAATATATAGATAACTGAGTCAAATATGTAAGAATACAAGTTATTCACCAATTGACAAATGGTCAAAGATATGAACTGGCAGTTTTCAGAGGAAGAAATTAAAGTTTTCTATAATCACATGAAATAATGCTCTAAATCTCTATTGCTTAGAGAAATGGAAATCAAAACAACTCTTAGGTACCATATCACACCTATCAGATTGGCTAATATGACAAAACAGGGAAATTATAAGTGCTAGAGAAGATGTGGGAAAATTGAAACACTAATTCATTGTTGGTGGACTTGTGAACTAATCAAGCCATTCTGGAGAGCAGTTTGGAAATACGCTCAAAGGGCTATAAATATGTGCACACTCTTTAACCCAGAAACATCACTTCTGGGGCTCTATACCAATGAAATTGTACAAATGGGAAAAGGACCCACATGTACAAAAATTTCTATAGCAACATTTTTTGTGGTGGTCAAGAACTGGAAATTGAGGAAATGCCCAACATTTGGTCAATGTCTGACCAATTTGTTGTATATGAATGTAACAGAATACTATTGTGCTATAAGAAATGATGAGCAGGCAAACTTCTGAAAAACCTGTAAAGACTTATATGAATGAACTGATGCTGAGTGAGGAAGCAGAACCAGGAGAACATTTTACACAGTAATAGCCACATTGTGTGATGACTGACTTTGATATACTTAGTTCTTCTAGCAATGCAAGAAACTTAAACAACTCCAAAGAGTCATGATGGAAAATGCCATCCAAATTGAAACAAAGAAATATGGAGTCTGAATGCAGATCAAGGCATACTATTTGTTCTCTTTTTTGTTTGGTTTTATTTATCCTTTCTCGTATGTTTTTTATTCTTTTATACAACATGACCAATGTGAAAATATGTTTAATAAGAATGTATATGTATAGCCTATATCATCAGATTGCATACTTGGAGTGGGGGGAGAAAAGGAAGGTGGATAGCGTTTAAAACTTATACAGGTGGATTTTGCAAACTAAAAATTAATTTGTTAAAAAAGAAAAACAAAACAAAAATAAATATTGCTTCTATTGACAAGAGTATATGAAAAGGTATTTGGAACAGGTGGTATCAAGGATCATGAGAACAAATATGTGGCTATGTTGATTTAAAAACTTGATGAATATGAAAGTTACTTATTATGGAATTATTTTCTAACTATTCAATTACTCCCTACAATAGGACTTACATAATTAGAAAGCATTTCTATTAATTACAGAAGGAACTATTACTGATCACCCATCATCAAAATAGTATTTCTCAAACACTCCTCTATACATAACACTTTGAGGGATTTTTTTTACCTGGAGACATTCATTTCTACTTTGGATGTTATTTGGAGACATTTATTGAGGGATTATTTGCTTATATATATGCAATTCACATCAACTATTTTGTCACATTTTATTTTAGCATAAAATAACAGATGAATAAATCTAATGGAAGATTAATTGTATAAATTACTAATGTAAAATTTAAAGATAATTTTAACCTGTATTTTAGTATGGTCCAAGAACTTTTAGGAATGTCAAATGCATGTACCTGAGCAGAAGAGAGATATGGCCAGGCCTGTTCTTAAGGAATATAAAATCAGCAACTACATAGAGAATGGATTGGAAACTAGAGATATGGGAAGCAAGAAGATAAGTAAGAAAACTATCTTATATATAAAAGATAATGCAGAGCTTGGCTAAAGTGGTTGTGGTAGTGCAGCAGCAAGCACCCCAGCATCCCCAGGGTGGCTGCCAACACAGGTTCTTAGACCTGCTTTTCTAAAGGAAAGCAAATCAAAATGGGTTAACAATCTTGCTTTTAATCAATCCATATCGTTTACCTAGTTCAGGGGGAAAAGATTAGCACCCCAAGCTTCAGAGTATACAGAGGTTACAAGCAGAAGTTACAAGACAGAGAAACATTTCATCAGATAGCCTTCCAAACTGTCCAACCATTACATACATGCATACCTAATCACAGTTACCAGAGAGGGAAGCATCAACATCTGGGTTTTTCAAAGCTGAGGGTCTCTCAATGGCTACCCAGAGTCTCGTCTGGTCAAGTCACACAACATTTCTCAAAATGAGCCCCAAAACAAAGCTTCACATCAGGGATTATATAGCTTTCTCCTGGGTCAGAGAATGTAATAACCCTCTTGACCCACTGCCCAATCACAAAGCAGCAAGGTGTGGGTGTTCCAGAAAAACAAGCCTCCCACCACAAGCTCCAGGTGCACTTAACCTAGGGGCAGGGAAGATCTTAAAATTTACATTCTTATAACAGGTAGGAATAAAGGGAAGGGACCAAATGATAGTGAAGTTGAAAAGATGGAATCACAGAATCTACAAGACTCTCAGCTGCATTGGGAGAGAAGGAAATTCAATCAAGGATGACCTACAGCAAGTGTTGTAATAAATTTTAGGTGTCCATGAATCAGAGGAAGAAAGAAATATTTTCATATTTCCTAACCTTTAACTGAAATTTAGCATATCCCTCCATTATGAATTTAAAAATACATATTATTTTGAGAAAGGGTCCATATATTTCATCAAATTTTGACACAATAAAGGTAAAAAATCCCGGACCTAGAGAAAGAAAAAGTGCACAATGGAGAAAAGAGATGTTAAAGGAATATGGAGAAATGACGGAGCCAGAAGAGGATTATGGCTAACAAACCCAATAGCCATTCATCGAGCAAAAGCTGTAGATGTACTGTACATGGGAGCTGCCTTCTCTTATTGCCCTAAGATTTTACACAGTGACACAGCCTGCCTTTAGTAATATGCCAGCAAGGCAGAACCACTTTGAGGAATGTTGCAAACTAAAAATAAATAAATTTGTTTAAAAAAAAAGAGAGAAAAAGAAAAGAAACAAAAAAGAAAGAAAAATGGCTTCTATTGATAATAGGATAGAAGGCATTTGGAACAGGTGTTGTCAAATGATTAATATTGAAATATTACTTGGAGAGAATTATTTGGTCCACTCTTTGGTAGAAACTTTTCTTTTATTATTTTAAACCTCTTGAATTTACCAATTTTCCACTCCAGTTGTCTATTTGATATCACGTATTGTCATATGTGATGGGTCTAGTGTCATACATGCCATTAGTTATGCCTTTTATGCTACTTCTTATATCCAAGTCATTGCGATAAAATATATTACAATTTACTTGTAGTGACTATCTCTGTGTGCACCAACTTTTGGATGACATGTAATCTTTATTCTTTTGAGATCATGAAGTTACATGTTTTAAAATTTGAAAGCATCATCAGGAAAATAATGGTATTAAAGAAAGAGTTTGTAGCAGCCAACACTTTATAATAATTTAAACTTTTGAATTTAAACTCTTCTGAAAGTTTCCAAATGTTATATGGTCCAATTTGCTTATTCTGCTTACTTCTGAGTCCTCCTCATTTTCTCTCTCTCCCTCTTTCTCTCTCTCTCTCTCTCTCTCTCTCTCTCTCTCTCTCTCTCTCTCTGTTTCTTTATCTCTCTGTCTCTCTCTGTATATAAACATATATGTATATATGTGCATCAATTAAGCTAGCATACACAAAATATTTTGCAAAATTTAAATCATTATATAAATGCTAGCCATTACATTTGAAAACTGAGTATTTTCTTGGCTACACCTCATAGAATCTAGGCAATATGGATCTTTATCCATTTTGTTTTTCTAGAATAGAAGATTGGACTAATCTCTTTTGTATTGTGGAGTATTTCACTGAAGATGCTTGCTAGTATTCTAGCATTAAACAAAAGTAATATAATATGATTTGTTAATAGAAGAATTTAAAATTCATTATCAGAGATAAGGAATTCTTTCATTTGGACTCAGCATCTTTCATGACACTGAGAAACCTTTAGGTAAGTATTTATTTCATTGTCTTACTTGATGTAAATACTCAGTAAGCTTTTGAGCAAAGTCACCTCAATGTTATTGAATCTGTCATGATCTTGTATAATTTTAATATGTGCAGAGAGAAATATCAGAACAGAATCTGAAAAGTCCTGTTTTTTCTATTAAATCATATATCTTTTTAAAAATAATAAATTAAAATCAGTAAATTTTACATACATACATATATATATATATATATATATATTTGCCATAATAGAACAGTGTGACCTTCTATTCTTTATTCCTCTCAATTATCTGCATGATCATACCATTCTTTTAGATCCGATTTCTTAGACAGATAACCCTACAAGGGCATACTAGGACAGATGTAATTTAAGAGCAAAGGGTCTACTCTCTCAACTACAATATATACCCTCTACATGGACCTTCACAGCAACAAAGCAGTCCTGTTATTCCTCCCTAATTGATTCTTTATACAACTTCCTACAGAATCTATTCCTAGCATTCTCTGTTTTTCAATCCTCCCACCCCTCTGACTCCTCTCACTCTCTTACCTGAAGACTGACCACTTTTCTTTATTGAGAAATTTAAGTCCCTGTATCAGAAGTGTCCCTTTCCCTCTTTTACAAATCACCTAACTTCCCTGGGCCCATTTTCTTGTCTGTAAAAAAGGAGGTTGTACTGGATGACCCCTAATTCTCCTTCCACTTTAGAATTAAGATGTTATGTGATGCTAAGAGTCTCTACATTGCTAAACTCTTTGATGTTCCTCACTCTCCTCTTTCTTCTTTACCCCAGTCTCTGATAATCAGATGAAACTTCTCTTCACCAAATTATATTTCCCCCCATCTCCTGATTCCTATCTACAAACATTTTTACCTCCTGGTCCCTTGAAGCATCTTCATCAGACTATATCACTTCAAGTTACTATTTTACATCTTTTCTATATCTGTCTCAGGCAAACTCCTTTCTGGAGACTGGGGTAGGGGGTGGAGGAATTGTCTACACTTGTTGCCCCTACTTCCCCTCTCCTTCTAAATCTTTTTAGAAGGGGTTCTGACCTAATCAGAGATCAGATTAAATTGAAACTGTTTGCTCCAAACACAGGAATTTCTCCAAGGAGAAATCCCTTAGTTGCTTAATCTACTTTTTTTCAGTTATTATGCTTCTTGATATCTTGGAAGTATTTGTCAATAATGAGCACCCTCTCCTGGATTCCCTCTCCTCTCTGGGTTTCCATGATACTACTGACTCTTGGTTCTCTTCCTCTCTTCCTGTTCCTTCCTGGATCCCTTTGTTGAGTTGTCATTCCTATTATTCTACAACCTTATCGTGGAGCTTTGATTTTATTGATTATGAGTAACTGGATATTTTTTGTGATGAAATGAGTTACCTCTTCCAGATACTACTTTCACAATCATGATTTTGATATAATGTGGGTCAGCATAAGAAATTAAATGGGAATTTGGGGGGAGTTTTGTGGAAGTTGCATATGACAGAAAAAGTCCGGCAGACAACACAAAGCCTATGATCAAATACTTAACCCAAATTTTATAGTAAGGTACTGTAAACACCCCATAAAAGACAAAGAAAAAAAATATCAGACTTCTTTTCTAGCATGAAGGGAGAGCCAAACATTTTGTGCTGATTTTCCAGATGGCAGGAGTGCCTTATCCCTAAGCCCTGTGATATGGAAGGGATCTCGGTATTTTTTTTTTGTAAGTACTGATTCTAAAAGATTTCAGGTGACTAATACACGTTGTACACCTTAATAATTATTTCCTAAGAGAATATCATGCAGTGAAATACTTTTCTAAAATAGTTTTCCCTCCTGAAGTTGCAAAAAAGTCCCATGAAGCACTCTGCAGTCTACAAAATGTGTATTTAATTTTTACAAAATGTGTGGCATTTTAAATGAACCAATGGGAATTTTAATTCCCCTCTCTAGAGTATAATATGATTAGATGCATTTTCATCTTCTATTCCTTACCCACCTAATTAGGACTCATTAACAGTCAATCTTTGGATATTAATGATGTTAATAGTCTTATTCTTCTGTCTCATGCTAGGTCCTCAGCTTTCTTTCCACTGTTTTACCTTCTGGGATCAGTTATCAACAGCTGATATATTCCAAGAAGATTTAGACACGTCTCTATCTTTTTAAGGGTAGCAAACCCCACATTCTGCATTTTGTAAAGTTACCAAAATAATAGATTTATCAATTAAGAGATGAAAGGGACACTACAAGTTATTTATTCTAACTGTCTTTGTGGAGATATAGAAGAAAATGAGATAAAAGATAAAACAATTGATAAAACAATTTGTCTATGGTCATACATATAGTATTAAATTGGCAGAATGAGAATTTGAAGTGAAATTTTCTGACTTCAGATCCACTGTACCATGTTGCCTAGAGGATACCTTAATTTCTAGGGCTACAATGGACAAAACAATGAACTTAGAGTCAGGAAAGCCAGAATTCAAATCTGGACACAAACATTTAATAATCATGTGACCCTAGTCAAGTCACTTAACTTCTTGTCTCAGTTTCCTTCTCTGTAAGATAGGGATAATAACAGCATCTACCTCACTGGGTTGTTGTCAGAATAAAATGAGGTAGTGTTTATAAAGCACTATGGAAACCTTCAAGTGCTATATTTATGCTAACTTATAAAAAAAGAAGCTGTCAGAGAACTTAAGGTCAAACACTTCCTCTAATATTTACTATCTCTGCGGCTTTTAACAAGTCATTTAGTGTCCCTAATTTTCCAGTTCCTCATCTATAAAATGAGAGGTATAAACTATTTGGACTCCTCTGAAATTCTTTTTGGCTATAAATCTATGATCCTACAGATAATCATTTCTAGAAATAATACTAGGGGGAAAATGATCTCAGCAGTCTCACAGGGTATATTTATCATTACTAATTGGATATCTAGATATTACAATGGATAGAGCACCAGGCCTGGAATTGGAAGATTTGAGTTCAAATCTAGACTCAAACACCAGCTCCCTGTGTAACCCAGGCAATTCATTTAATCTCTGTTTGCCTTGATTAATGGCACCTAAGTCTCCAGCTTTTTGAGAACCAAATGGAATAAGAACGCTAAAGCATCTGGCATAGTATAAGTGTTACATAAATATTATGTATTATTCATTGTATATCATAGTACAATAGAACACAGAAATTATTATTCTACTAAGGGGTTTTAGAATTTCCTATCCAAGAAGGCATGGTCCTATCACCATGGTATTAAACAACCATCAAACCAGAATCCTCAGGCATTAATGAATCAAGCCAGGACTGGAGGACTTCCAGAAAAATTGCACATGTGCTCTGGTCCCTTTCAAAAAGGAAATGTGCAACCCAGGAGCTCTCATAAAAAGGGTAAAAAAACCGTAGGAACTCCTGGGTTATGTTATGTTTCTGCAGAAAGAGACCAGAACACATGCCTAGATCCATGTGCTTTAGGCAATACAAACACACAGACTTTAACCATAAGTTCCTTGAGCTCAGATACAACAAGAAGTTCATGGAGGTCAGACTCTGCCTTTTTATCTGGAGTTTCAAGAGAATTTGATAGAATATATATCACAAGCACTAGCAGGGATGCTGATAATAGAACCTTGAATTCTTCAGGGTCACTACAGAAATTGTAACTCTTAAATATACTTCCAGGGTGGGAATTTTATTGTCTTTTTTTTTTTTAAATTAAACAAATGCTTTATTAACTTCTGGTTTACATCATTCATTTCCACCAGATTATGAGTTACATTTTCCCCCATTTTTTCCCTACCCACCACCCCAGAATAGCAGTCCCACTAGATATCCCCTCATCCAATCTGCTCTCTCCCATATCTTCTCCCATACCCCCCTTGACTTTGCCATTAGGGCAAGGTGAATCTCTGAGCCCCAATGCCTGGACATCTTATGAAACATTTAATTTTAAAACTTCAATTTTCAGATCCATTCCCTTCCTCCCTTGTCACCCACTCCCTATGAGAAGATAAGCAATTCAGTATGTGTTGTACATGTATAGCTATGCAAAACATTACCATAGTAGATATATTGTAAAAGACTGCTTATATTTCCCTCCCACCTGTCTCACCTCCCACCTGGTCCATTCCCTACTTTGATCCTGTCCCTCTTTGATAATGGGTACTTCTAACCTCCCCTCTCCCCAGAATGCCCTCCCCTCCATCATCCCCCCTCTCAGCCCCCTTTCCACTACTCAGGAGAGTGAGTGAGGGTAAGATATTCCATTTAGTATGTATGTGATTCTCTCCTTGAGCCAACTTCAATGAGAATATGCTTTTGCCTTTTTGCCTTCCTGTTCTTCCCCTCCCCTGCAACTACTTCCCCTTGCCTCTTCTACATGAGATAGTTTGCCCTACCCTGTCTCTCTCCATCTCCTCTTGCCCCTTTCCTCTCTCACCTCTTGACTTCACCCCTTAAGAATCAGCCCTTCCTTGGGGTGGCTAGGTGGTGCAGTGAGCAGAGCACCTGGCCCCGGAGCCAGAAGGACCCGAGCTCGGATCAGGCCCCAGACACCCAACACACAAACAAAAACCCAGCCATGTGAACCTGGGCAAGTCACTCAACCCCAGTTGCCCTCCAAAAAAAAAAAATAATCATCCCTTCCCATCAAATTCAACCTGTGCCCTCTATCCATGTATACCTGTAAACATATGCCATGTACCCATCTTCAATTATTTTCATAATGAGAAAGGTTTCATCAAACACAGTTATTGTTTTTCCATGTAGGACTGTAAATAGTCCAACTTTGATAAGATCCTTTTGATTTCTTTTCCTTGATTGCCTTCTCAAGCATCTCTTCCTTCTTGTGTCTGAATGTCAAATTTTCTATTCAACTCTGTTTTTTTCATCAAGAATGCTTGAAAGTCCTCTATTCCACTGAATGACCATATTTTCCCCTGAAACAAAATACTCAGTTTTGCTGGGTAGGTGACCCTTGGGTTCATTCCCAGTTCTTTTGCCCTCTGGAATATCATATGCCATGCCCTTCGATCCCTCAGTGTAGAAGCTGCCAGGTCCTGGGCTATTCTGATTGTGTTTCCACAATTTTGAAATTGTTTCTTCCTGGCTGCTTGGAGTATTATCTCCTAGATCTGGGAATTCTGGAACCTGGCTATAATATTCCTAGGAGTTTGCTTTTTGGGATCTTTTTCAGGAGGTGATCAGTGGATTCTTTCAACCTCTATTTCCCCCTCTGGGTCTAAAACATCAGGGCAATTTTCCTTGAGAATTTCTTGAAGGATGATTTCTAGGTTCTTTCTTTGATCATGGTTTTCAGGTAGTCCAATAATTTTTAAATTATCTCTCCTGGATCTATTTTCCAGGTCAGTGGTTTTCCCATGAGATATTTCACATTGCCTTCTATTCTTTCATTTGTTTGGATCTGTTTAACAGTATCTTGATTTCTCATAAAGTCACTAGCTTCCATTTGCTCCAGTCTAACTCTGAAGGAATGAATCTCCTCAGTGAGCTTTTGAGATTCTTTTTCCATCTGGCAAATTCCACTTTTTAAGGCATTCTTCTCCTCATTGCCTTTCTGAGCCTCTTTTGCCATTTGAGTTAGTCTATTTTTTAAGGTGTTATTTCCTCAGTCAGGCTGTTGACTGTCATTTCATACTTTTCTTGCATCTTTATCATTTCTCTTCCCAATTTTTCCCCCACTTCTCTTATCTGCTTCTTAAGGTCCTCTATGGCCTGTAGCCAGCTTGTATTTTCATTTGGGGCTTTTGGTGCAGGAGTTCTGATCTCACAGTCCTCCTCCATGCTTTGAGCCTCTTTGCCCCTAAAATAGGAGTCCAATGTTAATTTTTTCTGTTTATTTTGTTTCGTTTGCCTAGGCATATTGCCACTTAATTACTTGATTTTGGGGCTTTTTGCCACAGTAGGACTCTGCCACCAGACAGGGGAGCTTCCCCCCAAACGTTGGGTCTTCACAACTTCCGCCAGTTGGGTGGCCTCTGTAAAGCCTCCACCCACTCTGGCAAGTTGGATACCCACCCCAAACTTCCCCCCAGACCACAATCCAGATCCAGGCAGTTTAAAGCAAAAGCGATTAACCCCCAGACTGATTGCTGGATCTTCCTACAGTTCGCAGACCAGGAGCTAGAGCCACTACTGACGCTGCAAAATGGCTTCTGTGCAGCTGTTTCTTCAGCAGCTTTTTGCCCCCAGGGGAGGAAGCCACGTGTTTCCCAAATACTGGTCCCAAAGTCCATAGGCCACTAACCTCTCACTTTGTCCTAGGCATATCTGTGCTGATAATTCTGGAATTGCTACAATTGCTGGTGTTCTGGGGTCCCTCCAGCTGGCTGAAGGCCCGGCCGCCCTCCAGGGTGGCAATTTTCAAGTGATTTAAATTTTCAAATGTCTAAAATAGCCCTTAGCAAAAACAGGGATTCTTCATGCCTAAATTAATAGATAACCTTCATGAAGTTTCTAATTTATTTTTTCAAGGTGGTTGAAATTCTGAAAATCCTCCTGACTTCTTTAGATCTGAGGTAAAAGATTTATTTGGACATACACCAATTTGGACGTACACCAGTAAAACTGTCCATTCTATTTCCACCCTGTTTTACCCCTACCCAGAGCAGATAACCTCTCCGATTTTCTATCCCCTAAAGGAGGGATTTTTCTAGGATTCCTTTCCACGGTATGACCAGTGTACAGAGTCTCCTGTTCAAATGAATTTGTTTTAATTTTTTAAAAAAATATTTATACATCATGCATCACACAGTTGAAGTTAGCCTTTAGTGCTATATAGTTAGAGCATAGGACTTGGACTCAAGAGGACCAGAGCTCAAATCTAGACTAAGATGCTTATTTATTATGTAACCATGGGCAAGTCACTTGATCTATTCCTCCCTCAGTTTCCTTTCCTTATTTGTAAAATAGAAATAATAAACCAATCAACCTCTCAAGATTTTTGTGAGGATAAAATGAGTAGTGCTTGAAAACCTTAAAACACTATTTAATGTTATCTATAGGTACCAACTAGCTAGGTATGTCTTTATGGGATCCAGACATCCTGACACATGCAGATAGATCTTTAAATTGTTATTGCTACGTTTAGGAATTCTGAAATAATAACAGTAACCCCAAAGATGCTTTCTCTGAACCTATGGAAGATGAGTTAGCATCACATTACTTGTATTCAATTTTTTTTTTTTTCGGTTTTTTGGTGGCAATTGGGGTTAAGTAACTTGCCCAAAGCCACACAGCTAGGTTTGTGTGTGTGTGTGTGTGTGTGTGTGTGTGTGTGTGTGCTTTAAGTGTCTGAGGCCAGATCTGAACTCAGGTCCTTCTGACTCCAGGGCTGACACCCTACTCACTGCTCCACCTAGCCGCCCCCTTTTTATTCAGTTATAATATGCAGTTTGTCAACCTGTGAAAGAATCAGCAGAAGAGAAAACAAAAGTAATAATAGCAAATTTAGGAATTGTCCCCAAACATTTTTCTATCTGTATTTCCTCAGACCAAGTTAAGGAGGCAGAAAAAAACAACAACAACAACATTAACCTAACACAGGTTATATCACCATAAGAGCAATATAAAAAATATCACTTTCTCACACACTCAAAAATGAGAAAAGTGACTAATGGACACTCTTAGAGCATAACAGAACACACAAAGAATCAAAACTACAGATCCACTTTTGGAACGAGCAGACATCATATTACTGACCAAGAACAAAAGTTCACAACAGATCCACACCATTGCATTTGTGTGATGTAAATAAAAGTAGTTTATCCTTAGGGGAAACTCTGGATGATTAAAACCAAAGGGTCCTGCATAGTGAACATCTATATGACTTGATCTAATAATGCGGTTAATTGGGACAAATGATAATTTTGATATGGTTTAAACTTGTGACAGTGATAGTCATGTTTATGACCTTCTACTATAATAAAGTTGATCCAGAACATCTAACCTTAACCAGATGAAACTGAATTAAAACTGAAATTAATTCATTTATTCCCTTTAGTAAGCTCCCTGTCAGCTGAGTTCTAGAATTCATTCCATACACAAGTATTTCATTCCTTTCTTTTGCTGTGTTTTTAATTCCATGTTAGTACTTTATCAGTTAAGGGAATAAATTTGATTCCATACGCCCTAAATTGCTCTCTCTCTCTTTTTTTAAATTTAGTTATACTGGCATACAGGTTTCATTATTTCAAAAATGTGAAAGTCCCTTGTCACTTCCCTTCTGTATAAATCCCCCCCAAATAAAGTAAGTCAGAATTAGTCAGAATTTTTCTAATTATTTGTTTATTTAATTTAGACATTTTTTTTAATTTTGAGTTTCAGATTCTTTTCATCCTTCTAGTCCCTCCTCACCCCATTGAGAAGACAAATAATGTTATGTCAATTATACATGTGAAATCATGTGAAACATATTTCCAATTAGCCATACTGCAAAATGGAAAAAAGAATAAAGCTAGAAAGTTATACTTCAATTTGTACAAAGAATTCATTTCTTCTCTCTATGGAGGTGGATAGCATTTTTTCATTATGAGTCCTGTGAATTGTCTTGGATCATTTATTGATCAGAGGACCCATGTGTTATATAGCTGATCATCATTACAAAATTGCTGTTACTGTGCACAATAATCTCTTCTTCTCATCTCACTTTGTATGAATTCATAAAGGTCGTGGCACATTGTTGTTGCTGTTTTTTTTTCTTTCTGAAAATGCCCCTCTTGTCATTTGAGCATACCCTCAATTTCCAATTCTTTGTCACTGCAAAAAGAGTTACTATGAGCGAGGAGCCAAGATGATGGAAAGGAAGCAGTAACCTCTCTGAGCTCCTTGGTCACTAAGTCTCAAAGGGTGAATCTGAGCAGATTCTGGAGTGATGGAGCCCACTGGAAGATGGAGTGTGGCAGAGCCCAGCCCAGGAGGTTGCCCAGTGTGTCCGGACAGGATGAGTGCAGAGCACGTGGGGTCTGCACAGCTCAGACCTAAGAGCAGACAAGCAGACTACACCAGAGAGAGAAAAAGCCCCAGCCTGCAGACTTACCAAGGACGAATCACAGTAATCTCACGGACGGGAGGGGACATTGGAGCCAGGTAGGAGAGTCGGGCCCCCAGGGGAGAGAGCGGGTTCTCTGGCTGCATTCAGCCCCCAGCCTGGAAGGGAGGGAAACAGTAATAAGGGGAGAGAGTAGGTTAAGAAGGGGGATCACTGGGTGAGAACACTGAGGGAAGGAGCAGTCAAAAGGGAAAACTTCATGGAGGGGAAGGGAGAAGGAAGGAAAAAAAAAACATAAACAGGAGAGGGAATAGGATGGAGGGGAAGAGACAGATAGTCATCATTACTGTGAATGTGAATGGGATGAACTCTCCCATAAAACAGAGGTGGATAGCAGAATGGATTAAAAACCATAATCCTACAATATGCTGTCTACAAGAAACACATTTGAAACAAAGGGATACCCACAGGGTAATGGTAAAAGGTTGGAGTAAAATTTTTTATGTCTCAGCTAAAGTAAAAAAAGCAGTGGTAGCAATACTTATCTCAGATAAATCAAAAGAAAAAATAGATCTAATTAAAAGAGATAAGGAAGGAAACTATATCCTACTAAAAGGCACCATTGAGAATGAAGCAATATCACTACTTAATATATATATGCACCAAGTGGTATAGCATCCAAATTCCTAGAGGAGAAGTTAAAGGAATTAGAGGAAGAAATAGATAGCAAAACTATACTAGTGGGGACCTTAATCTCCCCCTCTCTGAACTCGATAAATCTAACCTCAAAATAAACAAGAAAGAAGTTAAGGAGGTGAATAGAATCTTAGAGAGACTAGATATGATGGATCTCTAGAGAAAACTGAATGGCGATAAAAAGGAATTTACTTTCTTTTCAGCAGTGCATGGTACATACTCAAAATTAGACCATATACTAGGGCATAAAAACCTCACAATCCAGTGCAGAAAGGCAGAAATATTAAATGCTTCATTCTCAGATCATGATGCAATAAAAATTATATGCAATGAAGGGCCATGGAAAGATAGACTAAAAACTAATTGGAAATTAAAAAATTTAATCATAAAAAATTGGTGGGTCAAACAAGAAATTATAGAAACAAACAGTAATTTCATTCAAGAGAATGATAATAATGAGACAACAAAAAAAAAATTTGTGGGATGCACTAAAGGCAGTTCTCAGGGAAAGCTTTATATCCCTGAGTGCATACTTAATTAAAGCAGAGAGATGGGAGGTCAATGAATTGGATATGCAATTGAAAAAGCTAGAAGAAGAACAAATTGAAAATCCCCAATTTAGTACTAAAGTAGAAATATTGAAAATCAAAGGTGAGATTAATCAAATTGAAATTAAGAAAACTATTGAATTAATAAATAAAAGTAAGAGCCGATATTACGAAAAAATCAAGAAAATTGATAGACCCTTAGTCAATATGATAAAAAAAAAATAAAGAAGAAAACCAAATTATGAGTATCAAAAATAAAAAGGGGGAATCTACCTCCAATGAAGAAGAAATCAAAAAAGTAATGAGGAAATTATTTTCCCCAACTGTATGCACATAAATATGACAATCTTAGTGAAATGGATGAATATTTACAAAATCACAAGTTGCCCAGGTTAACTGAAAAGGAAGTGAATTACCTAAACAAACCCATCTCAGAAAAAGAAATCAAACAAGCCATCAATGAACTCCCTAGGAAAAAATCTCCAGGGTCAGATGGGTTCACTAGTGAATTCTATCAAATATTTAAAGAACAATTGACTCCGATACTCTAAAAACTATTTGGGAAAATTAGTGAAGAAGGAATCCTACCAAACTCTTTCTATGACACAAATATGGTACTGATTCCTAAATCAGGAAGAGATAAAACAGAGAAAGAAAATTATAGACCAATCTCCCTCATGAATTTAGACGCAAAAATTCTAAATAAAATATTAGCCAAAAGACTCCAACAACTTATCACAAAAATAATACACTCTGATCAGGTACGAGTCATTCCAGGAATGCAAGGATGGTTTAATATTAGGAAAACCATCAGTATAATTGAGCATATCAACAATAAAACTAGCAGAAACCGCATGATCATCTCAATAGATGCAGAGAAGGCTTTTGACAAAGTACAACATCCATTCCTATTAAAAACACTAGAAAGTATAGGAATAAATGGAACCTTCCTTAAAATAGTTTATAGCATCTATTTAAAACCATCAGCAAGTAATATATGAAATGGGGATAAACTAGAAGCCTTTCCAATAAGATCAGTAGTGAAACAAGGGTGTCCACTATCACCCCTCTTATTCAGTCTTGTACTAGAAACACTACCAGTAGCAATTAGAGAAGAAAAAGAAATCAAAGGAATCAAATTAGGCAAAGAAGTGACCAAACTATCATTCTTCACCAATGATATGATGATATACTTAGAGAATCCTAGAGAATCAAGTAAAAAACTACTAGAGATAATAAATAAATTTGACAAAGTTGCAGGATATAAAATAAACCCACATAAATCCTCAGCATTCCTGTACATCTCTAATGAAACTCAACAGCAAGAGATAGAAGGAGAAATCCCATTTAAAGTCACTGTAGACATTATAAAATATATGGGATTCTACTTGCCAAAACAAACCCAGAATCTGTATGAACACAACTACAAAACACTTCTCACACAAATAAAAGCAGATCTAAATAGTTGGAAAAATATCAATTGCTCATGGCTGGGTCGAGCTAATATAATAAAAATGACAATTTTACCCAAACTAAACTATATATTTAGTGCCATACCAATCAATTTACCAAAAACTACTTTCTAGAGTTAGACAAAATAATAACAAAATTTATTTGGAAAAACAAACGGTCTAGAATATCAAGGGAATTAATGAAAAGAAATGCTAGGGAAGGTGGACTAGCTATGCCAGATCTTAATCTGTATTATACAGCAGCAGTCATCAAAACTGCTTGGTACTGGCAGAGGTG
The DNA here is from genome assembly GCA_011680675.1 of Gymnobelideus leadbeateri. Classification (NCBI taxonomy): domain Eukaryota; kingdom Metazoa; phylum Chordata; class Mammalia; order Diprotodontia; family Petauridae; genus Gymnobelideus; species Gymnobelideus leadbeateri. The sequence continues at coordinate 248,221 of WOXC01004003.1, read as the reverse complement.
TAGAGTAGTGGATCAATGGAATAGATTAGGTGCAGGAGACCAGCAGTTAATGAATATAGTAATCTATTGTTCGATAAACCCAAAGACCCCAGTTTTTGGGATAAGAATGCACTATTTGACAAAAACTGCTGGGAAAACTGGAATACAGTATGGCAGAAACTGGGCATAGATCATTATCTAACACCATATACCAAAATCAAGTCTAAATGGGTGCATGATCTAGGTGTAAGGGATGATACTGTAAGCAATTTGGGAAAGCAAGGAATAGTTTACCTGACAGATTTGTGGAGAGGGGAAGACTTTAGGACCAAACAAGAATTAGAGAGCATTATAAAATGCAAAATGGATAATTTTGATTACATTAAATTGAAAAGCTTCTGTACAAACAAAGCCAATGTAACCAAGATCAAGAGGGAGGTGGGAAATTGGGAAAGAATTTTTACAACTTGTGTCTCTGATAAAGGACTCATTTCTAAAATTTATAGAGAATTGAGCCAAATCTATATGAATACAAGTCATTCCCAATTGATAAATGGTCAAAGGATATGAACAGGCAGTTTTCAGAGAAAGAAATTAAAGATATCTATAAGCATATGAAGAAATGCTCTAAATCACTATTTTAGAGAAATGCAAATCAAAACAACTCTGAGATACCACATCTCTCCAGTCAGATTGGCTAAGATGAAAAAACAAGAAAGTGACAAATGCTGGAGAGGATGTGGACAAATTGGAACACTAATACATTGCTGGTGGAGTTGTGAACTTATCCAACCATTCTGGAGAGCAATCTGGAATTATGCCCAAAGGATTATAAATAATTTCATACCTTTGACCCAACAATACCACTTCTAGGGTTATATCCCAAAGAGATCATAGAAGTGAGAAAGACCCATATGTACAAAAATATTTTTAGCAGCCCTTTTTGTGGTTGCAAAGAATTGGAAACTAAAGGGGTGCCCATCAATTGGGGAATGGCTAAACAAGTTGTGGTATATGAATGTAATGGAATTTTATTGTGCTATAAGAAACGAGGAGTGACAGATTTCATAATTACCTGGAGAGACTTATACAAACTGATGCTGAGCAAGAAGAGTAGAATCAGAAGAAATTTGTATACAATCACAGACATACCATATCTGTGATGACCAACTATGACAGACTGGACTCTTTTCAGCAATGCAGTGATATAAGTCAATCCCGAAAGACTCAAGAAAGTGAGAAATGCACCATCCAGTGATATAACTAGAAAGAACTGAGCCTGAATCCTGATGGAAGCAAACTAAATGATCTTTTTCTTTTCATTGTTTGGTTTTATTTCTTCTTTGCCATCTTTCTTCCACCTAGTACAATATGCCTTTGTAATTGGAATAATGTCTAATATGAATGTGTTTGCAGATCCTATACTGGACTATATGCTGTCGTGAGGGGAGGGGGAGGGAAGTAAAGGAAATTTGAAAATTAAGGAAATATGAAATTGAATCTTGTTAACTGAAACTAAACTAATAAATTAATATTTATAAAGAAAAGAAAAAAACAATTACTATGAATATTTTGGAAAACATTGGTCTTTTTTCATTTTGCTTTGCTCTCTTTTTGGGATGGTGACTTTGTAGAGGTAATTCTGGATCAAAGGGCATGTACAGTTTTATAGTCCTTTGGGCATAATTCTGGATTTTTCTCCAGAATGGCTAGACCAGTTCAGTACTTCACAAACAGTTTATTAATGTACCTATTTTTTCGTTCGTAATTTTTTTTTTACCATTTTAATATTTATTTCCCTTTTTATAGCAACAGATCACTAGATATAGTGAAATGAAGATTGGATTTACATTTTATAAACCAAGGTTTGAATTCTTTTTTTTAAACAAATACTCTATTAACTTCTGTTTTACATCATTGATTTCCACCAGATTTTGAGTTACAATTATTTTCCCCCTGTTTTTCCCCTATGCACCACCCCAGAATAGCAGTCCCACAAGATATCGCTTCCTCCAATCTGCTCTCTCCCATATCTTCTCCCATACCCTCTTTGACTTTTCCATCAGAGGAAGGTGAATCTCTGTGTCCCAATGCCTGCACATCTTATCTCCCAATTACAAGAAAAGGAGTATTAATAATAGCATTTATATATATTTGAAACATTTAATTTTAAGAACTCGAATTTCAGATACATTTCCTTCCTCCTTGTCAGCCATTCCCTCTGGGAAGATAAGTAATTCAGTATATGTTGTACATGTCTAGTTATGCAAAACATTATCATAGTAGATATATTTTACAAGGCTGCTTATAATTCCCTCCCACTCATCCCACCCCCATCTGGTCCATTCCCTACTTGATCCTGTCCCTCTTCTGTAGTGGGTACTTCCAAACTCCCCTCCCCCCAGAATGCCCTCCCATCCATCATCCCACCTCTCATCCCCCTTCCCCTCTGCTGGGTGAGATATCCCATTTAGTATGTATGTTCTCTCCTGAACCAAATTCAATGAGAATGTGGTTTTGCCTTTTTGCCTTCCTATTCTTCCCCTCCCTTGCAGCCACTTCCCCTTGCTTCTTCTACATGAGATAGTTTACCTACCCTGTCTCTCCCCATCTCTTGCCACTTTCCTCTTTCACCTCATAATTTCACCCCTTGAGTATCCTTCCCAACAAATTCAACCTATGCCCTCTATCCATTAATAACTGTAACATATATACACAATTCACATATGTATTCATATGACCATACACCTTCTTCCATTATTTTCATAGTGAGAAAGTTTCATCAGTCACTGTTATTGTTTTTCCATATAGGAATGTAAATATTCAACACTTGATAAGTTCCTTTTGATTTCTTTTCCTGATTACCTTCTCAGGCATCTCTTGCTTCTTGTGTCTGGATGTCAAATTTTCTATTCAATTCTGTTTTTTTCCTCAAGAATGCTTGAAAGTCCTCTATTCCACTGAATGACCATATTTTCCCCTGAAACAAAATACTCAGTTTTGCTGGGTAGGTGACCCTTGGGTTCATTCCCAGCTCTTTTGCCCTCTGGAATATCATATTCCATGCCCTTTGATCCCTCAGTGTAGAAGCTGCCAGGTCCTGGGCTATTCTGATTGTGTTTCCACAATATTGAAATTGTTTCTTCCTGGGGGCTTGTAGTATTTTCTCCTTGATCTGGGGATTCTGGAACCTGGCTATAATATTCCTGGGAGTTTTCTTTTTGGGATCTTTTTCAGGAGGTGATCTGTGGATTCTTTCAACCTCTATTTTGCCCTCTGGGTCTAAAACATCAGGGCAATTTTCCTTGAGAATTTCTTGAAGGGTGATTTCTAGGTTCTTTCTTTGATCATGGCTTTTGGGTGGTCCAATAATTTTTAAATTGTCCCAGGTCAGTGGTTTTTCCATGAGATATTGCACATTGCCTTCTATTCTTTCATTTGTTCAGATCTGTTTAACAGCATCTTGATTTCTCATAAAGTCATTAGCTTCCATTTGCTCCAGTCTAACTCTGAAGGAATGAATCTCCTCAGTGAGCTTCTGAGATTCTTTTTCCATCTGGAAAATTTGGCTTTTTAAGGCATTCTTCTCCTCATTGCCTTTCTGACCCTCCTTTACCATTTGAGTTATTCTATTTTTTAAGGTGTGATTTTCCTCAGTCAGGCTGTTGACGCTCATTTCATAATTTTCCTGCATCCTTCTCATTTCTCTTCCCAATTTTTCTTCCACTTCTGTTATTTGATTTTTAATGTCCTTCTTAAGGTCCCCTATGGTCTGTAACCCACTTGTGTTTTCCTTCGGGGATTTTGGAGCAGGATTTCTGACCTCACAGCCCTCCTCCTCTTCTATGCTTCATTCTTCTTTGCCCCCAAAATAGGAGTCTAAGGTTGCATTTTTCTGTTTAATTTGTTTCCTTTGCCTTGGCATGTTGCCACTTAATTACTTGACTTTTGGGCTTGTTGCCACAGTCTGGCACCAGATGGGAACTTCCATCCTGAACATGTGGGGGGGGGGGCAACTTCCATTTCTGGCAAGCTGGAAACCCACCCACGACCTCCACCCCAAATCACAATCCAGATCCAGGGAGGTTAAAGCAAGAGCAATTACCCCCCAAGACTGATTGCTGCATCTCCCTACATTTCGCTGTCCAGGAGCTGGAGCTGCCTCTGAAAACTATAAAATGTCGTGTCTCCCCAGGGGAGGAAGCCGACGCGTTCCCCAAATACTGGTCCCAAAGTCCATAGGGCACTAACCTCTCACTTTGTCCTAGGCATGTCTAAGTTGATAGTTCTGGAATCACCACAGCTGCTGGTGTTCTGGGGTCCCTCCAGCCGCCTGCCAACCCTGCCACCCTGGGGCTAAAAGTGGGACTCAGGCAGACCTGTGCTCTGCACCCTGCGCACTGCGTGCTGGGCTGCCGGCTCCCAGATTACTGCGCTGGTCCTTTCTGCAGGGGTGCTGGGCTGCTGGGCTGTCCTCAGCGGGAGATTAGCTTCTCTTTGTTGTTCTGTGGGTGTTGGGGCTCCAGACATTGTTAAGAGTCCCCTTTTACATAGTTTGGAGGAGATCTCCCTTTCATAAATTCTGATAGCTGTGAGATAATACCTTGGAGATTTTTTCAAATTCTCATTTCTTTAATCAACAGTGATTTGGAGCATTTTTTTTGTGAGAATAGATAGCTTTGATTTTTTTCCCCTAAAAACTGCCTGTTTCTATACTTTGATCACTTATCAATTGAGAAATAGCTTTTAATTTTATAAACTTTTGTCAATTCCTTTTATACTTGAAAAATGAGGTCTTTTGAAGAGAAAATTTATGCAAATTTTTATATGACTTCATTGTCTACAATACCTTCATGCAAAATATAGTTTCCTTGATAATCTTTTTTTTTCATTTTTTTCTTTTGTTTCTTCAGAGATTATTGCTACCTCTGCTTTTCTTACTTAGGTTGAAGCATAATAGTTTCTGATTCAATACTTTAACTCTATGCTTGTCTTTCTGTTTCAAGTCTGTCTCTTGTGCCACTTTTAAGGGAGAAAAATTTCCCAATTATACTTCTCCTGTCATCCTTCCCCCAGTGCATCACTCTTTTTCAACCCTAATTTTTTTGAAGATCATTGCAACATAATTGACTTAGATCCACATCCTCTGCTTTTGTAGATTCCTTCTAGCTGCCCTAAAAATCATAACGTTCTTGAAAGTTACATGTATTATCTTCCCATATAGGAATTTCAATAGTTTAATTTTATTGAATCCCTTGTGCTTACTGTTTCATGTTTACCATTTAATGATTCTCTTGATTCTTCTGTTTGAATGTCAAATTTTCTTTTTGACTCTGTTCTTTTCATCAGCAATACTTGGAAGACCTCTATTTCATTAAATATCCCTTGTTCCATCTGAAGGATCATACTACATTTTGCAGAGTAAGTTATCCTTTGCCTTTGCTTCCCAGAATATCATATTCCAAGCCCTCCACTCCTTTAAGATGTAAGCTTCTAGGGCAGAGTGAAGATGGTGGAGTAGGAACACCACGGCCAAGGTGCTCTTCCCCCAGATCACCTCTGAACTATGTAACAGGGGACTCTGAACAACTTCTGGAGCCCCAGCACCCACAGAATGACACAGAGAAGCTAACCTCCTGCTGAGGACAGCCCAGCAGCCCTGCAGGAAGGGCCAGTGAACACTCTGGGAACCAACAGCCCAACATGCTAAGTGCCGTGCCCAGGTCCACCTGAGCCCTGGTTTTAGCCCCAGGACAGCCGGGCCAGCAGCCAGCCAGAGAGACCCCAGAACATCAGCAGCTGTTTTGATTCCAGAATTATCAACACAGACATGCTTATGACAAAGTGAGAGGTTAGTGCCCTATGGACTTTGGGACCAGTATTTGGGGAACGTGTTGGCTTCCTCCCCTAGGGGCTGGAAGCCCCTGAGGAGATACATCATTTTGCAATATCAGTGGCAGAAACAGCTCCTGGCCTGCGAACTGTAGGGAGATCAAGCGATCAGTCTTGGGGGGGTAATCACTCTTGCTTTAACCTCCCTGGATCTGGATTGTGGTCTGGGATGGAGGTTGTGGTGTGAGTATCCAGCTTGCCAGAAAAGGAAGTTGTGAAGACCCAAACATTTGGGAGGGAAGCTCCCCTGTCTGGTGGCAGAGACCCACTGTGGCAAAAAGCCCAAAAGGAAAGTAATTAAGTGGCAACATGCCAAGGCAAAGGAAACAAATTAAACAGAAAAATGCAACATTAGACTCCTATTTTGGGGGCAAAGAGGATGGAAGCATAGAAGAGGAGGAGGACTGCGAGGTCAGAAATACTTCTTCAAAAGCCCGAAAGGAAAATATGAGTGGGTTATAGGCCATAGAGGTCCTTAAGAATGACTTTAAACATCAAATAATAGAAGTGGAGGAAAAATTGGGAAGGCAAATGAGAAGGATGCAGGAAAAGTATGAAATGAGGGTCAACAGCCTGACTGAGGAAAATAACACCTTAAAAAATAGAATAACTCAAATGGCAAAAGAGGCTCAGAAAGGCAATGAGGAGAAGAATGCCTTAAAAAGCCAAATTTTCCAGATGGAAAAAGAATCTCAGAAGCTCACTGAGGAGATTCATTCCTTCAGAGTTAGACTGGAGCAAATGGAAGCAAATGACTTTATGAGAAATCAAGATACTGTTAAACAGATCCAAACAAATGAAAGAATAGAAGGCAATGTGAAATATCTCATGGGAAAAAACACTGACCTGGAAAATAGATCCAGAAGAGATAATTTAAAAATTATTGGACTACCTGAAAGCCACGATCAAAGAAAGAACCTAGAAATCATACTTCAAGAAATTCTCAAGGAAAATTGCCCTGATGTTTTAGATCCAGAGGGCAAAATAGAGGTTGAAAGAATCCACAGATCACCTCCTGAAAAAGATCCCAAAAAGAAAACTCCCAGGAATATTATAGCCAGGTTCCAGAATCCCCAGATCAAGGAGAAAATACTCCAAGCAGCCAGGAAGAAACAATTTCAATGTTATTGAAACACGATCAGAGTAGCACAGGATATGGCAGCTTTTACACTGAGGTATCGAAGGGTATGGAATATGATATACCAGAGGGCAAAAGAGCTGGGATTGTAGGCAAGGGTCACCTACCCAGCAAAACTCAGTATTTTGTTTCAGGGGAAAATATGGTCATTCAGTGGAATAGAGGACTTTCAAGCATTCTTGAGGAAAAAACCAGAGTTGAATAGAAAATTTGGCAGCCAGACACAAGAAGCAAGATATTCCTGAGAAGGTAATCAGGGAAAAGAAATCAAAAGGAACTTATCAAAGTTGACTTATTTACATTCCTACAAGAAAAAACAATAATTGTGACTGAAGAAACTTTTCTCAGTATGAAAATAATGGAAGAAGTGTATTTGGGCATTTGAATATATATGTGAATGTGTGTATATAAGTTTACAGTTATACATGGATAGAGGGTATAGGTTGAATTTGTTGGGAAGGGATGATACTTGAGGGGTGAAATTATGAGGTGAGAGAGGAAAGTGGCTAGAGGAGATGAGGAGAGACAGGTTAGGGTAAACTATCTCATGTAGAAGAAACAAGGGGAAGTGGTTGCAGGGGTGGGGAAGAGCAGGAAGGCAAAAAGGCAAAACCATATTCTCATTGAATTTGGCTCAGGGAGAGAATGGCATACATCCTAAATGGGATATTTCACCCTGTAGCAGATTAGGGGGAAGGGGGATGAGAGGGGGGATGATGGAGGGGAGGGCATTCTGGGGGGAGGGGAGGTTGGAAGTACCCACTATAGAAGAGGGACAGGATCAAAGTAGGGAAAGGACCATTTCGGGGGTGGGATGGGTGAGAGGGAGTTATAAGCATCCTTTTACGATATATCTACTATGATAATGTTTTACATATTTATACATGTACAACACATACTGAATTGCTTATCTTCCAGACGTGTGGGTGACAAGGGAGGAAGGGAATGGATCTGAAATTTGAGGTCTGAAAATTAAATGTTTCAAATATATAAATACTATTATTAATACTATTTTGCATGTAATTGGGAGATAAGATGTTCAGGCATTGGGGCACAGAGATTCACCTTGCTCTAATGGAAAAGTTGAAGGGGGTATGGGAGAAGATATGGGTGAGAGCAGATTGGATGAGGGGATATCTTGTGGGACTGCTATTCTGGGATGGTGGGTAGGGGAAAAATGGGGAAAAATTTGTAACTCAAAATCTGGCAGAAATGAATGATTTAAACCAGAAGTTAATAAAACATTTTTTTAAAAGATGTAAGCTTTTAAATCTTATGTAATCTTAACTGTCCCTTCACTGTATTTGAATTACTTCTTTCTGACAGCTAATAATATTTTCTTCATGATCAGGAGGATTTGAAATTTGACTATAATATTCCTGGAAGGTTTGATTTTGGGATCCGTTTGTGAATATTGGAATTCTTTTAGGAAGTGATTGGTGGATATATTACATATCTATTTTACTCTCTAGATCAAAGATATGGGAGAGTTTTACTTGATAATTCCTGTTTTTTTTTTTTATCTTTTTGGAGCGCAATTGGGGCTAAGTGACTTGTCCAAGCTCACACAGATAGTTTTTTGTGTTTAAGTGTCTGAGGCCAGATTTGAACTCAGGTTCTCCTGACTCCAGGGCTGGTGCTCTATTCACTGCATCACCTACCCACCCCCCCACACTTGATAATTTTCTGAAACATAATATCTAACATATTTTTAATCAGGGCTTTTAGGTAGTCCAGTATTTTAAAATTCTCTCTTCAATCTGTTTTTCAGGTCTGCTATTTTTCTGAAGAAATACTTTACATTTTCTTCTATTTTTCATTCTTTTTTACTTATTTTATTATTTTTGAGGTCTCATGAAGTCATTAGATTTCAGTTGCTTAGTTCTAATTTTTAAGGAATTATTTTCTTCAGCCAGTTTTTGTACCTCATTTTCCATTTGATTAATTCTGTCTTATTAAGTTGTTTTGTTTTGTTTTGTTTTCAGTGAATTTTTTTCCTCTTTTACTGTTAAGCCATTCTGTTTTTTTAAGGTGTTATTTTCTTCAATTTTTTGTGTCTCTATTTATCAATATGTTAATTTTATTTCCATAATTTCCTTGCTTCACTCTAATTCCTCCCCCGCCTCCATTTTTCCTTAATTGGTCTGATCTTTTACTTTAATGCTTCTAGGACTTCTTTTTGTGCTTGGGCCCAATTAGCATTTTTCTTTGGGGCTTTGTATGTAGCTATTCTCTTGTTGTTATTTTCTTGTGAGTTTGTGTCTTGTCTTCCTTGCCCCCGGGATAGATTTTTATGGTCAAGATTTTGGGGGAGGGGGGCTTTGCCATTTTCTGCTGTTTTTTTTCCCCTTGACTTTGAGTTTGATGCTGAAGTTGGGCTCTGTTCCACCTGATGCTGGTCAGACACTGTCCTGAGTTTGAGGTTTTATGGTGCTACTATGTTCAGAGCTAGTTCTGGGAAGATGCAGGTTTTTGGTTCTTCCAAGGGGTCGTGATCTGGGGAAAGTTATCGGAACTGCTGACCTGGTCTGTGCTCTGGTCTTTACTGAGGAAGGGTACCTACTCCCCTACAGATACAAGCACTAGTCCTCCTCTTGACCCTGCAATGTGACTAGGTCCCCTACTCTCTTGCATCCACAAGTGCTAGTACGCCTTCCTGCTTTGGAACTGTGACCCATAACTGTTGGCACTAGACTTGCCAATCAGTGCTAGCTGCATCCAATAGTAGCAAAATGTTCCCTATAATCTCTTTCTGTCAAGCTGTACGATTTCCTTACTGTATCATGGCTGAAAGCTCCTGAAGTTGCTGATATTGCTGCTTCTGCTATTGTCACGGATACCTCCAAGGCCCACTGTTGGTGTTCTTGGTACAGTTTGAGCCTGAAGCCACCCTGATATTACAGACCTCTCCTATGGACCTCTCAAGTTGTCGTAGACTGGATAAATTTCTTCCTCTGAACTTTGGTTGGCCTTGTCACTTTAAAATTTGATTCAAAGTACTATTTTAAAGTTGTTTGGAGTGGAATATTGGAAGAGTAGAGGTATGTTCCAGGATTTATTCTGCCATATTGGCTGGTTGTGATTTTGACTCTATGATATTTTTTTCAATGAATATGTGCCTAGGAAATATTGAAAATTTCATAGAAATTTAGGATCTCTTGAAGAAATACTTCAATTACTTTGAGAACTATCATAGCAACAGATGTTAAACATTTGAAGCATCAATTTAGTTGACAATGAAACAGGAACATTTGTTCAAAGGCACAAAGGAGGAAGGAGTCAAAAACAAAACAACCACAAAGTCTAACTATTGCTATAAAAATAGCTAATGAATCCCCAGATAAAATGCCAAGTTTTCATCAGGACCTGGCAATTTGAATATTTATTATTTCCTGCAGTTTGATTCAGCTTCCTTAAAGTTGGAAAAATGTTAGGGAAGTTTTAAAATCCAGCAAAAGGAAAAGAAAAATCTGGCAACTGTTATCATGGGGTGATGGTGGAGGGAAACTTGTCATAAGACAATATAAAGACTGGAGTACTCATGATTATAAAAAGGTGATTTTTACTTATAGAACTCACTTTTTCCATATAAAACTATATCAAAAATATTATGGGAAGAAGTCTAGTTAAGTCAGGTAAGATAGAGACACTTTCAATAGAATGAAAATATATACACTCTAAAAATAATGTGAGGATTTTTTTACTTCCAGTGGAGTTGGAAATCTTGTCTCCATTGTGGGAATGATGATGTTTGAGAAATATATTAACATAATGAGAAGCAAAATTATTCCAGAATGGCACAAATTCCAAAATGGAAATGAATTCTTTCAGCATGATACAACATAAAAAGTTAAGAAATTTATTCAGTAGATGGAGATAGTTCAGTGATCTGGGTTCTCATGTGATTTAAATCCCAGTGAAAACCTATGAGCAATAATCATATCTAGACTTGGAAAAAGACATACTACTCATAAACTTAGTATCTAATGTGGTGTGCTGACTTAATGAGGAATTAAAGAAAATCTGTCAAAATATTATAAACTAGTCTAAATAGTATAAAACAAACAGTTACAATAAAATTAAAACATATTGTATTGCATATTAAAAGTTTATTAAAATATTTTATTAATTAAAACATTTATTTATTATTTATTTAATATTTATATTAAATAAATATTTAAATTAAATAATTATTTATTTAATATTTTATTTATTAAAATATTTTATTTATTAAAACATTTATTTATTTTATTTATTAAAACATTTATTTATTTGTCTTTGCCTTAATTAGTTTTCAATTCACTATATATTTTTAAAGAAGTGTTAGATGAATGGCCAGAGTCTACAGATTTGTTTATGGAAGGGTTTACAGTGGCTATTCAAGACCAAGTCATTGACATAAAAAATTGCAAAAAGGGTATTCATAAGGAACCTATACTTAGTGAACAATATATATTATGCAATGAAAAAGTCACAACGATACAATACATTACTGTAGGCTTCAAAAATTTAACACCTATCATTTGCCTAACAAGATATGACCTGCTGACTAGAACTATATATCAGCAACTCATTATCTTTCTTAGATTGGCAGACAAGTCCCAAACTACAATTATATAACTCAAAATATCTAGAGAACTGAGCTAAAAAACTGCATTGGAATTGAAATTTCAAACCACAGTCAGCCACTGTTGCCCATAGTATCTTTTGCATAACATGGTCCTATAAAAACATGTGAGTAGCATTTTTCATAGATGTCACCATGCCAAATACTCATCACCTCTAACTGCAAGCAATAATAATCATTCAAAATATTAGAATAAATTAAAATCATGCGAAAAAGGGGGAGGGGAGTGAATAAGCATTTATTAATGAACAGAATGAGATTCATATGATCCCCATCATCTTATCTGCTACTAGATATATCGAAGAAGCTTTCAATAAGTCTATAGAAGATGAATTCATAGTCTAACACTTTTAATTACGTCCAAAAAAACAGTTACTTTATCCACTTGTGCAAAAATCTACAGAACATTAAATGCAAAAGAAAAATAGTAGCATAGAAACTTTTTCACTACGTTTTCTATATGAAAAAGCAAGATGAAAATTGATTTTCTATAATGATGATGATGATGATGTTCTTAGTGATAGAAATTATTTTAAATTGTGAATTTTAATATATTACTTATTTTAAGATCATACACAAATAAATATTTTACATAGTTTGTGTTTTTAAAAGTCACCCATACCATCTGTTTATAGTTACATTTCATTCAAAATATTAACTAATATCAATAAGATGCATAGCCATTCAGTAATACTTAATAAATTTAAAAGAAAATGCAGCAAAAAATGTCTTTCACAAAGTCCTCACTGATTCAATAATGAAAAGAACATTACAGCAATATTCATTAACCACTTACAGGTTATTGACCTCTATTGCAGAACAAAACTGAGGGCAGTCAGGCTTAAAGGAGAAATATATCTTAATTTTTGTCATGGGTGGATTAATGGCTTGCTTTTATTGATAAGTCTCTATTTGGCCTGGACAGGCCACTTGCAAAATGAAGCACAACAAATGGATCTGAAAACAAAGAAATAGTACCTTGGATACCCTATTGATTCCATTTTCTGACTGTTCAATGTTCATCCTCAAGGGGTCTTTTAAAATGCATTTACGAAATGACATTTAAGTTTCAGGGAAAACTGTAATTTGGTGATGCTAGACAAAACAGTTACCCTGCTTTCCTAGAAAACAAACTCTCCAAGTAGTTTGGAATATGACTCTGAAGAAGTATTATTTTTTACCTTCCACATGAACAAGATTGGACCGGGCACCTGTTTATATGGTGTATAGGTGTGTGTGTGTGTGTGTGTGTGTGTGTGTGTGTGTGTGCGTGTGTGTGTATGTAGGGCTTCTTAGGAGAAGAAAATTTTATAAATAAGCCAGTCACCACTTAGATTGCAAACTGTGACAACATGCTATTTGTAGTTAAAAAGAGCATACCCTAGAAGCCTTAATTGTGGGGAACAGACATTGTTAAATTTTAAGGTGGAAATCTACTGATCATTGATGGAGCTATAAAAATCAGCCAATCTCTAGTGTCCTTGACACACTTTGCTAAATGTAAGAGGGAAGAAAGGAGGAATTGATTTCCAATCTTCTCTTATTACCTGAGTATTTTGGTGTGTAAATAGACATTTATTCCTTATCAATTAGCCTCAAAATCTATGAGATTGTTTCAGCATAGGTTCCTGTCAGGTGATCAGAACAATCACTTGGGTTTCCAAGGAATATAAGCTCAACAGACTGCTTTTATTTAAGAACAAATGTTGTGGTGATTAGCATGGAGAGAGAAGTGGATGGGGTGATGTAGACAGTTAAGTAACATAGTGCTTTTCTGCCACAAAGAGCTTTATTGTTACCTTAATTTGTTTACTTCTCACATAGGATCTTTGGCATTAAACAATGATAGTGATAAAGCAAATTCCAATCTAAACATAAGCTCCAGAATTTGGCACAAATGTGAGCATTGTCGACAACATGGCATGAATTTAGATCCAATATCCTTTTAGCTTCACTATAATGTAACCTTATAATATAATTTCACTTTAAGGCTTAAGGAGCACTTTTATCAAAACAGACAATATGATTGAAATCATTTGAGAAATAAAGAATCAGAGGATGAAGGAAGTTATTTCTTCTCTGATCTAGAATATGATATTGGGCATAAGAAAGATGTAGCTTAGATCTTAGAAACAAAAGTGGAGTGAAAACATCTTATGTGTGCCTCTGACCAGGGTAAACCACATTTATGGTTTATATACAGGAAAAAAAAACAATAGCTTAAGTGAAAAGAATGAAAGAATAGTGACTTTGGAGTAAAAGGACTAGGGTAGGAATCTTATCTATTCTTCTTGCTTACTAGTACTGAGATTTTATGCAATCCACTGCATTTCTCTGGATCTCAGTTTATTCATCTCTGAAATGAAGGATCTGGATAAGATTTTTTTAAGGTCTTGATGAGCTTCAAATCCCTTGATAAGAACTATGAAACTTTCCTTGAAGGAGATAGGAAAAGGAAAAAGAAAGACCTAGTATATTTTAAAGACTGATAAATTGGCTTTCTTTGCCAATGCAATATTGGGCAACACAGAAAAAAAAATCTTTTGATGTGCTTCCAATGTACTTTTCTAATGAAAGATGTTTGCTCAATAAACTGTTAGGTTTTGAACAGAAAGTCAACATTTTCCAATAGAATGGACTCTCTTTAAGGTCAGACAGGGGTTTTTTTGCATTAAATTGAATTTAATCTAAAGTTTACTGAATGTGTTGCTGGTGTCAAGGAATAATCTTGACCCAAAGGAATGAGTCTTCTTGGGAGTGGCACACCAACACACTGAGTGTCAGGGAAAAAGAAGGGGCTCCAAAGACTGTTAGTCAATGATAGAAAGCCAAACTCAAAGTAATTTATTGATATACTGATATCTCACTGATAGCAGCTTGAACTTAAGGTTACAGATTGAGTTTTTATAACTTTTCAGTTCCACAGCAAAACAACAGCATTCTAGGGTAATTACCTTTCACAGGCAGAGAAGGGTAGAAAGTAGGAATCACTAGAGGGGAAAAGGAGGCAGGGGTCAGGGGGAGTACTTGCCATGCAGCTGTCTAGGCTGGTAATTGTTATGAGAAGGCATTCCCTCTTCAAGGGTGGGAGACGAAAAGACGTGAGCAAATATTTTTGCAATAGTTAAAGAAGTTCTTTTAGACAAAACTACAAAGTTGGAGTAAGACTACAGGTGTCTCAGCCAAGGACAACAAATACTTGTTACAACTGTGCATGAGACTTTTAACTTTACATAGCTGTTTCTATTCTATTTCTTCTTAATTTCTACTTTTAGGAAAACAGGTGTTTGGGAGATTTCTACATTATAAAGAGGCAGATAAAAAACTTTGAGCCATGGAAGACCTGAGTTCTAATCCTATCTCTTAACACCTTTTGACTACATAGGCCTGCTTCAGTAATTTAACTTCCCAGTATACTAGGCAGCCTTCAATGACTATATGTTGCAGAGAATGTGCCAACTTGTATTAATAGAGAGTTTTCTCACCTTGGAGTTCTCTATATTAGTGGTGTTAAACTGAAATAGGAATGGGGGCCACTAAACCATATATATAAAGACCCCTGTGGTAGCATATTGACTTACAAAACCACATGTTAACATCATCTATATTTTATTGTATTTTAATTTCTTCTGCTAAATAATTCAAAATTACAATTTAATCTAGTTGATTACTGGTTAATATTTGAGAGAGTTGCTGGCCATATGAGGTCCACAGGCCACATCTTTATTACTTCTGCCCTATACCACTAAAATCGTAAGTGAGATTCCTATCCCATTTTTTAAAATATTCTGCCAAATTTATGGTTTCTTCCTTTTCTTCCTCACTCCAGTTAAATTTTGGCAAAATGATGGTGGTCCCTTTTTCCCCACATTGGACATGGAATATTTATGGAGTATCAAATTTTCCTCATAAACTCCATTTCCTTGTCTTGCCCCTCAATCACTTTAGTCAAGTCAAAAGTAGATTTAACCTTATTGTTTTACCCATGTGTGTATAAGATTAAAGGTAAATGAATGAAAACTCTCTTCCAAGAGCCAGAATGGTGAGGCTGGAGGGAGAGAGGTAAAGTGCTTCTCTTGAGGCAAAAAATGAGTACTCCACATGCATTTTCAACTTTCTGCTATTCCAGGTCTGCCTAGACCACTCTAATAGCAGCAGAAAATAAAGTTCTGTCTCTCCACACAAGGATTCAGCTCAGTATGATATGTTTGAAATTGCCTGTGTTTGACAAGCTCTTTAAAGGACTAATTACCTAAGTGCATCTCATAATGCCTGAAATGTTAGTTAGTTCTGACCTGATGGGCTTGTTTACCTTTGTCTGCATTATCTTCTCTCAACCATCCAATCAATGACAAAGGCATTCATTGAGAGCATTTATAGCACTCAGTTGTGCATTCATTTACATATTTTCTGGAAAGAGATGTTTGCTGCATGTATCTAGCAAGTAGCAAGTTAGGAAATCAAATGCTTGCAGGTCAAGGAGTCTACATTATTGATTTCTACAGAAGATTTTTTCCCCAATGAATACTTACAGTCTCTAGAAAGAGAGAAAATGGCCTGAATATAAGAAATGAGCCAAAACACAGTATGAAATCTTAATAAACATGATTTTTAGCAATATTAAAAATCACCATTTGGAAAAGTAAGAGGCAGATAAAGAGCTGGCCTTTGAGCCAGGAAAACCTGAGTTCTAATCCTATCTCTTAACACATTCTGGCTACATGAACCTGCTCCAGTAATTTAACTTCCCAGCATACTAGGCAGCCTTCAATGACTATATGTTGCAGAGGAAGTGTCAACTTGTATTGATAGAGAGTTTTCTCACCTTGGAGTTCCCTATATCAGTGGTGACAAACTGAATTAGAAATGGGAACTACTAAACTATATATAAAACCCCTGTGGAAGCATATTGATTTACAAAACCACATATTAATGTTATTCATATTTTATTGTTTTTTTTATTTCTTCTGCTAAATAATTCAAAATTACAATTTAATCTGGTTGATTAATGGTTAATATTCGAGAGTTTTGCTAGCCATATGAGGCCCACAGGCCACATTTTTGTTACCTCTGTCCTATACCACTAAAATAATAGGTGAGATTCCTATTCTATTTTCTGCCAAATGCTTCTTCCTCCTCCTTCTCACTCCTGTGAAATTTTGGAAACCGTATATAGGAAATTATTGAGTTTTAGTATGTTTCCTTGAGTGAACAATCATTTTTAACAAAATTTTCAAAAATAATTCTTCTTTGTTTTCTTTCTCATTCATTCTCTTACAATTTCAATGAGAATGACCTATTGAAAATCCTCTACAGCCTACAAACTGCTAACTGCTAACAATACTTCATGTAGTAAAACCTCATTAAGCTAATATCTGTTTATTCAAAATACTGCATAATTCAAAATGAATACTATTCCCAGGTTGAATAAATGCCCTACTATTTTCTAACAAAAATAGTGGATAATACAAACTGACTAATTAAAAGTGAGGTTCTTTCAGGCCCTTTGAATTTTGGCTTAATGAGATGGATTCAGAGATTTCTTCCAGAGAAACTTTATTGATAATGAAGATTTGATTTGCAGGCCACTAACCACCATTTTGGAATGCTGTTGGGTAAAAGATCTGCTTTCCTCAAAAGTAAATGTCATTTGCCTGAACAATTGCCCTATAGTATTATCTCTTCAATGTATTGGAAACATTTTTGAATGGAAGCTGTCCTCTCAAATCTTGGCAAGGTTGGAATCCTAAAAAAACAAATTAAAAAATACATTTATTTAGCACCAAAGGTAAGTTCTAGCAGTGACAAAAACAAGAAGAAAATTTCTGAGCCCAATATCTCTATTACCTTAGCTCTAGAATTCTTATCAGTCAATTTATTAACATAATCATGGGAAGAAAAAGATCAACAAGAAAGACCAATATGACAGAAAACTGTATGATAGCAAAGTCCACAAAGTCAATACCAAATCCTGTTTGCCAAAGTCATCATAGACCTCCTGGAGATTTTCCCAAGTCTAACTGATTAGTAGGAAGTTTATAAAATGAAAGTTCACAAATCATCCTTGAAAAAAGGGGCCTTTGTTTGGTTTGATTTTGCTTGTTTGCCTGTTTTTGTTTGTTTGTTTTGTTTTGTTTTGTTTTGTTTTACTTTGTTTATTCCCAGGACCTAGTATAATGACTGGCATTTAATAGAGGATCATTGTGTAAGTCATCCAATTGACCTATTCTTATGTTAAATAAAGTAGTTAATACTAATTGAAGGTAATGATCATAGAATTGCAGAATTTAGAGGTAGAAGAAACCTTAACATCATCTCCAATCCTTCATTTTGCAGGTTAGGGGAGGAAATGGACCTGCCTGAAAGATCAGACTCTCCAAATGGATCCAATGTGCTAAATCTGAAGATAGCCTAAGGCTAGCCCAAGTCATCCCTATGTCTTGGATCCCTCTGGCAATCTTATAGGGACTATAAATCTTTTCTTGAAAAAATGTTTTTAAATGCATAAAATAAAATAAAACAAATAGTATTACAAAAGAAACCAATTAAATTGAAATTACTGTTTTCAAAATATTTAACAAGTTCACAGGTTAAGAATCCTCTCCTCTCTATTATAACCCAATTTCTAATTCTCAGAGTGGTGGTATTCATACTTGTGCATATCCACCAATCTACATTCCAGGAAAAATAGCATGCAATTAAGGAGATCCCCAAAATACACAAGAGATAGAATCTAAGTGTTTCTCTGTCCTGTAAAACAAAAGGGGGGGGGGTCTGGAATTCTAAAACTCAAAATGACCTAAGGAAAACAGGGAAAGCTAAAGGGTTTTTTGTTTGTTTGTTTGTTTTGTTTTGTTTTGTTTTGTTTTGTTTTTAAGAGCATCCTGGTATTAATCAGATAATGGGAGGGTGTCCTCTACCTCAAGTCTTCAGGGGTTTGAGCCAAAAGCCAATGAGAACACTAGATGCAACACCAGATAATAGGTGGACTACAGAGGAAAGACTCTACATTCACTGCAGTCAGATAAGACCCTAATCACTAGAGAGAGCAACACTAGAATGTAATCTTGTGTTTGTCCTTCATTTTCAAAGAGGATCATGGCATCAGAGAAATTATGACATGACTTGCAATTGACTTTTATTTGAGTGAGGGAGGGCTGTGCAAGGTCACCAGCCTCACTTTCTCCTCCAGAGACATCTGGGTCCAGTGGCAAGATATTCATCAGGATGACTGGAGATGACCCCAGGATGCAGTGGAAGACCCTGGCTCTATTAGGCTAAGGCCTTTTCATGTACTCACTCATGAAGTGGCATCAGGAGTAAAGCAAAGCAAATCCTCCCTTTTTGGCTATGCAGGCAAAAAGCTGTAAGCATCACCTTGCCTCCCCTTAGTCTATAAATAAAGTTTATTTTTCCCCTAAAGCATCTTACCCAGTTATATAAATTTTTCACTGAGCAGTGGAATTTATTGGTTAATTTGGATTCATTTAAAGAGTTTAAGAGTTGCAGGAGTGGGCAGTGTGGTACAATAGTTTTAAGGAGATTTTATATTTCACATCCTATAGAAACTAGGACTTCATTTTTGCTTTGATCAGCAAGAAGACCAGTAGAGGGTGTATTTTATGATTTTCTTCTCCTGTATGTTTTATAGTTAAACTTCCAAGGACAATATGGTTCCTATTGGCCCCTTAAACTATGAGTATTTCTTTCTTTGATAGTGATCATAATTATTTGGCCAGGCAGACCTCTGAGACTACACATGTTCCCTATGTCCCCACCCTATAGGCCCCAGAAAAAAAGAGAGGGGAGTCAAGGGAAGGGACTGTAGGACCGAGTCCTACCCAGCAGATCTGGGAGATAAAGAACACTCAGTGATCTTTTCAAAACAACTCCATTCTTGTTGGATAGGAAGAAAGTGATGAAACAATGTTGAGAGAAAGAAGAGGCTCCAAAAAGGTATAGGACCAACCCCTGGCATCGATACAATAATGATAACTGGTAGCAGAGAGATGGTAGAGCTCTTTGTTGCTTATTATTGTGGGGAGCCCAAGAGGCCTGATTCAGGACTCAGATATCAATTCTAATAGTGGACTTTAATATAAGAGCTCTTTGAGAAGCGACTTTTTTTGTCAAGTTAGCTCCTGAGTTCTTTGTTATGGGTTACACTTATAAGGATGTTACTTGAGCTTTGAGATCAATAGGCTCTACCCCAAGATTTAGTTATTGAGAGCCAAAATATTTGATTCAGCACTCAGGTATCTTTGGGTGGTCAGCTCTAAACAGGATGTCTTTTGACCATTGCAGCTTTGGCTTTGAAACCTGCTCTCAATTGTATCTGTTTATGACTGGGGCTGCATTAGCAGGTACCTGAGGCCTAGATCAAAGGTTTTACCCTAAAACTTTAGTCTCCTAGATAATAAATCCTTATCAAATCATCTATTCTGTGTTACTTCCAGGGTATAACATACTAAGGTAATATGAAAACTTGAGTCCCCTTCCTCTGTCTCATTTGCTCTATAAAAACCTTGTCCTAAGAATCAATAAATGGAGTTCATCGTCCTTCCTTGAACTACCCACATGGTCTGGTCATTTCTTATTCATGTCACCAACCATGCTTAGTGCTGGACACTGAGCAGCTCACGGCATATTATAATACTGTTTTTTCTGTCATGAATTAAGACCTGCCCTGGAAATGGCTGAGCAAAAGTAGTTAGCAGAAGTTGATGTTCAAGGTAAGTAAAATAATAATAATTATTATTATTATTACTATTATTATTATTATTATTATAACAGAGCACTTAGCTACCTCCTCAAAATAACAAGCAATCTGATATAGGTTATACATGTACAATCACATCAAACATATTTCCCCATTAGTCATGTTTTAAGAGAAGAATTAGAACATGATTCTCTCTTTTTGCACATGTCTCCTAAATTGGGTCACTAGGGGATTGTTATAGATATATTTTATCTTCTTAAATTTTGACAAAACCTCTGAAAACTTATCTTGCCCTGTATTTTGTGTAAAATATGGAGAGAAATGGACTAAATGAAGATCTGCTTAGATCAACTCAGTAATAATTTCATGGCCAGACTCAAAGGGTAGTCATTAATAATTCCAAATCAATTAGAAGGAAGTCCCCATGTATCTGTGCTTAGCTTTGGGCTACCTAATATTTTTACCAGTGGTATCAATTACTTGCATATGGATATGGATTACATGCTTATCAAATTTATAGAAGAGAAAACAAGGAGAGACAGATGACACTGGAAGGCAGTCAAGATCCAAAAGAATCTTGAAAGGCTAGAGTATTGGACTGAATTTAATGAAATAAAATTCAGTCAGGATGAGTAAAAAATCTTACAAAAGTACAAGATGAATATGACATGGTTACACAGTAGTAGGGTGTTTCTTTCCTGCAAATTTTCTGAGGATTTTATTGAATTTCAAGTTCAATATGAGTTAGCAGTATAATACAATATTCAACTAAGTCAGTACAACCTTAGACTCCATTAAGTGAGCAATAAGTTTTAGGATACATTCAGATCACCTTCAAGTATTTGTGTTTATTTCTTGGTGTCACAGTTTAGAAAGTAACTCGATAAATCGGAGGGTATCCAAAGAAGGGTAAACAGTATAGTGAAAAATCTTGAGTTTGGTGGAAAGAACTGGAGATGTTTAACTTGAAGAAGATAACACTCAGTGGGAACATGATCGCTTTCTTCAAGGATTTGAATGTATCTGGTAGAAAAAGAATTAGACATTCTGTTTGATACCAGCTCATAGTACTGGATGAAAGTTGTGAAAAAAGAAATTTTAAACTTTATTTTAGGGAATAAAATAAAACTACTAACAAGCAGAGTCATGCTAAAATATAGCCTCAGGAGATGAGTTTTCCTCCAATGAACGTCTTCAAGAAGAGTTTGGATGACAAATTGTCATTAGTGAAGACTGCCTTGGAGGTTTGAACTGAATTAGATCTGGATGCTTTGGTCCCTTCTAACACTAAAACTCTGTGACTCTGATTCTTTGATTGTTTCAAATCAAAGGACTTATATATGATGAAATCAGTGGATTTCACTTACAGTGACCAAAAATGGCCTCAGAAATTGTGTCCTATATAAAGGTCAGTGAAATGAGTTTGGTTTTTGCAATTAATATAACTTAACTGGAAGAGCTTATCACTATACTGCCAATAATCTAAATCCAACTAATATACTAACTTGAGGATAGACTAA
Organism: Gymnobelideus leadbeateri; assembly: GCA_011680675.1. Classification (NCBI taxonomy): domain Eukaryota; kingdom Metazoa; phylum Chordata; class Mammalia; order Diprotodontia; family Petauridae; genus Gymnobelideus; species Gymnobelideus leadbeateri. The sequence goes on along the minus strand of WOXC01004003.1, from coordinate 226,346 downwards.
TCAAGATTTTTTGCCCTTGATTTTCTTCTGTAGTTCTGTGATTCTATATGTGCTCTGCCTCAATAGACATCCTTGAGCAAAGACTGAATGATCCCTTTTTGAGTATGTTGAAAGGATTTTTAGTTAGGTATAGTTTGGAGTAGGTACCTATGGCTTCTCATCCAGCTCTGAGATTCTGTGATACATACTCAAAAATAATTCTGAAGAGGGTTTTTAATGTGTTCATAAGAGTTAGTATAGCAAAAAAAAAAAAAAAAATAGAAGTTTCCTGAGGGCAGAGGCTTTTATTTTTGTCTCTATAATTCCAGCACCTACCACAACATTTGATACATGTTGTTCAGGCATCTTTCAGTTGTGTTCAACAATTTGTTACCCCAATTTGGGTTGTCTTGGCAAAGGTACTAGAGTGATTTGTCATTTCTTTCTTCAGTTCATTTTACAGATGAGAAGCTGAGGCAAACAGGGTTAAGTGAATTGCCCAATGTCCCACAGCTAGTAAATGTCTGAGGTCAGATTTGAACTCAGGAAGATGAATCTTCCTGACTCCAGGCCTGACAATCTATCCACTGTACTATTAGTTGACACATGGTAGGTACTTAACTGTTGTTATTTTTCATCCTTTGTTATCAAAGAGAACCAAGGAGGATCAGGAGATTAGTAAGTGAATTGGATTAAAGTGAGGCAGAGCTGTTCAAAGTCATCAGCTCACTCACTTTTCCAAAGTCACTGGAGTCCAGTGGTAAGACATACATCAGAATGAGTGGCAATGATCCTGGATATGGGGGGAACCTTGATCCTTTTAAGCCAAGGTCTTTCCCAAGTCTCAGTTTGTCTGAGACAATGCCCATTCAGTGATTAAAGGCTAAATAATAATTGAGGCAAAAGAAGACCTAGTTTGCCTTCATAAAAGAGACAATCTGGGAGGGGAAGACCCTCAAAGTGTCTGGCCAGGTGCTTAATGAATTCTTGTCAACTGATGGCCTAATTGACTTATATAAAGGTAGATAGTTGTCAGTTCAGCACTTAGATAAAAGTTTTCTTCAAACGAAAGACATAGAATGCTAACAGAAGGTATCAGAGAAATACCCATCTGCATTGTCTCAGTAAACAGGAATAAGAAATGAAAAAGAAGTTTAAAAAAGCTATAAAGAAAAAAAAAGCTTTCCCTTTGGACTCTGTATTTCATCAGATTTTTTTTTATTAATGGTATTTAAAACATGACTTGGGGTACTCATTATGTGAGGATTTGTACCATGTTTCGCTTAGCCAATGGTAGTACTTTTTTGTTCTCCTGTTATTTGTAATCTCCTGTAATATGTAATCCCAGGTTAAGATATTTTTCCCCACAGACTCAAACTTGCATTTGGAGTGCCTCAAAGGAACATGTTGTCAGTATTGTTAACAATTACTCAGGGCATTTGGCATCTGTTTATTATTCACCTTTATGTACTGACAGCTCATGTGACCTGGCAGCTTTTCAGAATGTTTGGCAATTCTCAGGGGTCAGCATCAAAACTTGGTCAGAATTTCCATTGGGTTAGTGCTTCTGAAAGGAGGCTTAGGGTTGCTTCACTGTCTGGGAATGTTTGAAAGCTTACCTTTACTGGTACTATTGTCACTAGTAATGGGAATTCACTCTTATCTTAACGATTATATTTTTATTTATTGTTAGGAAACATTTCACATAACTGTGACACATGAGACAATAGGCTAAAAGCCTGATGAAGTAGAAAAAAATATGGATTTGGAATCAGAGGACCTGCATTCAAATCCTGGCTCATCTGTTTGACCCTGGGTAAATAAATCTGCCTCTCTAGACCTCAGTTTCCTTATTTGAAAAATAAGTTGGGAGGACGCTACAGCTCCATAGTCCCTCTCATTTCTTCTTCTTCTTCAGGTTTGTCATTGCTAAAGTACTCAATTAAATGCATCAGCTGACCCTTTAGTGACCTCTGTAATGCTTCATCAACCATGAACTTAACTGAGTAACCTAGTAAAATAGTTGTGATTTCAAGAAAAGATTTTCCTTACCTTCTCAATCAATAGAATTATCAGAGAAAAAATTTGCATCTTTAAGTAAACACTAAAGGATTTTTTTACTTTTTTTTTTTTACTTTTCTTCTCTCAGCCAAAAGATTTGGAAGTATGAAGTAAAACATCTTACCTGCAATAAGGTGACAGAGTTTCAAATGGTATAACCCACTCTTCATGGTTGGAAAATTTGGTGGCACAATGGAGCATTTTATACACTATTTTCATTTTAGGTTATTTTAGCCTGAACCCTTAAAAAAGGGGGGGTGGAAGTATTTCACTGAAATGACTGTCTTCTTTCTAAAAGAAATGCAATATAGTCATGTCTGACCTTTGATCTGTCTCTGTTTTATGCTTCATTAAGCTGCTCCCATTCCCCAAATAGCATACTGGTCCCAAAGTAGTTTTGCTATATCATGTGGCCCAGTTTCAGTGACACTGAAATGTCAAGAACCTTGTCCAGGATGTCAGTGTTTTCCCAAAGTTAGAAGTCGTGGATGGTATCAAATGTATTGGCTTTTAATCTTGTGTTTAGCAGCATGAGATGCCAAAGCAGACCACTGACACCGGATGCCCTGTTCCCTGAAGATAAGGGAGCATTTGAGACCAGAGCCACCCACAAGAAATGCTAGGCACCAGTCCCCACTATACCTGAAAAGTCAATCTCCTCTTTGCCTCATCCTTTTATGTGTACTCTGGAAAGAACATAAACCCCATCTTCTAGCTTCTCATCTAGATATTGAAGATCCAGTTTCTGGCAGCAAACCTCAGCCAACCCTCTGTCATCTGATAGCTGTCAGTCATAGTGTCAACATGTTAAATTTAAGTGTGTATATGTTTGGTCATAGAAGTCAGAGCAAGAAGCTGCCTTGAAACACAAAGAAAAGGATTTCTTCATGGTCAAGGGACTTTCTTTATACTGTGCTTTGTTGGACTTCTTCCCAAGCTACTCTTTTAGTAAACACTCATCATACCCCAATGGTACAGACCATGCTTTGAAAAGCAGGACACTGGGTTCATGCATTCCCTTCAAATCACAACTAAGAGTTTTCTGAGACAATATGGCACAGTGGAAAGAGTTGTGATACTGGAGACAAGAGAACCTGCCTTTTACCCCTGATGCTTACTACCTCTGTTACTTGGAACAAGTCATTTTTCCTCCTTTGGCCTCAATTTCTTTATCTGTAAAATGAATGACTTGGACTAGCTGGCTTCTGAGGTCTCTTTCAGTTGTTAACATTTAGAGAAAACTTTGGCTTATGGAAGAAGCACAAAGGCCTGTGGAAATGTTCCTTGCTCATTGATTTTGGTTTCCTTTGCTCTTTTGTGACTTGGAAAATACTCAGGTGATTCTTTCCAAATGTATGCCAATAAAAAACAAACAAAGGCTTAAATACAAATTTGCTATGAGAAATCTGCCCCTATCAACTTCTGCAACTTTACTACCCATGTGTGACTCCAATAACAATAACGGCAGCTTTCTATAGGACTTTGAGGTTTACAAAATGCTTTTCTTCTCACCAGCCCTGCAGAGTAGAGAACACCACATCGTTCTGCCTATTTTACAGAATAGACAGCTGAGACTCAGGAGACTTAAGTTAATTTCCCAAGGCCACATGGCTAGTGAAGTGGAAAGAATGCTGAACTTGGTGTTAAAGGACAAGTTTTAAATTATGGCTTTGCAGCTTTTATCTATGACTCTTGCATTATTTAATTTTCTTGTGACTCATTTGCCTCATTGCAGTCCTAACTCTGCTTTCCTATCATCTTAGGACTAGTGTCAGACCTAGGACACAGGACATGAGGCTAGGTAATCTGGTTTCCAAACCAATGCTCATTCTACTACACCAAGCTGCCTCCTTGATAATCGATAGAACTCCATATGCATAGAATTAAAATGCTCTTGCTAGATACTACTCAAACGGAGAACATTTATAAGCACTGTCAGAGATGTGGAGAGTTAATGTACAGTGGCTTCTATTAGAAATAGCTATATTGGAGTCTCCTAAGCAATGTACTTTTGCTTCTAGGAGATCAATAGGTTAGTACCTATTCCAATTTTAGCATTTTCACATTCCTTTACAGGCAATAACAATTATATGCTTCTTCATATGATCATATTTAAATGTAAGCAACTTATTGTTCAGGGACTCCTGTGTATTATTAAGCTGAAACAAATGCTCTCATTGGGCTTAATGAAATCTATAGACTCACGTGCCAGGGAAATCATTACAAATAAGGTGTACACAAATAAGGCCGAGTGCAATCATTAGGTTTATTTCCCAAAATATAATTAGTCCATCTAAAAGTAATAAACATGGCTTGCCCTGATATAACATCTTCTCCTACTAATAACTTCTATTTTTCAAATCAATAAAGGTGGCTTTTAGTCCTTCAGTGTTTCTTCTCTCTCCATTTGTTATCATTTGGAACACTGGTTTGCTTCTGATTATGATGTGATATGCTGCCTCCTGGATCTCAGAATATTCCCACCATCAGTTTATAAATTCAAGCTTGCTTTGGCTTGATATTTTTGAGGTATTTAAGAATGGAATGGGGGAAGTAATAAAAATAAGGTCCATGTAAGGGAACTTACATTCATTCTGTAGAGATTCTGGTTCCTGAACACTTTTTTTGTTGTTGTTTTGTTTTAGAGGGGGCAAGGCAAGGCAATTGGAGTTAAGTGACTTGCCCAAGGTCACACAGCTAGTATGTGTGTCAAGTGTCTGAGGCTGGATTTGAATTCAGGTCCTCCTGACTCCAGGACCAGTGCTCTATTCATTGTGTCACTTCACTGCACCCTCATTCTGTAAATACTCTGAATTTTACAATGTACTAAGAATGATGATGCCAATGATAGCACATAATTATTTTGGGGACCCAAAGTTTCATCTTTTGAGTATGTCTTCAACCAGCTCATAACATTACCTGCTTCTTATGTTAGTTGACAGTCCCTTAAGTTTCTGGAGCCAAAAGGTTTATCACCTGGTAGTTTTCTCTCTAGTGATGAGCAAGTCTAGGTTCAGATAATAGACACACAATCAGTCATTGAGTCACAAACTTGAAGACTTGCCAGTTTCTTTGTCTTTTTCAATGGTTTTCCTATGTGGACATATCCTTTAAAAATCCAAATTTGCTTCTATGCCATGGTGAAGTATCAGAATAAAATTTCAGTCGATAAAGTGCTAACTAAGAATCTCAGCACCTTAAGAAAATAGGGGCTTGGGGGAAATACAAAAGGGGAAAGCAGTTCAGAATAGGTGGGTATGGGCCTTTGAAGAAGCTGTGTGATCATAGTTGTAGTTGTGACAAAAGATGGATTGACCTAGTCTTTGCCCATCCTACCCCAGATAGCTCACAATCACACTCTAGAGCCCTCTGCTAGAGCCCAGTACAGACCACTGCAAGGAAGGAGGAAAGTGAAAAAGAAACATCTATCGGCCAGGTACCATGCTAAGTAATTTACAAATGTGATCTCATTTTATGCTCACAATAACCCTGTGAAGTTTGTTTTATTATTTTCTTCATTTTATGTATCAAGAAACTGAAGGAGACAGAGGATATTGAATTGATTGACATTACACAGCTAATTAAGTGTCTCAGGCTAGATTTGAACTCAGATTTTCCTAATTCTGAGCCCACATACCTAACTGTGATCTTTGTCTCTACAACACTGCTATGGCATACATTTTAATTAGACAAGCCTCATATTCTTTTGGGTGCTGTCAGTCAGCTTCTCGTGTACATTTCTTACTAAATCTTTCCAACTAGACAAATAGCTATTTGAGGGCAGGGGCCATAACTTAGTTCTTGCACAATAATTGGTGCCATGCTTTGAACGTAATAGGAAACTAATATATGTTTGTTTATTGATCTGTCTCTATTCAGAGTAGCTGGAATAATGCAAAACACACAGAAATATTATTTTGTTCAAGAAAAATGGTATAGTTTGGATCAAAGAGTTTTAGGATTCCAATAAATAAAGCTATAGAAGCAGGAAGGATCATCATGTCAAACTTTAATACTAGAAAATGTAGTTATGGAAAAAAATTCAAAAATCATTTGATCTATAAAAATTCCATTGGACTCACACAATTTTCATTAGTTTTACCTATCATTTCCAGTATCACTTCAGCTAACAAAATGCTTACCTGCCTTTTCTATGGCTCTTAGCTGTAGTAGACCAGGATAATGCTAGGCTCTTTCTGTAGCAAATACATTCCTAGGTCTCCAATAAATATAAAATGTGATGAAAACCAAACGAAATGGGCATAGAAAAGGAGAATAAACTACATTAAATTCCTTATTAAGTTCAATGCCTTATTCTTATTAGATGCTCTTTTGGACTTGATCCCCACCTCTCCACCTTCCTCCAATTTCTGGACTAATGCACATTTTCCCAATGGGATGGTGGATTTCTCAACTCCTCTCCAACCTTCTTTCTCCCTCCCTTGCATTGTCTGTGATAAGATCTTTTCTTCCCTATAATAACTGAGATTTTTTTCTCTTCCAAATCCCCATTCAATAATATGACTGTACTCTTGCTCAACCCATTCTTTCTCTGCACAGCTCTTTTTAGGTTGCAAGCAAGTTATTTGTTGGCAGGAATCAGATTCCTTCTTTTTAGCACTTTTTCTCAAGCCATTCATCATAAGACACCAGATCAAAGGTCCCTGATGAAAAATGCTACACCATCTTCAAAGACCAAATGACCCTTGGGCAAGATCTGTGAGCCTGTTTTAACTGTTATTACTATTTTTGAGAGGCGACATGGCTATAGTGGGTGACATGCTGAACTTGAAATCAGGAAGACATAGGTTGAAATCCTGCCACAGATACTTACTGACTCTATGATTCTGGCCAATTTCTTTTAACCTTTGTATACCTCATCTGTTAAACATTGTATTGATAAACTTTTGATCCTCTTTACCTCATCTATAAAATGAGAGGTTTGAAGCTCATATCCTCCAAGGTTCTATCACTAACCTAAGATTCTATAAATATTAGAAATTGAAGGATACTCAGACTTTTTCTAGTACAAATTCCTCATGTTATAAAGGAAACTGAAGACCAGAGCTCCAAAGGGGTTTTCATCATAACACAGTTTTTAGTAGTCAACTAGCTACTAGAATATTGAGGACGAAATTCCAAGTCTTTATTCTCTGAAGCCAGCCATTTACTGACTAGATTCTTTTCTCCATTCCTTTCTTCCTTCCTTCTTCTTCCTTCCTTCCTTCCTTCCTTCCTTCCTTCCTTCCTTCCTTCCTTCCTTCCTTCCTTCCTTCCTTCTTCCTTTCTTCCTTCTTCCTTCCTTCCTTCCTTCCTATTTTCCTTTTTTCTTCTTTCACAAAACCTTAAACCCGGTTCACTCTGAAGCTCATAGATTGGACCACAACAGCTCCCTGCCCAAGCTCAACTATATAGCTATATTTTGGGACCTCCTGGCTTAGATCAAATGTCAATGGTAATGGTTTCTCTTTGGAATAACCCTGAGGGTCTTCCCCTCCCAGGTTGATTTTTTTTTCTAATTAAAGGGGACATTTCTTGATTCACTTCTTAAATAGGTTTGATTCACTGAAAGGGTGTTACAGAATTCTTAAATGAGTATCTGAAAAGGCCTTAGCCTAAAAGGGCCAGGGTCTCCCCTTGAATCCTGAGTCATCTCCAGTCATCCTGATGAATATCTAGTCACTGGATCCAGAAGACTTTGGAGGAGAAAGTGAGGCTGGTGACCTTGCACAGCTCTTTCACTTAAAAGACAACTGTAAGTCATGCCATAATTTCCCTCATACCATGGTCCTCTTTGAAAATGAAGGACAAACCCCCCACACACAAATTGTATCTTACCTTGAAACCCCTCAGGTATAACTGAGAAGACAAATGCCCTATATTCCTTGGCACATTTACTAAAATGAATCAAAACACAAGGGTAAGTCAGTGTTAGTATATAGAAAAGGACTTGGAATAAGAAAGACCTAACTCATACAGACTGGGTGACTCTGGGCTTAGGTCTCAGTGCAAGTACCTAAGACTGTAAATTGCAGGGAGGGGAGGAGGTTAGATCAGCAGTGGTAGAGGGGTCTAACTCAACAGGAATTCCCTACACCCATAAAATTAGAGGTATCAAGATTTCAGGAGAGATGGAAAAGGAGGAGAGCAAGGGGCAAGTGAATATAAAGACAAAAAGAAAAAAATCCCTGCCCTGAGGGGGCTTCATTATGTAATTTCCCCGGGACAATAATTTTTATGGTGTCAAGGAGGTCACTCTCTGAGCCTAGGTGTATTGGGTATATATATAAAAAAAATATCCATGGCTGGAAACTGAGAGAGGGAGGAGAACATGAATCCTAATTGCAGATGACTAAAGATTCTAGTTTGTCTAGTACTTCTTTCCTCTGTTCTAGTCATAATGGTTATAATGCTAGAAAGAACACCATGAACTATATGCAAAATAATCACCTCTCTAGCTTCAGATGATAGTGTATCACACTTTCTCACAGGAATTTTCTCATAGTCCTATTTTGGCGTTTCTGATCCAGGCAGTAGTATCAGTCTTAAAAAGAATTAATCTAGCATAACAAAGTTTAAAAGTTGTTTTAAGACTCATTTTCAACCCTGATCATGAATCACCTCAATTGTCTTTCAGAATGTTCTATCTGAGGCAAAAACAGGAAAAAAATTACTGCTATGCCACTCCATTCCACTTCTGGAGACACAAAGAGGAAAGGCAGGAATTATTCTACACCCCCTAATTAGTAGAATCAACTTCTGTCTACATTTTAAGTCACAGCATAATGCTATTTCATTACTTTGCTCATTACTGAACTACTGCACATGAGTTAAAACAGACTACGAATTGCTACTTTCCTTTTGAATAATTGGTATTTTGTAAATATGTGCACCTAGTTTCAAAAACCCTGACATAATAATAGCCAGAATATTTAGATAGTGCTTAAAGTTTGCAAAACATTTTACAAATTTCATCTCATTTTATCTTCTCAACAAAGCTATAAGGTAGAAACACGTATTATTCCCATTTTACTTATAAGAAAACCAAGGTATAGGTTAACGAATTTGCTCAAGGTCACATAAACTAGTAAGTGTCTGAGGCTGGATTTGAACGTTAGACATAATGACCTGAGGTCAAATATTCTATATCCTGAGTCACTTGGATGTCCTAAAAATCCATCTTCTTTGGCAATCAAAAGCCCTCCCCATTATTAAGAATGATAAATAATTTATTTTCTAATTCATATCATTAACAAGCAAAAGGAATATCAGATGTAATAGAATTATATTTCTCAAACCTAGAGTTCCATAAGTAGAATTGTCCATGTAACTTTCAAACTTGCTCTGTGAAAGGGGAAAGACAAAAGGAAAAAGGCAAAGAAAAAAAAATACCACCTTCTATGTCATTTATAGGCATTGTGCTGTGGAAGAAAGTGCTGTATGTTTCTAGTCAGGAGAAAATGGGATCTGGTTCTGGTTCTGCATCAAATCAGCTATAACGAAGATAGGAATTCCTACATTTATCTATTCCCCAGAATACGTATAGAAAAAGAATGTAAAAATAAAATCAAAATATTTACCAGGTTCTGTTTTTAAACAAAGTCATTTACTTTTGAAGCATAAGGTGAAAAAGTACATATTGATCAGATTATGAAATGTATTTAGTTGAATAATCCATTGAGTTGATTCATCAGTAATTCGATTTTGTTTTTTTGCTACTTAATCCCTATCCACCTTTTCCTACCAATTTCATCCTACCACCAAATTGAAAAAAAAACAAAAACAAAAACAAAAAGACAATCCTTGTAGTATATATACAGCCAATCAAAACAACATGTACAGTCAAGCAAAACACATTACCACTTGAGCTGTATCTGAAAATACACATTTTATATTATATTTTGAATCCATTGCCTTTCTGTCAAGAGATGGTTAGTAAACTTCATTGTAAGTCTTTCGGAATCACATTTGGTCATTACACTGGTAAGAGTTCTCAAGTCTTTCAACTTTTTTGTTTTTGATTTTTCATATTATTGTGGTTAGTGTATAAATTGTTTTCCTACTTCTGCTCACTTCACTCTGCATTAGTTCATGCAAGTCTTTCCAAGTTTCTCTGAAACAATCTACTGTGTCATTTTTTATAGTACAATACTCCTTCTTTACCACTGTCATGGTATACCAAGTCCAGGAAAAAGGAAATTAGTCATTGTGGCAGGAACATGGAGTGTTTGAAGGGGAGTAAGTGATAGGAAATAATTCTGGAATTCTCTCTCCATTGAATTGAGAAGACTGAAGACCAGGATCTCTCAAAAACTGTTGTTAATTCCACTGATGCAGATGAGAAACATAAGGTAATCAATCTCCACCAAAAAGGATAATTCCATGCAAATGGGCTTTGAGACACAGGTTACATATAGCTACCATATTTTACCATGGATTTTAGTCATCTTTATACATTTTTCATCCCCCTCTACCTCTGTCCTTTTCTATTGGATTGCAGGTTCCTTGAAGGCAAAGGGATGTGCTAGGTTTTGTCATTTTATCCTCGGGCACTAGTATTTAGTATATGTTTGTTGAATTGAATTAAATATTTTACCCTGTTGCTGAGGGAGTCATTTTCCTTATGGATTTTCTGCAATGTGTGGAGTGCTTTGTTTTTAGATTCATAGTTTTTTTCTATTTATATTTGTGAGTCCTTACATTATGTTTGTAGTCAATACAAATTGACTATATTCTGCAAATAGTCACTCATCCAGAAAAAATTGACATATATACTGAGTAAAATAGAATACTGATTTTATGTATTTTTACTACCTTTTCACCTTCTCATGGAGCCTAGTTATATGGTGAGTGGAGGCCAGGGACACTAATATGTTTTAGTACTTATTTTCAAGACTAGTCTATAACATATTTTTATAAAAGTATTTAAAATTAAATAGATTAAAAGTGAGTGAAAATTTAAGGTATATATACATATATATGTGTATATATATATATATATATATACCTGTACGTACACACACACACACACACACACACATACATACATACATACATACATATAGATGAAACTTATCTAACTTGTTTCTAACAAGCCCATGCATGTTTATAAATCACTTTGTTACAATAAAACCAGTGTTGGGGATAAGTAGTGTTAGGTAAAAGAGGTTTATTTTCTAATAAAAGGACCCATGTAAAGTTTTAGGGAGCCTGAGTTGCCTACAGTTCCTTGAAGCCACAGGTGAGTTTTGAGAGACAGGTAGACACCAAAGGAAGATGAGCAGCCCTGAAAAGGGCTCAGCTGCTTTCAAAGTATTCCATAAAATAAATTGCCTATTCCAATTAGTTTAATCGACCATCACAATTTAACCACTTAACTATGATCTAGGTGCACTGTGCTAAACCCTGTAAATCCAAGTCACTCTTCCTCAAGAAGGTTACATTCTAATAAGAGAGCATATACGTTAGCATACATATAGCACTTTAAGGTTTGTGAAGTCATTGTCACAGTTTTTCTCATTTGATGCTTATAACTTCTCGTGAGCCACGTCTACTCAGGTAGACATATAACCTTTATGGTCAACAAAGGAGCTCACCCCATAGGACCTGTGCTGTAAAACTTGGAGCCAGTCAAAAGGCTGCACCCAAGGACCTAGAAGGCCACATGTGGTCCTGATGGCCTCAGGTTGCCCACTCCTGCCCTACAACTATCTCAAGAGAACCAGGAAGTGCTTCAGAAACTTAAATTGTGATCTGTTATCTTGTATATATTGAGTAAAACAAAATTTAAAAACTGTTTCCTCTTCACAGTGTCCCTCATTGGCTAATTCTTTTAACTACCCCTAAACAACTTGCCTTTCATTTGTTGCCTTTCTCTCAGCACCTTCTTCACTACTCCTTTTCTGCTGTGACTTCTCTGTGCCCTTGTCTCCTATTCTCCCCAGCACCCCCCATCCCCTGCCATCTACTCATCTGCTTCTTCTCTAACCACCCCTTCTATTGAAAACAGCAAAATCATAAAACTACAATCAAAATGACAAAGCAGCCAACTTCTTTCTGCTGGCCCTCCCTTCCATCTTTCTTCCTTGCATTAAAAAAAAAAAAAAACCCACTCTATTTTGCACATTCACATCTTTGTTGTCTTTTCTTAGAAGATCGTTCTTGTAGGCAGTGACTGTGTCCATTTAGATTAACTTCTGTACAGTGCTTAGTTTGCTCCTGCAAGTACTTACACACTCTATTTTCTTTTCGTATACTGATTTTTTTTCTAAATAAGATACATAAAAGACTGACGAGAGGGAGAAAAATAAAAATGACATCTAAAAGAGTCCTATAAAAATCCGTTTTAGCAGCACGTTGTTTGAAGGAAATATTTCTAATCTACATCTCTAATTTTCAGCTTGTTATTTGGTTGCTGAGAGCCCTCCTCCACGCCATTGTCTGAATTTGATAAAAGGTATTACAAGGAAAGAACTGGCATCCTATCAAGAAAGCAAAGATAAAGAAACACCATCCTGAGTAGGGAGTGGATGGTAAAATCCTTAACCTCTAATTTTACTACTCTATTCAACCACAAGTAAAAAGAAGTATGTACTTTAATTGTTGTTAATTACTTGGTGTAAACTGGAACCCATTTCAGTGCCTTATTAATTTAGCTCTGATTAGGTTTTCTTTGATTTCAAGAACTTGGTTATAAATCCCTGACAGTTCCTGATAGGGCATTGCAACTCCAGCTGTTTAATAGTGATACAGTTTTTCTGTCAAGTTTCACAATCTGCCTTTTTGTTAATTCATGAATATTGCTATAGTATTATGCCCAGTGAAAAGAGAATTATATTTGAATTGTTACCTGCTAACCAAAGATCCTATAGACCCCTCTCCAATTTATCCCCCTCTACTTTATTGCTAAAGATCTCTAATGGTTTCATTTGTAAACCAAGAGGCATTAGTAAAGATTTACAACTGAGTGAATATGAGAAGATTTAGATAAACTTTAGAACACTTAAGTGGGGTGATCCAGCTGAGGCCTGTTTTTCTTTCCCCTTTCATCTCCTCCCACTCCACAGCCATTTATTTAAAATCTCAGTGCTGGAAGGATCCCATCCCTGAGCCAGAGTCCTCATACACTATAACCCATAAGTGGCTATCCTGTTATTGTTTGTGCCCTGTTTTCAAAAGAAGATCATGGCAGGGAGGCTAGGTGGCACAGTGAATAGAGCACTGGCCCTGGAGTCAGGAAGACCTGAGTTCAAATCCAGCCTCAGAATCTTAATACTTATTAGCTCTGTGACCTTGGGCAAGTCACTTAACCCCAATTGCCCTGCTGTGACCCCTCCAAAAAGTAAGAACAAAAACAAAAGAAGATCTTCCCATCAGCAAGGTGATACCGGATTTAAATGAAGTCACCAGCCTCACTTTCTCCTCTAGAGTCATCTAGGTCTAATGAGGGAACAGACTCTGGGAAACCCCTTGAATTCTGAATGAATCTTCCCACTTGATGAGACATTTGCCTGAGGCCATAAGCCTTTCATTATAGCTAGGGCCAAAAGCAAAGGCTCCTCTTAACCTGGCCTAGTCCTCCATTGTCTAGCTACTTTCTACCCTTGATCCTATCAAAATATCTGTACCCAAATCTGTTACCCTTAAACTAGCCTAGTCCTCCATTGTCTGTCAACTCCAGGTAGCCTTCAGCTACTTGCCAACCTTAATCCCATTCCTGGAGTCTGACCCTAGTACTCCAAGACCTTCCTTAGACTCCTCCTCAAGACCCTCCCCAAACTCCTTCTCTAGACCATTCTTAGATCCCTCCCACAAGTCTTTCTGTGTATAAGATCCATTTTGTTCCATGAAGGCACTGAAATTAATCTAGAGCAGACTCGCTCTGTTTAAGATTGCCCTGGCTTGCTTGTTAATACAAGCTTCACAAATATTTAACCTCCTTAAGAGTCTACCTATAACGGTGACTCTTTAATAAACTTTGCTTTACTTTGGCTGAGAGAAGACTTGAGTTGAAATTCATTTGGCAAGACCAGTGTGTTGATATTTTGGCATCTCAAGCACCCCTAAACTCTAAACCTCAATAGGTCCAGTGGCAAGATATAAATCAGGATGACTGGACATGGTCCTAGATGCAATGGGAGACCTTGACCTTTTATCAAGTGGCCATAAAATTTCCTCCTGAAAGCCTCCCTTGAGGAAGAACCCTTTAGCTATAGAAAGAGTCCATTCTGCTTTGGGACAGCTATGAAGATTTTCATGACAAAATGGTGTCAAAATGCACTTTCTAAAGTCCTTTCAATTTGCATTTTTCAACAATCTGCCTGTTCAGGGACCATCTTCAACCCAGGCATCTCTTGCTGTGACAGCCCTAGCTTCTAATTCCTCTATTGTATGGCTGGGTCCCAAAATGATTCAATAAAACAACATAAAATACATGCTAATCTCTCCTGTTAATGTTTTGTAGTTTGTTCTCCGAGAGCTAGATAGTACAATGGACAAAATACCTGGGAGTCAGGAAGATCTGAGTTCAAACTTGGTTCCAGATACTTATTGTCTGTGAGATGTAACTCAAGCCACTTAACTATTTGTCTCAGTTTCCACATCACAAAATGATCTGGGGAAAGAAACGACAAATAACTCTAGTATTTTTGCCAAGAAAAACCCAAATGGGGTTGTGAAGATCTGGAAAGCACCTTAAATGATTGAACAACAACAAAAACAAATTTGGTTTCTATCTGAGGGCTTTTCTCTGCCACAGACTAGGACAGGTGTCTGGAGATACACTTTTTTTGAGTTTATTTCTACAGTGTATCCCTCTGTAGAACAGAAGGCAATAGAGGGAAGTAGAATTGAAGGAAACAAGATGGTCCTATATTTTGCATTGAATTCTGTCTGTAAACCTGCTAAGTAAGTACTTGCTTCTGCCCTTCTGGGCTCCTTGGTTTCCTTGGTGTGAGAATTCCTTCTATTGATAAGATCAGTCAACAAGCATCTATTAAGAGCTTACTACAAACCAAATACTCTGCTAAGGCCTAGGGGTACAAAGAAAAAGTGAAAACTATCACATTCTAATGGAGATGACTATGTGTAAATCTGTGGTCACTAAACCAAATATAAAGATGCCTGTGGGGCCCACAACATATTGACTTACAAAGAGTCACTTTAACATTATCCATGGTCCATTGTATTTTTGTTTATACTGTTAAATATTTCCCAGTTACACTTTAATCTGCTTGTGGCTGCATTTGGGAGTGCCTAAGGAGTGTTCAGGCCACATATATCAAGGTAATTAAGTATGTACTAACCTAAACAGAATAGATAAAAGTTTATCTCTGAGTTAAAGGCAATGGAGGCAGCTAAGGTGTAGGGAAAAGCCTCATGCAGAAGGCAGGGATTTGAGTTGAGTGTTAAGGGAAGCCTGACTCCAGACCCTGTACTCTATCTCTAGCTGCCCTGAGTTCAAATCAGACTTCAGACACTTAATAGCTGTGTGATCCTGGGCAAGTCACTTTATTTGCCTCAGTTTCTTCATCTGTAAATCAGCTGGAAAAGGAAATGGCAAACCACTCTAGTATTTTTGCCAAGAAGACAAGACTGAAGAGACTGAACCAAGCACCATCACCATCATGCCACAAGGGAAGCCAGGGAAGCTTAAGAACTTGAGATGTGAAGGGAGAACCTGAGTTCAGCTCCAACCCTTGCAGAGCTATAGCTTCATTTATAATTTTAAAGAGTTGCCTGGAGCACTGAGAAATTATGTGACTTTCTCTAGGATACATCTAGAAAATACCTGTCAGAATTTGAACCCCAGTCTTTTTTTACTCCAATTTAAATTCTCCATATACCATGCCAAGCTGCCCCTCTAATGATGATTTATGCACATACTCTGCTGTAACGGTAATGGATATTTGAAGATCTTCCTTGCCCATTGGCCCCTTGATAAGCTTAAGTGAATTTGAGGATCTTCCCTGATTTGAAAATACATTCTGCCCCCTAATAGGCTGCATGTGGTCACATGGAGCCTGTGGTGGGAGGTTAGTTTTTCAGTAATGCCCACACCTTGCTACTCTGTGATTGTGCAGTGGGTCACAAGGGTTGTAATATTCTCTGAACCTGGAGAAGGCTATATATATATATAGACCTTGAGACAAGGTTTTGCTTTGGGGCTCACTAATGGGAAGAGTTGTGTGATTCAGCCAGATGAGATTCTGTGCAGCTGTTGAGCCCCCAAGCTTTGAAAACCCAGATGTTGGTGTTTCTCTCCCTGGTAACTGACTAGGTATGGATGTAATGGTCAGACAGTTAGTAGCCTTATCTGCTGTTTTTTTTCTCTGTATTGTTTTGTCTGCTTGTAACTTCTGTTTGTATTCTCTAAAGTTCAGGGTGCTGACTTTTTCCCCTGAACTAGGTAAATGATATATGTTTGATTAAAGTAAGATTGTTAACCCTTTTTGATTTGCTTTCCTTTGGAAAAGCAGATTAAAGAACCTGTGCTAGCAACCATCCTGGGTATGCTAAGGTGCTTGCTGCTACATCTGCCTAATTTATAATTATTTCTATTCCAATTGCCTTCTAGTACATGAATTTTTCTAGTCTATGGTATGCATGAGGTGATTATCTAGGCCCTGCTTGAATATTTTCTATTGCTATCCTTTCTATAAAGGAATTCCTTTGATTAGGTCTGAAAATTTCCCTGTTACTCATTGATAAGTATTAACAAATTTCTAAATCATATTAAATCTGTGTTATGGAACACTTGGTGGAGAATAACTTTTCCTCTGCATAGAAAGGGCTCTGGATAATTGACTATATATTTGAGGTGCCTTCACTTAACTTAGTCCACATTAAAGTCAATTATACCAGATAACCTACTGATCTCATATGCCCCCAGTCTGTGACAAAATTGAGGCTAAGCTCCTGAATTTTCTGCTGTTGAACCTTCCTCCTAACATCAAAATCCTGAATTCTCCTTGAAAAATATCACTATCCATCTCCTCCATTGAATGGCAAATTGCACATCCTACCTTTCATTTCCCTTGCCCTCCTTCATTTACAGCTTTCTTTTTTTTTTTTTTAATTAATTTATTAGTTTAGTTTCAGTTAACAAGATTCAATTCCATAGTTCCTTGATTTTCAAATTTCCTTTACTTCCCTCCCCCTCCCCTCATGACATCATATAGTACAGTATAGGGTCTGCAAATGCATTCATATTAAACATTATTCCAATTACAAAGGCATATTGTACTAGGTGGGATGAAAGATGGTAAGGAAGAAGTAAAACCAAACAATGAGAAGAACAAGATCATTTAGTTTGCTTCCATCAGGATTCAGGCTCAGTTCTTTCTAGTTATATCTCTGGATGGGACATTTCTCACTTTCTTGAGTCATTTGGGTTTAACTTATATCACTGCATTGCTGAAAAGAGTCCAGTCTGTCATAGTTGGTCGTCACAGATATGGTATGTCTGTGATTGTATACAAATTTCTTCTGATTCTACTCTTCTTGCTCAGCATCAGTTTGTATAAGTCTCTCCAGGTAATTATGAAATCTGTCACCTCCTCGTTTCTTATAGCACAATAATATTCCATTACATTCATATACCACAACTTGTTTAGCCATTCCCCAATTGATGGGCACCCCTTTAGTTTCCAATTCTTTGCAACCACAAAAAGGGCTGCCAAAAATATTTTTGTACATATGGTTCTTCCTCCCACTACTATAATCTCTTTAGGATATAACCCTAGGAGTGGTATGGCTGGGTCAAAGGGTATGAAATTATTTATAATCCTTTGGGCGTAATTCCAGATTGCTCTCCAGAATGGTTGGAGAAGTTCACAACTCCACCAGCAATGTATTAGCGTTCCAATTTGCCCACATCCTCTCCAGCATTTGTCACTTTCTTGTTTTGTCATCTTAGCCAATCTGACTGGAGAGATGTGGTATCTCAGAGTTGTTTTGATTTGCATTTCTCTAATTAATAGTGATTTAGAGCATTTCTTCATATGCTTATAGATATCTTTAATTTCTTTCTCTGAAAACTTCCTATTCATATCCTTTGACCATTTCTCAATTGGGGAATGACTTGTATTAATATAGATTTGGCTCAAATCTCTATAAATTTTATAAATGAGTCCTTTATCAGAGACACAGGTTGTAAAAATTCTTTCCCAATTTCCCACCTCCCTCTTGATTTTGGTTACATTGGCTTTGTTTGTGCAGAAGCTTTTCAATTTAATGTAATCAAAATTATCCATTTTGCATTTTATAATGCTCTCTAATTCTTGTTGGGTCCTAAAATCTTCCCCTCTCCACAGATCTGTCAGGTAAACTATTCCTTGCTTTCCCAAATTGCTTACAGTATCCTCCTTTACACCTAGATCATGCACCCATTTAGACTTGATTTTGGTATATGGTGTTAGATAGTGATCTATGCCCAGTTTCTGCCATACTGTATTCCAGTTTTCCCAGCAGTTTTTGTCAAATAGTGCATTCTTATCCCAAAAACTGGGGTCTTTGGGTTTATCGAACAATAGATTACTATATTCATTAACTGCTGGGTCTCCTGCACCTAATCTATTCCATTGATCCACTACTCTACACCTCTGCCAGTACCAAGCAGTTTTGATGACTGCTGCTGTATAATACAGATTAAGATCTGGCATAGCTAGTCTACCTTCCCTAGCATTTCTTTTCATTAATTCTCTTGATATTCTAGACCGTTTGTTTTTCCAAATAAATTTTGTTATTATTTTGTCTAACTCTACAAAGTAGTTTTTTGGTAAATTGATTGGAATGGCACTAAATATATAATTTAGTTTGGGTAAAATTGTCATTTTTATTATATTAGCTCGACCCAGCCACGAGCAATTGATATTTTTCCAACTATTTAGATCTGTTTTTATTTGTGTGAGAAGTGTTTTGTAGTTGTGATCATATAGATTCTGGGTTTGTTTTGGCAAGTAGATTCCCAAATATTTTATAATGTCTACAGTGACTTTAAATGGGATTTCTCTTTCTATCTCTTGCTGTTGAGTTTTATTAGAGATGTACAGGAATGCTGAGGATTTATGTGGGTTTATTTTATATCCTGCAACTTTGCCAAATTTATTTATTGTCTCAAGTAATTTTTTACTTGATTCTCTAGGATTCTCTAAGTATATCATCATATCATCTGCAAAGAGTGACAGCTTGGTCACTTCTTTGCCTAATTTGATTCCTTTGATTTCTTTTTCTTCTCTAATTGCTACTGCTAACGTTTCTAGTACCAGATTGAATAAGAGGGGTGATAGTGGACACCCTTGTTTCACTCCTGATCTTATTGGAAAGGCTTCTAGTTTATCCCCATTGCATATAATACTTGCTGATGGTTTTAAATGGATGCTGTCAACTATTTTAAGGAAGGCTCCATTTATTCCTATACTTTCTAGTGTTTTTATTAGGAATGGATGTTGTACTTTGTCAAAAGCCTTTTCTGCATCTATTGAGATGATCATGTGGTTTTTGCTAGTTTTGTTGTTGATATGCTCAATTATATTGATGGTTTTCCTAATATTAAACCATCCTTGCATTCCTGGAATGAATCCTACCTGATCAGGTGTATTATTTTTGTGATAAGTTGTTGGAGTCTTTTGGCTAATATTTTATTTAGAATTTTTGCGTCTAAATTCATGAGGGAGATTGGTCTATAATTTTCTTTCTCTGTTTTATCTCTTCCTGATTTAGGAATCAGTACCATATTTGTGTCATAGAAAGAGTTTGGTAGGACTCCTTCTTCACTAATTTTCCCAAATAGTTTGTAGAGTATTGGAATCAATTGTTCTTTAAATGTTTGATAGAATTCACTAGTGAACCCATCTGGCCCTGGAGATTTTTTCCTAGGGAGTTCATTGATGGCTTGTTTGATTTCTTTTTCTGAGATGGGGTTATTTAGGTAATTCACTTCCTCTTCAGTTAATCTGGGCAACTTGTGATTTTGTAAATATTCATCCATTTCACTAAGATTGTCATATTTATGTGCATACAATTGGGAAAAATAATTCCTCATTATTTTTTTGATTTCCTCTTCATTGGAGGTAGATTCACCCTTTTTATTTTTGATACTCATAATTTGGTTTTCTTCTTTCTTTTTTTATCATATTGACTAAGGGTCTATCAATTTTGTTGATTTTTTCATAAAACCAGCTCTTGGTTTTATTTATTAATTCAATGGTTTTCTTAATTTCAATTTTATTAATCTCACCTTTGGTTTTCAATATTTCTAATTTAGTACTAAATTGGGGATTTTCAATTTGTTCTTTTTCTAGCTTTTTCAATTGCATGTCCAATTCACTGACCTCCCTTCTCTCTGCTTTAATTAAGTATGCACTCAGGGATATAAAACTTCCCCTGAGAACTGCCTTTAGTGCATCCCACAAATTTTGGTATGTTGTTTCATTATTATCATTCTCTTGAATGAAATTATTGATTGTTTCTATAATTTCTTCTTTGACCCACCAATTTTTTAGGATTAAATTGTTTAGTTTCCAATTAGTTTTTAGTCTATCTTTCCATGGCCCTTCGTTGCATATAATTTTTATTGCATCATGATCTGAGAATGAAGCATTTAATATTTCTGCCTTTCTGCACTGGATTGTGAGGTTTTTATGCCCTAGTATATGGTCTAATTTTGAGTATGTACCATGCACTGCTGAAAAGAAAGTAAATTCCTTTTTATCGCCATTCAGTTTTCTCCAGAGATCCATCATATCTAGTCTCTCTAAGATTCTATTCACCTCCTTAACTTCTTTCTTGTTTATTTTGAGGTTAGATTTATCGAGTTCAGAGAGGGGGAGATTAAGGTCCCCCACTAGTATAGTTTTGCTATCTATTTCTTCCTCTAATTCCTTTAACTTCTCCTCTAGGAATTTGGATGCTATACCACTTGGTGCATATATATTAAGTAGTGATATTGCTTCATTCTCAATGGTGCCTTTTAGTAGGATATAGTTTCCTTCCTTATCTCTTTTAATTAGATCTATTTTTGCTTTTGCTTTATCTGAGATAAGTATTGCTACCCCTGCTTTTTTACTTTAGCTGAGGCATAATAAATTTTACTCCAACCTTTTACCTTTACCCTGTGGGTATCCCTTTGTTTCAAATGTGTTTCTTGTAGACAGCATATTGTAGGATTATGGTTTTTAATCCATTCTGCTATCCGCCTCTGTTTTATGGGAGAGTTCATCCCATTCACATTCACAGTAATAATGACTATCTGTCTCTTCCCCTCCATCCTATTCCCTCCCCTGTTTATGTTTTTGTTTCTTCCTTCTCCCTTCCCCTCCTTGAAGTTTTCCCTTTTGACTGCCCCCTCCCTCAGTGTTCCCACCCAGTGACCCCCCTTCTTAACCTACCCTCTCCCCTTACTACTATTTCCCTCCCTTATAATCCCTCCCTTTAGTCTCCTCCTTTTCACCCCCCCCTTACCCTCCCACTATCTATAGGACACAACAAATTTTTATACTTATCAGAGTAAATTACTCCCCGTTTGATTCCAAACCAATGAGAGTAAATTTCAAACAATGCTCTAAGTATAACCCTTTTGCAGGTCATGATAATCATAGAGATTTCAAATATTGACAGTTATCAGCTCCACATATAGGGATGTGACCATTTTGCTCTTGTTGCATCCCAGGTAATGAGCTTGTGTTTGTGGGTGTGGGTGTGTGCACTTCTGCATGTGTGAGTCTATGTTACCCTTGTTTACCTTTTTATGTTCTTCTGGAGTCTTGTAATTGGACAACAAATTTTCCATTGAGCTCTGGCTTTTTCATTAGGAAAGTCTGGAAGTCCCTTACTTCATTAAACGTCCATCTCCTTGCCTGAAAGATTATGCTCAGTTTTGCCGGGTAGTTAATCCTTGGTTGTAGTCCTAGCTCTCTTGCCCTACGAAATATCAAATTCCAGTCCCTCCGCTCTTTTAATGTAGAAGCTGCTAGGTCCTGTGTGATCCTAACTGTAGTTCCTCGATATTTGAATTGTTTCTTTTTGGCTGCTTGTAGAATTTTTTCTTTAATCTTATAATTCTTGAATTTGGCTACTATATTTCTTGGAGTTTTCAGTTTGGGATCTCTTTCAGGAGGAGTCCGGTGAATTCTATCAATAGCTATTTTATCTTCTGATTCCAGGACCTCAGGACAGTTTTCTTTGACAATCTCTTGGAGGATGTTGTCTAGACTGCTTTTCTCATCATGGCTTTCTGGTAGACCAATAATTCTTAGGTTGTCTCTCCTGGATCTGTTCTCTAGGTCAGTTATTTTTCCAGTGAGATATTTTACATTTTCTTGCAATTTTTCGATCATCTTGTTTTTTTCGATTGACTCCTGCTGCATCATAGAGTTCTGAGTTTCAGTTTGGTTGTATCTAATTTTTAGTGAATTATGGTCTTCAGTAAGTTTTTGAAGTTCCTTTTAATTTAGGGAGGTATTTTCTTTTTCCAAGTTGGTCATTGCCTCCCTGATTTGGTCTTTAAAATTTTTCTTAAGCTCCTCCAGGAATGCTATTTGGGCTTGAGATCAGATCATGTTTCCTTCTGTGGTCTCTGGTGTGGGCAGAGAGTCTATATTGTCCTGTGTGTTTTGTTGTTCTTGCCCTGCATAGTATGCTGGAATAGACTTTCTTGCCTTCCCCTTCTCCTTTTCAGCTTCCTTCCTTCCCATTGTGACTTCCTGTTTCTTAGTGTCTCAGGCTATGAGTTTGGGGCCTGATCCTTGACTTTGAATACCTCTGGGTGGCTAGTTTATGGCTAAGTCAGGGAAGTCAGTGAGGAATGTAGATGTGTAGGTGGGGATGAGTCTGACCACTTCAGATTTCTGCCTCTATACCCCTGGGCTATAAGTAGGCTTTTGTTGGTGAGGTGAGGTGGGGCTAGATGGGTCCCCTCCCTCTCTTCTCTTCAGATTCCTGGCTGTCTCAGTTACACCCTTTCTTGGAGATTCTCAAGCCTGAGGCTATTTCCATTAACTTGGAATTTCAATCTGGGTGGGAGACTTATCTTTGGGTTTTCTGCTTCATGAAGGAGGGATGGGAGGATCTGAGCAGCTAGAATTTACTTTGCCATTCCAGCCCCTGTATCATACAGGCAGGCAGTTTCTAAATTTCCAGGCTGGGGGCTGAATGCAGCCTGAGAAGCCACTCTCTCCACTGGGGGCCCGACTCTCCTACCTGGCTCCAATGATCCGTTCCCTCTGCGAGATGACTGCGATTCTTCCTTGGTAAGTCTGCAGGCTGGGGCTTTTTCTCCCTCTGGTATAGTCTGCTTGCCTGCTCTTAGGTCTGAGCTGTGCAGACCCCAGGAGCTCTGCGCTCAACCTGTGCGGACACTCTGGGCAACCTCCTGGGCTGGATTCTGCCACACTCTGTCTTCCACTGGGCTTCGTCACTCTGGAATCT
This sequence comes from Gymnobelideus leadbeateri, assembly GCA_011680675.1. Lineage (NCBI taxonomy): Eukaryota > Metazoa > Chordata > Mammalia > Diprotodontia > Petauridae > Gymnobelideus > Gymnobelideus leadbeateri. The sequence goes on along the minus strand of WOXC01004003.1, from coordinate 202,880 downwards.
GCTCAGATTTACCCTTTTGGACTTAGTGACAGAGGAGCTCAGCGAGGTTACTGCTTCCTTTCCGCCATCTTGGCTCCGCCCCCCCATTTACAGCTTTCTTAAGCCCAAATAAGTCATGAAACAATCGAAGTTAGGTACACAACTATAGTACATGTTACTATAATTATTAGTGTCAACCACTTTAGCCAATTTAGATTTTCAGACAACATTAGCAGTCTTATAAAATGTGAATTCAATTGAACAATTATTTGTTAAGGATCATCTGTATTCAGGGCATAGTGTTTAGTCCTGAGGGATACAAAAATTCTGTTAGCATAGCAAGGAAAATAGTGGAGTTGAACCAGAGGGAAAGAAAGTCAGCAGCTACAGTTAATAGCCAGAAGTGTACCAGTCCTTCCTCTCTATCTGCAATATAAAGGAGAAACACTTTTGGAAAAGTGGTTTAATTCATACCGGCTATGCAAAATGGTACGCTGCTTAGAAGAGAGAACAATTTGGGATACTGTCATGGCAGTGTTACAAGCAAGGCTACAGATGATCCTGGCTATCTTTTCTTTGATAACTCAATCAATATTTATTAAGAGCCTACTATGTTCCAGGTACTGGCATACAAGGACAAAAAATGAAAAATGATTTTATTGGTCCATTAATGTCACTGACCTCAAGTCTTTCATTTTATCAGAGGAGACAGCATGTAAATATGAGTATATACAGAATAAATACAACTTATTCAAATGAGGTGGTCATGGAAGTAGAACCTTGACAGTGGGGGTGGGGGGGAGCAGTCTGGAAAGTCATTGTGTAGAGGACACTGTTGAACCTTATCTTTAAGGAAGTGAGAGATTTTATAAGATACAAATAAGGAGGGAATACTTTCTAAGTTTGGGTGAAGGGGTGAATAGGCTTGAAGACGAGAAATGTAATAAAAAGTCTGAACAACAGAAAGGTCAGTTCAGTAGGACTATAGAATTTGAGAGAAAGAATAATGCACAACAAAGTTGATTCAACAGCAAAGGACATTAAAAGCTAAATAGAACTGTTTTGTGTTTTTTATTTTTTTTTCTTAGAGTCAAGAGTTTGTAGCTAGGGGTTAATCTTGCCTATTTACCTTTGGGGCACACATACATGGTTTAATGGAGTCAGAAAATCTATGCTCAAATCCCAGTTCTTCCATTTACTAATGATGGGAATTTGGGTAAGCCACCTCACCTCTCTGCCTTATTTTCTTTAGTTGTAAAATGACCTGTAGGGTCCTTTCCATCTCTATAGCAATGTTCTTATGTTGTCATTATACCTAAGACCTTGGGTACAGTGAATAGCAAAATGATTGGCCTATGATCAGTGTCAACAAAAGCTCAGTTTTTCACTTTCTGAGCATTCTTTCTCCTTTAGACTATATCCCTGTTAGACATCAGGGGATTCTGAAGGCCAAGGTTCTTGCAGAGAGATGTAAGATATAGTCCCTGCCTTTATGGTACTTCCCACCTTTTAGGAGAGGTAAGGCACACACATAGAAATAATTACAATAAAAACAAACATAATAAATGAATAAGAAAAAAAAATAAAGGCTAGTATGAAATCTCCAAAGGAAAACTGAGAAAGCTTCACAGACAAGGTGGTATTGGGCATTAGAAAATGCCTAGAGACAAGAGATGAGGGTGTCTTGTTCATAGTAGAATAAATTAGCTAAAGCACAAGTTACATGAGGGGGGAGTTGGAGGAGATATACTTGGGAAGAAGTATGCGATAAGGATGGATAAGAAAAAGTATTGCAGTTTGCAAAGACCTTTGAATTCTAGGCTAAGGAATTTGGACTTTAATAATGATATGAAGTAATTGAACAGTTTTGAGCACAATAATGACATCACCAAATCTGTGCCTAAGAGTTTAAAATTTCTTTCTTCACAACTTTCATCCAGTACTACGAGCTGGTATCAAAGAGAATGTCTAATTCTTTTGCTACCAGATGCACTCAAATCCTTGAAGATAGTATTGAGGCACTACTACTTCATAGTAACTTAAAGGACAGACTGTAGAAAGGATACATTGGCAGCAGGGACACCACTCAGGAGTCTATTGAAATGGTTGAGGCATAAAAAGGGTCTGCAAAAAGGTGATTGCAGTTGGTTTAATAATAATTATAACATAACAATAATTTTATATATGATTTTCAAAGGTTTAAAAACCATATGTAAATATGTTATAATATGTATGTCTATCAAGTAATAATGTTTATTAAGCATTAATTATAAGATTGTGATTAGTGATACAAAAAAGGAAAATGATAGTTTCTGCTCTCAAAAAGCTTATAATCTAATGGGGGGAAGGCAACACACAAGCAAATATATACAAATAAACTATATACGGGATAAATGGGGAATATTTAACAGAGGGAAGGCACTAGAATTAAGAAGATTAGCAAAGAATTCCTGTAGAACATGGGATTTTAGTTAAAATTTAAAGGAAGCCAGGGAAACTAGCAGGCTGAGATGATAGAGAACATTCTAGACATGGGAGACAGCCAGAAAAAATGTCTGGACATGAAAGAGGGGAGTGTCTGGTTCTTGTATACAGCCAGGAGGTCAGTGTCTAGTTTCTTTGGATCAAAGAGTATGTGTCAAGGAGTAAGGTGTAAGAAGAATGGAAAACTAAGATTATGAAGGGTTTTGAATGCCAAACAGAATATTTTATATTTAATACTGAATGCAATAGGAAGCCATAGGAGTTTATTGAGTAGACAGATGACATAATTGGACCTGCATTTTAGGAAAATTTCTTCAGTGACTGAGTTCAGGATGAATTGTAGAGGGCAGAGACTTGAGGCAGGCAAACCCACAAGAAAGCAATTGCAATAATACAAGGATAAAGTGATGAGGGCTAGCACCAGAGTGGTAGCAGTATCAGAGGAGAGAAAGAGGCATATTGGAAAGATGTTAAGAAGCTAAAATTGATAGACTTTGGAAACACATTGGATACAGGTGTAGAGGCAAGCACCCTAACATCCTCAGGGTGGCTGCCACCACAGGTTCTTAGATCCGCTTTTCTGGAGGGGGGGCTCTCAATGGCTGTCCAGAGTCTTGTCTGGTCAAATCACACAACACTTCTCAAAGTGAGCCCCCAAAACAAAGCCTCACATCAGGATTTATATCACCTTCTATGGGGTCAGAGAATGTAACAACCCTCTTGACCCATTGCCCAATCACAAAGTATCTCCTGAAAAACAAGCCTCCCACCACAGGCTCCAGGTGCATTTAAGTCTATCAAATGGCCTAGGGGCAGGGAAGATCTTACACAAAACAATCTTAATAAGATGGCAACAACATAAATTTACATTCCCATTGCAACAGGGGATGAGAAATAATGATGTGTCAGAGATGCTTCTAGCTTCCTAACCTTAGGAACCATAAGGATGGTGATGTCCTCCAGAATAACCAGGAAGGTAGGAGGGAGGAAGGCATCAGGGGAAAAGATAATTAGTCTTGTTTTGAACATGTTGAGGTTAAGATGTTTTCTGGTTAAGATATTCAAGATCACTGAAACACAGTTGGAAATGTGAGACTGAAGGTCTGTAAAGGTTTTGGGGCAAGGTAGGTAGATTTGAGTCTCATCAACCAGCATTTTGTTATTATTCAGTCATTTTTTATTCTTATTCAACTCTTCATGACCTCATTTTTGTGGGGGCAGATACTGAAGTGGCTTGCCATTTAATTCTCTAGTTTATCTTAAAGATGAGGAACTGAGGCAAACAGGGTTATTTGACTTGCCTAGTGTTACATAGCCCATAAGTGTCTGAGGCTGGATCTGAAGTTAGGAAGCTGAGTTTTCCTTATTCCAGGTGGAGTACTCTATCCACTGTTCCATCTAGATGCCCAGATAATAAGCATAGAGATGATAAGTATTTGTATTTTACATTTTATAAGTATTTGTATAAGTATTGGAGCAGATGAGATTACCAAATGAAGCAGTATAGAAGAAGAAGAGATGAGGGCCCAAGACAAAGCCATATGCTATGCCTTTGGTTAAGAGGTAGGATCTGGATTATGATTGAGCAAAGGAGACTGAAAGGAAGTGTTCATAAAGCTAGGAAGAGAATCAGGAGAAAGTAGTGTCCAAAGGGAGAATAGCATATCAAAAAGGAGAGGGTAATCAACAAAGTAAAAGGCTGCAAAGAGGTCAAGAATGAAGATTGACAAATAGCCCTTTGGATTTGGCAGCTAAGAGATCTCTGGTAACTGGGGAGAGAAACGTTTTATGGAATGATAAAGTCAGAAGGGTTTGAGAAGAGAGTAAGAGAGAAAGCAGCAACACAGGCAGGCAGAGTTTTTTAAGTTTAGCCACAAAGAGCAAAAAAGGTGTAGGATAATAGTTAGCTGGGATTAAAGGATCAAGTGAGGGTGGTGTTTGGTGTTTGGTGTTTTGTTAATGCTTTTTTGTTTGTTTGTTTGTTTTCCAGATGAAGGAGCCCTGGCCATGTTTGTAAGCAATAAGGAATGAACCAGCAGACTGGGAGAGATTGAAAATAAGTGAAAGAATGGGGATTAGTAAAGGCAATCTCTTGGAGGAGAAGGGCCTTCCCTTTGGAGTGAGGACACCTAATCATATGAGATGGGCTTATAAAGGAGGGAACAGTAGCAGAAATCATAAGACTGATATGAGATGAGATGGACAAGTAGAAGGAGGTAACAGAGAATGATTTCATTTTTTTGTTGTTGGTGTTGCTAAATATAAAGGAAAATTCTCTGATTAAAGGGAGTGTGACATAGTTGATTAGAGGAGAGATGAAAAAGTTTGGAAGACTTGCTTCAGAAACTGGTGTGGTGAGTTCATAATTCAAGCATAGGAATGCCTAGCAGCAGTAAATTTTTTGTGGATCCATTCAGAATGGTTGTGTTATTTTCTCTACCTTCATTCAGTATTATATGCATAAGAGTAAAGGTGATGAATGATCCAAAGCTGAGGTCTGGCTAGGTGTAATTGGTGAAAAAAAAAATGGAGCTAGGGATTCAAGAGAGTGTAGAGTTGAATTGTTTCACCAATATTAAGATGAGGAAAAAGATAAGAGAGTGATTAGTGTAGGGGAGATGGCCTGAGAGAAAATTGAAGGGTCAAGGGATTGGATGTCAAGGTCGGAAAAGTAGAATGAAGGCAAAAGGAGAGGTTAAAAGCTAATAGATTATGGCTGGATAAGGGGATTTCAGAATTCTTATATGTGGAGGTTGTATACTTGTAGGCTGTTACAAGAGTAAGTGTATAACCATCTTTGTCTGTGTCGGAGGTTATGGAAGGTTAACAGGTTGAGGAACTGAGTTGTTATTGTTCTTTGAAAGAATTTTAATACACATACTGAAGTCCCCTATCATGAGGGCAGAAGTTGGAAGGAGAGAAAAATTGTGAGCCATGTATGGAACTCATATGTGTGTGTAAGCATGAATTATGTCTGTATGAGTATGAAAAAAGAGTGTAACATAGTGGATAGAATGCTGCCTTTGGAGCCAGGAAGACCTGGATCAAGGCCTATCCATAAGACATATTGTCCATGTTGTCTGTGTAACCCTGATAAAGTCACAAAGGGGTTTAAAACCGGGGTCTTAACCTCCCTGTACCTTAAGTAATTCTCTCCAAAAATATAAGTTGCAGAGAAGGTGATGCCCTGCATTGGCAGAGGGGATCTCCTGGTTTATATTTATTCCCCATGCATAGTTCTAGTACCCATCATATTTTACTATGTGCTAGGCACTGTGCCAGGAGCTAGATACAAAAAGAAATATGAAACACGCCCTAGCCTTAAAGATTGTCTTCTGGCAGAATACACACAATTTTAATATTGGTTAAAAAGTAAGCACATGGGAAAGGCCTATGCATAGTGCTATGAGGAATCCTGGGAGGGAAAGGTCATTTTCAACTTGAAGAATTAAGGAAGAGTTAGGTTCTTAATTGAGTCCTAAAGGGAAGAATTTCAGTAGACAGAAATATGTTGAGGGAGTATGGTAGATGAGGAAGGTTCTTCCCATTCCACTTCTTCTGACTCCCTTCTATTGATTATCTCCAATTTATTCTATATATTCCTTATTTAGAAATAGTCTCCTCCACTAAACTGTGAGTTTCTTGAAAGCAGAGATTGTCTTTGCCTTTCTTTTTATCCCCAGAGTTTAGCATGATGCCTGACACATAGTAGGCATTTAACAAAGTTTTGACTGATTCTACCTGTTTTGAGATGGTGACTTCAATGGCATAGCCAGTCTTAGGGTGATAGAGGATACAGAAAGGAGTCATCAACATCTTATATTCCTAAAAAGATAAATTATATAAGTCAAAAGATAAATTATATAAATCAAAATGTTTATATTTGTATAAAATACAAATTTCTTAATTATACTTACAGTGATTCCTTTCACATCATGGGGGTTAGGGGTGAGGCATCTGTGCAATGTGTAAAATCTGTGTATATTTTTTGACCTTCCCTTTGTACTAGAGAAGTGTGAATTTATTTTCTTTTTCTTTTATAGGGTGTTTATACTACCTCATTGTAAAAATGAGGTTGAGTATTTGGCCATAGGCTCTGTATTGTCTGTTGACTTTTGCCTGTTGTCTCTGGCTTGCACAAAATTCCCCCCAAATTCCCATTTAATTTCTTATGCCAACCAACAATATATTGAAACCTCGATGGAGAAAGTCACAATGTGGAAGGATAACTGTAAAGCAGATTTGTAACTTCAGATGAAGAAATTATTTCATACCAAAGTCTTCCATGACTTATCCCATGAAATTTACCATTCTTCTTGTTAGACTACTTCTAAAGTCAAGCACAAGCAGCTCTCCTGAGGACTATTGCTGAGAATAAGTTTCTGATCACATAATATAGTGAACTCTCTATTCAGCAATAAACTAAAGCAAAACATTCACAGAAACCAAAGTACAACATTCATAGTAATATAACAACTTATTACTAAAGGGGACATATATTCTTTTTTTTTTTTTTTTGGTTTTTGGAAGGCAATTGGGGTTAAGTAACTTAACCAAGGTCACATGGCTAGGTTTTCCTTTGTGTGTGCGTTAAGTGTCTGAGGTTGGATCCGAACTCAGGTCCTTCTGACTCCAGGGCCGATGCTCTACTCACTGTGCCACCTAGCCGCCCCAGGGGACATATATTCTTAAACAAAACATACCATTTAGTAAGTTCTTAACTTAATTATCCTTAAAGAACAATCATCCTTAAGGAGTAGTGGAAAGTATAAAGTACAATGGTCTCCCACCCCTAAGTCACAGTCTTAATATTGTCAGTCAGCAGTAAGTATCCAAGTAAAGGTCCTTTCATCTTGACTTTGAGGCTGACTCCCAAAACCCATAGTTCTTCCTTTATTCTCCCAGCTCTTGCTTGATTTCACCCAACTGTCACCTCGATTCACAAGTAGGCAGCTCCCAGCTCTAGCTCCCAGATCAGCTCCACACATCAAACTCAGCAGAGCTACAACAAAACTCTCATACATTGCCAGCACCATCATCAATTCACTTTCAGCCTGTGAAATCAACACAGACCAACAGACAGAGCCTCTATATGAGAAATGAACACAAATCATCAATAAAGTTCCCAGAAAATATCAGTAAAAATTTTTCTCTGACAACATCAGTAAAAATCTCCTTCCAGACAGCAGGAAAGTCCTCTTTCAGGGATTCTGAACCAGCAGTAAGATCCCAGGGTTTCTGTAACAGTAGCAACATCCACTGTCAACAGGCAGATCTGACAAAGCAACATCAACACAGATAGAACAGACAGACAGAGTGCTGACACCGCAGACATCCTTCCTCCCAGTTCTGCTTGGTTCCAGCTTGTGCTCCTGCTTTTACGTGTTCTTTTGACAAGTTCCTCCCACTGTGAACTTCAAGGCTCTGTTTCTAACAAAGACTTGATATAATTACAGGAAGAAGCTCAAAGACACTTGAATAACCGAAACAAGGAGCAAAGTACTCCTTTGCTTGCCATTACACTACTCTCTGCTGGTGTCTTCTCTTGTTCATCTTGATCTCATAGTTCTGTTGAAGGAATATCCACAACTTAACTCTCCTTGGGCAGTACAAATATTAGGATGGGGGACCTAATAATCTAACCAGTGCTTATAAACCTTTTAGCAAAGTACTCTGCTTAACAACAATATGCCAGAGTCAAGGTATTTTTTTTCCTTTTTAACTGAATTCTTTATGTCTGAACCTCTAGAGGCCTATGTAAGTAGAAAGTGATCCAGGGGCAGAGGATACTTATGTTTTCTCATAGAGTTATACATCCTCTTTTTCCATTAGATCTCAGTCTCTGCCCTGATTTATAGCAGAACTGTGACCATTATGTTCTCTTTGTAGCTAGGATGACTGAAAAATCATTCTGAAACAATTGTCTTTCCAACAGTGTTCAGGCATTCCTTGCTCAAGGAAGCAAGGTCTGTCCTATGACTATAGAGGTATTTATTATTGTTTAGTAGTTTTTCAGTCATGTCCTACCTTAGTGACCCTATTTGAGGTTTTCTTGGCAAAGACACTAGAATGGCTGGCCATTTCCTTCTCCAGCTTATTTTTTAAATAAGGAAACTGAGACCAACAGGGTAAAGTGACTTGCCTAGGGTCACACACTAGAAAGTGTTTGAGGTCATATTTGAACTCATGAAGATGAGTTTTCCTGTCTCCAGGCATGGTACTCTGTCCACTGTACAACCTAGCTGCCCTAGATGCTTAAGATAGAAAGATAAACACAAACATTTCTCACTGAAAGTAGTTTACACTGTCTTGCAAAGATAAAATATATCCACAAATAACAATAGCAACAACAATAAAAATAACAATTTGAAAAAGGAAAGAGCACTAACTGGGGATATTAAGTAAGGTTTTTTTGTTTTTTTTTAGTAGGTGGCACCTGATCTTAATCTTAAAGGACAATAAGAAAATGAGGGATGGAGATGTAGAGTGAAATTCGTGGTCTGTATGAAGGTATAGAGGCTCATAAATGCAAGTTGGAAGATCATTAGTTATCTAATAGGACTGAAATATAGACTTTGTGATGGCAAATAAAATCAAATAAAGATGAAAATCTGGGTTGGGATAAGTCTAACCGAAGTCCTTATTGTCAAATGGGTAGTTTATGTTTCATCCTACAGATAATGGGGAACCTTTGAAAGCTTTTAAGACGGAGAGTATTGTAAACAGTCCTGAACCTTAGGAAATTTTCTTGATACCTGCATAAGGGTGAATGACAGAAAGGAAGAGAACTGGAGCAGTAAGACCAATTAGGAGATTAAGTCACTTTGATTGTCTCCCAGTTTGCTCTCATTAGCCACTGGACAGGGATAATCAAATCACGAGCATTCTCTTTGACAAGTACTGGTCACTATCTTTCTACCCATCACTCCCATTCCAAGTGAATCTGTGTTATCAGAAAATCCTAAAATCTAAGTATTCTGAGAGATTGTGAATTGCAGTAGTGATCTGAGCTTGACCTACATCTCCTAAGTATTTGTAGCTCAGTCTTTTTTTCAATATTATCTCAATAGTATACATTCTTAATTCGTGAATTTACACAGGTGCACAGACAACTGTAGTCTCTACAAAGAGAAACAATCATCCCCTTTTAGGAAACAGGAGAATTCCCTAAGTAAAACCCCATATTTACAGAAGCAGTATCTCAGAACTTTATTTCAGTTAAATGTCGGACCATCTGGCCTTAGCATTTCAGAGGAGGAGAGGTCATGGATTAGAACCCTTCTATGCTCTAGCTAATCAGCGATATTGTGCCAATCATGAATATTTCTGCATTTTAACATTTTGTGTTGTTTTTATTAATATGAAAAATGCATTTTTCATGTGATACAGAAAATTATTTTCAGTTACTTCATAGGATATAAAAAAAGAAACTCAAGATATCAGAATATGCATTATGAAAACTATCCCTAGGAGGCAAATTGAAACAACCAAAAATGTATTTAATATTTTCAGGAGTATATCTACTTTCCACCTTGACTTCTATATTACATAGAAACACAAAATCATCAATTCAAATAAAACTTTTACATAATAATACATGAAACAAATCCTTGAAATCTACGTTTTTCAAATATTGATAACACTAAATTTAATACTCCCATCCTGGGTTCATTAAAGCAGTAGAATATCTATTTTTCATTGTCATAAGATTAAAGGCTGAAGGGCATTTTGTCATGGGTAGAGATACAGTACATTGAAGTGTCTCTTCACAAGATGTACTACGTATGAATAGGAACAGATCACACTTTTGCTTAGCTAGTTTTTCATTTATGCGTAGGAACAAACAGAATTTATTTGTAAATGAAATAATTTAATTGGATTAATTCATCTAGATAGAAGCAACTACATGTTATAGTGGATGGATGGTGTGGAATTTAAATTCAGAAAGATTTGAGTTCAAATCTGAGCTCAGACACTCAGTTGTTTTGTGCTATTAGGGAAATCACTTAACATCTGCCCCAGTTTACTAATTTATAAATTAATTGGTATAATACTAGCATCTCTGGGCAATTAGGTGGTGAAATGGTTAGAGCACTGGGCCTGGAAGCAGGAAGACTTATCTTCCTGTGTTCAAATCTGTTTTTAGACACTTATTAGCTATGCTATCCTAGGCAAGTCATTTAATCATGTTTGCCTCCGTTTCCTCATCTGCAAAATAAGGAGAAGAAGGAAATGGAAAACCACTCCAGTATCATTGCCAGGAAAACCCCAAATGGGGTCATTAAGAATCAGCATGATCCAAAAAAATGCCTAAAAAACAAAAACACTAGTATCTACCTCCCAAGGTTGTTGTGAGAATGAAATGAGAAAATATTCATAGTGCTTAGCCCAGTGCTTTGCACCTATTAGGCACTTAATAAAGCTTGCTCCTTCTTGTTTGCTTCAGTTTCCTCATATGATCAAGGTGTAGATAATTCTCATAAAGATTGTATAAAAATGAGGGGAAAAGTCACATACATAGTAATAGTTAACATATTCAGTTGCCAAATCTTGTCATTTCTACTTCCAAAATATCTCTCATCATTTAACCTTTCTCTCTAGTCATATAACTAAAATCATATATGGTTCCTGCCTTCATTAGCTCTCCTAATCAGTGTCACTGATTCAAGTCTCTCTCACACTCCAGTTCATATTACACAATTATACTGATTTTTATTAGTGTAGACCTAACCACATCATACCACCTACTCAATATGTTCTAGTACCTTCATTTTGCCTTTAACATAAAATATAAACTCTTCTGTTTATCTTTTAACTACCTTTCCAAATTGGCCCCAATTGATCTTTCCAGTCTCAATGGGCATGAATTTTTTCCCTCACACTTTGTAACCAGGCAAATCGACCTTCTCTCTATTCTTCACACATGACACCCTATCTCCTATCCCTGTGCTTTGGTACTGACCATCCTCAGGCACCCTCTCCTCACCTTTGTCTCCTAGAGCCCCTTCTCTTCCTTAAATACACAGAGTTCAGGCTTCCACATGAAGACTGAATTTAACTGCTTCTTGTTATTTATTCTTTATATATATGTTGCATATTATATGTTCCCCCAGCAGAATGTAAGTTCCTTGCAAGGCAGTATTGTCACATTTCCATTCCTTTGTGTTTCTATTTACAGTATAGGAAAGTTCCTGGAACACAGCAATAACTTAATAAGTGTTTCTTAATTGACTGAGTGATTGATACCCTTTTCTGTTCTTTATAAAGGTAACAATGCCATTTTTGTTTTTCCCCCAACTATTTGGTCTCTTTATGTGATGTTGAAACCTGATACTTCAGTGTTTTCCAATTTGTGTTGGGCCTAGCATGAATTTCTTCTGTTTCTCTGATGCACCTGCTTTTCCTCTCTTTGTGATCCTGATTGCCATTACTTATCCTATTTTTGTTGTTCAGTCCTATATGGCTTTTCATGAGCCAATTTGGGTTTTCTTGGCAAAGATACTGGAGTGGTTTTCCATTTTCTTCTCTAGCTCTTTTTCCAGATGAAGATGCTAAGCCAAATAGGGTTAAGTAACTTGCCCAGGGTCACACAGCTAATAAATGTCTGAAGCCAGATTTGAACTCAGGAAGATGTATTCCTGACTACAGATCAGGGGCTTATAATAGCAAGAAAAATAAAAATTTTTGTCATTTTTCTGGACTAAGTTTTAGCTAATCAAGTACTTTTGAGCCTTGCCTTTGATTGTACCAAGAGCCTTTGATTGTACCAAGAGCCTTTGATTGGAAACAGTATACATTGTATTACCCTTAATAGGTCTAAGGGAGTTTGAAGATTCCCCCCTGCCCTTAATAGACGTAAGGGAATTTGAGATCTCCCTTGCCCCTTAACAGAGCAAATATAATCACATGGGAATCCACAGTGTGAGGTACTTGCAAAAAAGGGATGAAGAGGAAGGAGTATATAAGAGCAGGAGCAGAGCAGGGAGGAGGCAGAACTGAGAGAGAATGTTTGGGATGTTGGCACTCTGTTGTTCTGTGTTTATTTCTCAGACATAAAGTGAATTTAGATGACAGTGCTTGAAATGTGTATAAATATTGTTGTAGTCTTGTTAAACTTTGCTTTCCTAGAAACAGAAACTGTGAAGAGCTTAGAGTGGAGCAATCCCTGTGAGCTGAGATATAAAATAAGAAGAGAGAGCTTCCTATGTGTGAATCCAGGCAAGAGTTGGGAGCAGTCAGCCCTTGAAGAAGGAGTTGTGGGGTTTGGAAGCCAGTCTTGAGTCAAGATGAAAGAGGACTTTACTTTGGATACTCTGTATTAACTGATGAGATTTTTAACTTACTGTGACCTAGGGGTGGATGGTGTTTGTTCTTTTAGCTACCCTTTAGAGATGACTATAAGATATACTTAATGATATGCTTTGTTTAAGACTATGTGACCACATTAATAATCAATTGTTATATTATGTTGTTGTGAATGTTATGCTTTAGTTTCTTGAAGGTTATGCTTTAGTTTATTGCTGAATAGAGAGTTCATTATACTATGAAATTAGACTGTTAAATGTATTTACAGCAGCAGTCCTCAAGAGAGTTACTCATGATTGACTTTACAGGACTCTAATTAACTTCAATACCTAGTTGCCATAATAAATAAATAAATATACTGAGCTGTTATACTCCAAATGTAATGTTTATACTTCCATTGATACTGAAAATGGTTCAACATTGAAATGCCAATAGACAAGGGGTAAACAATTAAATCGATGTTTATAAATAACATAAAGACAGGTAAATCACTTAACCTCTACCTAAGTTTACTCAAGTGTAAAATGGGTATATAAATAGCACATATTTTAAATGGTTGTTCTGATGATTCAATGAAATAATTGTACAGTGATTAGCACAGTATCTGAAATGTAATAGGTATTGAATAAATGCTTCCTTTTTTCCCTCTTGTATTCCTCTTTACCCTACTCAATTTTTGCTCTGCCCTGTATCTACCTCTTTCTACCACTATTCCTCAAGAGAGAGAGAAAGACAGAGAGAGAGAGACAGAGAGACAGAGACAGAGACAGAGGCAGAGATATAGAAAGAGATATTTCTAAACAAGACTATTGTCTAGTCTATATTTTTCTTTTTTATTTTCTTTCTTCTTCCCCCCTTCCCCACTTAATAGCTTCACAGGTCAAAGAAGGACCTTAGCTATAACTCTCTTTTAAGATGTAATTTGGCAAGTGGCATAAGAAATTTTTAAGAAAGTTCTCTGGACTACTATAAAAGCCTTTTAAAGTCTAATAAGCCATTTTTATTATTATTAATAGCAATAGTGACCCATAGACAGCATTGACTGTGAATCAGAGGTATTTTTGAGAATATACATGTACAATCATGTTAAAATATTTCCACATTAGTTATGTTGTGAAAGAAGAATCAGAACAAAAGGGAAAAACCAAAAGAAAGAAAATAACAATAACAAACCCCACAGTAAATATAATATGTCTTGCTCTGCATTCAGACTTCATATTCCTTTCTCTGGATATGTATAGCATTTTCTATCATGAGTCTTTTGTAGTTGTCTTGGATTATTATATTGCTGAGAAAATTCAAGTCTATCATAGCTGATCATTCCACAATGTTTCTTTTTCTATGTACAATGGTTTCCTGGTTCTGCTCACTTCATTCACCATGAGTTCATGTAAGTCCAAGTTTCTTTTTTTCCTGAAATCTATCTGCTCATCACTTCTTATAGAAAAATAATGTTCCATTACATTTATCTACCCCAACTTGTTTAGTCATTCCCCAATTGATGGACATACCTAATTCTCCAGTTCTTTTGCCACCACAAAGAGAGGTGCTACAAACATTTTTTGTACATTTGGATTCTTTGGGAATCATACCTACTAGTGATATTGCTGGCTCAAAGGTTACGCACAGTTTGATTGCCCTTTGGGGGCATAGTTCCAAATTTCTCTCTAGAATGGTTGGATCATTTTACAATTCCACCAACAATACATTAGTGTCTCAATTTAACCTTAACTTCTCCAATATTTATCATTTTCATTTTTTGTCATATTAGCCAGTCAGATAGGTGTAAAGTGAAAGCAACCTCAGAGTTGTTTTAATTTGCATTTCTCTAATCAATAGTAATTTAGAGCACTTTTTTCATATAACTATAGATCCCCTTAACCTCTTCATCTGAAAACTATCCATATCCTATAACCATTTATCACTTGGGGAATGACTTATATTCTTATAAGTTTGATTTCAGTTCTCCACATATTTTAGAAATGAGGTATTTACCAGGAACACTGGCTGCAAAATTGTTTACCAGCTTTATGCTTTCTTTCTAATCTTGGATGCATTGGTTTTATTTGTGCAAAAACTTTTTAATTCAATGTAATCCAAACTACCTGTTTTGCATTTAATGATGTTCTCTATCTCTTGTTTGGTGCTAAGTTCTTCCCTTTTGATAGGTCTAACTGCTAACTGATTCCACACTTTCCTAATTTGCTTATAGTATTACCCTTTATATCTAAATGATGTACCCATTTTGACATTATCTTGGTATATGGTGTAAGATGTTGTTCTATACATAATTCCTGCCACACTATTTTCCAGTTTTTCTAGCTGTTTTGTCAAATAGTGGGTTCTTATCTCACAAGTTGGAGTATGTGGTTTTATCAAACAGTAGACAACTATAATCATTGACTACTATGTCTTATGTACCTAACCTCTTCCACTGATCCATCACTCTACTTTTTTGCCAATACCAAATACTTTCAATGAGTGCTGCTTTATGAAATATTTTTAGATCTGGTATGGCTAGGCCACTTTCCTTTGCATTTTTTTGGTCCATTAATTCTCCTGATATTCTTGACTTTTTATTCTTCCAGATGAACTTTGTTATTTTTTCTATCTCCATAAAATAATTTTTTGGTACTTTAATTGGTATGACACAGAAGAGGTAAATTAATTTAGGTAGAATTGTCATTTTTATTATATTAGCTTGGGTAACCCATGAGCAATTGATATTTTTCAAATTATTTAGATCTGACTTTATTTGTATTTATAGTGTTTATAATTAGATTCATGTAGTTCCTAGGTTTGTCCTAGCAGGTAATCTCCCTAATATTTTATATTGTCTATAATTATTTTGAATGAAATTTCTTTTTCTATCTCTTGCTGCTATACTTTGTTGGTTATATACAGAAATGCTGATGATATATATTGGTTCATTTTATATCTGGCAATGTTGTTAAAGTTGTTGATTGTTTCAAGTAGTTTTTCAGTTGATTTTCTAGGGTTCTCTATCATCTCTATCATCATATCTGCAAAGAGTGCTAGTTTTGTTTCCTCATAGCCAATTCTAATTCCTTGATTTTCTCCTCTTCTCTTATTGCTAAAGCTAACATTTTTTAGTATAATACTGAATAATAGTGGTGGTAATGGGCAGCCTTGTTTCTCCCCTGCGCTTACTGGGAATGCTTTTAGATGTTCCCTGTTATATATAATGCTTGCAGATGATTTTAGGTAGATATTGCTTGTTATTTTAAGGGAAGCTCCATTTATTCTTATGCACTCTAGTGCTTTTTATAGGAATAGGCATAATATTTTGCCAAAAACTTTTTTCTGCATTTATTAAGATAATCACATGATTTCTGATAATTTTGTTATTGATATACCCAATTATGCCAATAGTTTTCCTAATATTGAATCAGCCCTGCATGCCTGCTAAAAATCCCACCTGTTCATAGTGTATTATCTTGCTGATGAATTTCTGTAATCCCTTTGCTAATATTTTATTTAAATGTTTTGTATCAATACACATTAGGGAAATTGGTCTATAATTTTCTTTCTCTGATTTGACTCTTCCTGGTTTAGGTATCAGCACCATGTGTACATCATATAAAGAATTTGGTAGAACATCTTCTATGCCTATTTTTCCATACAGTTTATAAAGTACTGAAATTAATTATTCTTTAAATGTTTGGTAGAATTTACTTGTAAACCCATCTGGCCCTGGAGGGGTTTAGGGTTATGGTTAGGGTTAGTGCTGGAATTAGCTCTTAGGGAGCTCATTAATAACTTGTTTAATTTCTTTTTCTAAAATGGGGTGATTGAAGTATTTTATATCTTCTTCTGTTAATCTGAGCAATTTATATTTTGCAAATATTCTTCCCTTTCACTTAGTCAAAGTTATTAGCATGCTTTTGGGCAAAATAGGTTATGCTGGCCTGCACTAGTACAGGGTCATTTTTTTTTCTGTAGGTGCCATTTACCACTGAGAAAAAGGAATGTTCCTCTCTATCTCCATTCAATTTACTCCGGAGGTTTATCATATCCAACTTTTTTTTTTATTAATTTATTAGTTTAGTTTCAGTTAACAAGATTCAATTCCATAGTTCCTTGATTTTCAAATTTCCTTTACTTCCATCCCCCCTCCCCTCATGACAGCATATAGTACAGTATAGGGTCTGCAAATGCATTCATATTAGACATTATTCCAATTACAAAGGCGTATTGTACTAGGTGGGATGAAAGATGGTAAGGAAGAAATAAAACCAAACAATGAAAAGAAAAAGATCATTTAGTTTGCTTCCATCAGGATTCAGGCTCAGTTCTTTCTAGTTATATAACTGGATGGCGCATTTCTCACTTTCTTGAGTCATTCGGGATTGACTTATATCAATGCATTGCTGAAAAGAGTCCAGTCTGTCATAGTTGGTAATCGCAGATATGGTATGTCTGTGATTGTACGCAAATTTCTTCTGATTCTACTCTTCTTGCTCAGCATCAGTTTGTATAAGTTTCTCCAGGTAATTATGAAATCCGTCATCTCCTCGTTTCTTATAGCACAATAAAATTCCATTACATTCATATACCACAACTTGTTTAGCCATTCCCCAATTGATGGGCACCCCTTTAGTTTCCAATTCTTTGCAACCACAAAAAGGGCTGCTAAAATACTTTTGTACATATGGGTCTTTCTCCCACTTCTATGATCTCTTTGGGATATAACCCTAGAAGTGGTATTGTTGGGTCAAAGGGTATGAGATTATTTATAATCCTTTGGGCATAATTCCAGATTGCTCTCCAGAATGGTTGGATCATTTCACAACTCCACCAGCAATGTATTAGTGTTCCAATTTGTCCACATCCTCTCCAGCATTTGTCACTTTCTTGTTTTGTCATCTTAGCAAATCTGACTGGAGGGATGTGGTATCTCAGAGTTGTTTTGATTTGCATTTCTCTGATTAATAGTGATTTAGAGCATTTCTTCATATGCTTATAGATATCTTTAATTTCTTTCTCTGAAAACTTCCTATTCATATCCTTTGACCATTTCTCAATTGGGGAATGACTTGTATTCATATAGATTTGGCTCAATTCTCTATAAATTTTAGAAATGAGTCCTTTATCAGAGATACAAGTTGTAAAAATTATTTCGCAATTTCCCACCTCCCTCTTGATCTTGGTTACATTGGCTTTGTTTGTGCAGAAGCTTTTCAATTTAATGTAATCAAAATTATCCATTTTGCATTTTATAATGTTCTCTAATTCTTGTTTGGTCCTAAAATCTTCCCCTCTCCACAAATCTGTCAGGTAAACTATTCCTTGCTTTCCCAAATTGCTTACAGTATCCTCCTTTACACCTAGATCATGCACCCATTTAGACTTGATTTTGGTATATGGTGTTAGATAGTGATCTATGCCCACTTTCTGCCATACTGTATTCCAGTTTTCCCAGCAGTTTTTGTCAAATAGTGCATTCTTATCCCAAAAACTGGTGTCCTTGGGTTTATCCAACAATAGATTACTATATTCATTAACTGCTGGGTCTCCTGCACCTAATCTCTTCCATTGATCCACTACTCTACACCTCTGCCAGTACCAAGCAGTTTTGATGACTGCTGCTGTATAATACAGATTAAGATCTGGCATAGCTAGTCCACCTTCCCTAGCATTTCTTTTCATTAATTCCCTTGATATTCTAGACTGTTTGTTTTTCCAAATAAATTTTGTTATTATTTTGTCTAACTCTACAAAGTAGTTTTTTGTTAAATTGATAGGTATGGCACTAAATATATAGTTTAGTTTGGGTAAAATTGTGATTTTTATATTAGCTCGACCCAGCCATGAGCAATTGATATTTTTCCAACTATTTAGATCTGATTTTATTTGTGTGAGAAGTGTTTTGTAGTTGTGATGATATAGATTCTGGGTTTGTTTTGGCAAGTAGATTCCCAAATATTTTATAATGTCTACAGTGACTTTAAATGGGATTTCTCTTTCTATCTCTTGCTGTTGAGTTTTATTAGAGATGTACAGGAATGCTGAGGATTTATGTGGGTTTATTTTATATCCTGCAACTTTGCCACATTTATTTATTGTCTCAAGTATTTTTTTACTTGATTCTCTAGGATTCTCTAAGCATATCATCATGTCATCTGCAAAGAGTGACAGCTTGGTCACTTCTTTGCCTAATTTGATTCTTTTGATTTCTTTTTCTTCTCTAATTGCTACTGCTAGTGTTTCTAGTACCAGATTGAATAAGAGGGGTGATAGTGGACACCCTTGTTTCACTCCTGATCTTATTGGAAAGGCTTCTAATTTATCCCCATTGCATATAATACTTGTTGATGGTTTTAAACAGATGATAGCAACTATTTTAAGGAAGGCTCCATTTATTCCAATACTTTCTAGTGTTTTTAATAGGAATGGATGTTGTACTTTGTCAAAAGCCTTCTCTGCATCTATTGAGATGATCATGTGGTTTCTGCTAGTTTTATTGTTGATATGCTCAATTATACTGATGGTTTTCCTAATATTAAACCATCCTTGCATTCCTGGAATGACTCCTACCTGATCAGAGTGTATTATTTTTGTGATAAGTTGTTGGAGTCTTTTGGCTAATATTTTATTTAGAATTTTTGTGTCTAAGTTCATGAGGGAAATTGGTCTATAATTTTCTTTCTCTGTTTTATCTCTTCCTGATTTAGGAATCAGTATGATATTTGTGTCATAGAAAGAGTTTGGTGTGACTCCTTCTTCACTAATTTTCCCAAATATTTTGTAGAGTATTGGAATCAATTGTTCTTTAACTATTTGATAGAATTCACTAGTAAACCCATCAGGCCCTGGAGATTTTTTCCTAGGGAGTTCATTGATGGCTTGTTTGATATCTTTTTTCTGAGATGGTGTTATTTAGATAATTTACTACCTCTTCAGTTTATCTGGGCAACTTGTAATTTTGTAAATATTCATCCATTTCTCTAAGATTGTCATATTTATGTGAATGCAATTGGGATAAATAATTCCTAATTATTTTTTTAATTTCCTTTTCATTTGTGGTAGATTCATCCTCATCCATGTTCTTAAGGAGCTCATAGTCTAATGGGGAAAATGTTACTAATTGACTCCATTCTGGGAAGGAGATATGGTACATAGGAATGTATACTGAATTTATAATTAGAGCATAAGTTTTCAAATCTTGGCTCTACTCTTTAGCCTGAATTTAGGAAAGTCCTTTGACCTTTCTAGCCATCAGTATCTTCATCCATAAAGTGAAGGGTCTGAACTAAATGGCTTTCAAGATAATCTCCAACTCCAAATCTATAGCCTGCTTGCTTATAAGTCATTTAATGCCTTCATGATTTCCAAAGGGAAAAGCAGATTAAATGAGGACCAATTTTGAATATGAAAAGCTTGTTCTTAAAAATCACTATACTTTAACTAACTAGAGTCTTCTCCACGTTTTGTCTTGAATAAACAAAGCTTCATAGCTTGAAAACAGAAAATAGCATATCTTCTTCGTAGGTAGGAAATGAATTTTTTCCCTTTCACTTAGTCAAAGTTATTTGCATGCTTTTGGGCAAAATGGGTTATGCTGGCCTGCACAAGTACAGTGTCATTTTTTTTTTCTGTAGGTGCCATTTACCACTGAGAAAAAGGAATGTTCCTCTCTATCTCCATTCAATTTACTCCAGAGGTTTATCATATCCAACTTTTAAAAAATTCTATTTACTTTCTTAACTTCTTTCATTATTGTTCTGTGGTTAGATTAATCCTGTTCTGAGAAAGGGAGGTTGAGGTCCCCCACTAATATACTTTTGCTTTCTATTTTTTCCTGTAACTCACTTAACTTTTCCTCTAAGAATTTGGATGTGATACTAATTGGTGCATATAGGTTTAATATTGATATTACTCCATTTTCTATGGTAGCTTTTAGTATTATGTAGTTTCTTTACTTATTTCTTTTTATTAGATGTCTTTTTTTTTTCTGTTTGCTTTGTCTAAGAACAGAATTGCTACCCCTGCTTGTGTTTTTTTTTTTTACTTCAATTGAAGCATAATAGATTCTGCTGCAGCCCCTTACCTTTACTCTGTGCATGCATGTCACTTCTTCAATTGTGTTTCTTGTAAACAACATATTGAATGATATTGGTTTTAGATAAGCTCTGCTATCCACTTCTGTTTTATGGGAGAATCCTTCCCATTCACATTCAGTTATGATTTCTAAATGTGTATCTCCCTCCATCCTATTTTCCCCTTGTTTATACTTTTCTCTTTCTTTTTGCACTTTCCCTTCTCTACTTGGTTTTGCTTCTGACCACTGCTTCCCTCAATCTGCCCTCCCTTCTATTAGCCCCACCCTTTCCCCCTTTTCCCTCCTACTTCTACCCTCCCTTTTATTAGCCCTTTCTTTTTCCCTTTTCTTTCCCCTTTCTACTCCTACTTCTCTGTGGGCTAAGATAAATTTCTACCCAACTGAGTGTGTGTAATAATTCTTTTTTGAGACAATCCAATGTAAGGTTCAAAGAATAGAATGTTCTTCTATTTTTCCATTTTTTTTTGTTTGACTGATTCTTGATGTTTCATAATAGAGTCATTAATTTCCACTTGCCCAGTTCTGATTTTTAAGGAATAATTTTCTTCCATTAACTTTTGTACCTAGTTTTCCATTTGGACAATTCTACTTTTATGTGAGTTTTTTTTTTTTTCTTCAGTGTATTTTTTTTTTCCAATCTGGTGAATTCTATTTTTCGAATAGTTGTTTTTTTCAGTCATTTTTTGTGCTTCCTTTTCTAAGCTGTTTACTTTTTTTTTCATCATCCACCTACATTATTCTAATTTCTTTTCACAGTTTTTCCTTCTACCTCTCTTATTTAACTTTTAAAATCCTTTTGGAATTCTTCCAAGAGGGCTTTTTGGGCCTCATATCAAGTCATATTCCTCTTTCAGACTTCATATGTAGGCAGTGTAACATTGTCCTCTTCTCAATTTGTGTTTTTTTTTTCCTTTTGGAGGGCAATTGAGGGTAAGTGACTTGACGAAGGTCACAGGGCTAGATTTTTGTTTGTGTGTGTTAAGTGTCTGAGGCCGCATCTGAACTCAGGTCCTTCTGACTCCAGGGCTGACACTCTACTCACTGCGCCACCTAGCAGCCCCTCAATTTGTGTGTTCATTTTCCCTGTCACCACAGTAGCTTTCTCAAGGCTCTCTTGTTTCTTACTTATTTTTCTAACCTATTTCATTTTTTAAAGTTTAGCACTGCTCCTGGGGCAGGGGGACACTATCCTAAACTTATTTTGCTTAGGGCCAGGGGTCTGGACACTGACTTTATGCTCCAAGATCTGAAGTGCATGAGTCTTGCCCATTGCACTGTGTGAGCCCAGACTAGTTGGCCTGTTATACCAGGATTCTGTGGCTCACATTTGCCTTCTATGCCAAGACGGAGGGGCTTACAGTTGTTGATCTGTGCTGTGGTTAAGAGTCTCCTTCTGGCTCTCCTGAATGCCAACTCTGCTCCCCTTTTACCCAAGGGAGACAGACCTTTCCTGAATTCCTTTTAAGTTATTTTCAGCCTGAAAATTATTTCACTATTTTTCTGTGGGTTCTGTCACTCCAGAATCCATTTACAGGCTTGATTTAATTTTGTTTCCAAGAGAAACTAGGAGAACTAGGGAAAATTCCTGGCTTCGTTCTGTCATCTTGACTCCGACCCTCAAATTAGATGCACTTGGAAAGAAAAGACTCTTATAATTGTTATTGTCATCATAAAACATCCCAACAATAACAAAAACAATTATTATTATAGGCCTGGCTACTGCATGGATCAGAGTTTCTGGAGAAGCAAGGGGAAAAAAAAAACCTACAATGAAGTTACTTCTAAGAACACCTCTTTAACCAATTTTAAAATTGATTTAAAAAACGTTTAATAAAAGGATGCTAAATATGAACTCTTTCCCCTATTCCAGAACACTCATATATAGGAAAAATAATCAGTGTTGTTCCTTTAGTTCAAAGGTGAAGATTATTGAAAGCAATGATCTTCGATATAACTGACTGATGTATGACCTTTACTTTCCAAATCAAGTGTATTTAATAATCTGCCCCAAAGTCTACATCCATATTCAGAAGAGTCTCTCTGTGGTTATCCTTGGCCCTGTCCCTGAGTTGTTTTTTTTGTTTGTTTGTTTTGTTTTGCTTTAAATGCAAAGTAAGCTATTCAATCACTGTAGGCTCCAAGGGAAAACATTCTGTCAGTGACTGTCCAAAACTTTCCAGGTTCAACCAGTAATCAAATTCTTCACCCAGGTATAAAAAAGCATTTCCCATGCCTCTCACCCTAATGTTTGCCCTCCTTTGGTTTGCCAGAGCAGAATCCAGCATGCCAGCACCCCATGGTGTTTGAACTTCATTCAATATGGTTAGGCGGTATACAAACTGGGGGTGTTCCTCCTCAAACAGTCATTAATCATCCAAAGCCTTTATTATGGCATTGGAAATACTACAGCAATAAGCAATGCTATTCAGTTATGATATCCCTTTTTTTCCTGACCAATCCTCCCTCCCCTTCTCCCAAACTCAACTATAGATGGAGGAGGAGGTAACTTGGAGATGGGGGGAGAGCAAAGACAAAGATAAACCACATACAAGTTTCACCTCACTAACCACTTAATTGGTGTCACCCCTGGGGTGAAATGTTGTAACGCCCTACAACCATTTATGACAGGAAGTGAAAAATTCCATATCCAATTGGAACTACGGGGATAATTTAGGAAAGCAAAATGCAATTATCCAATTAGGAATTTAGCCAGAACAGCAAGGTTAATCCCCTTTAGTCCTTTGAAAAAAGCCCATGGGATCTTTAATGACGACAAGGGGTCAAGACCTGTGTTTTACAACTCTGGCCAAAAAATTATTCAGACTTGTCCCTTGCTCATTCAGGGGGAAAAAAAAGCCAGACTGAGACTAAAGCTGAAAGACTCTAAACTTGATGGAAAATCTTCCCATGTATTCAAGATTTTTCAAGGCAACCAGTTCCATCTCATTCCATACTATAAATAAAAAAGGCCACAACTTAGAAATTGTTTTCTTCTTCTCCAAGAGAAAGGTGAGAATTTAGATTAACTTTGATCATGGATAGCATGGTGCACTTCTACAAATGAGAAAGAGAAGCATGGCATCAACTGCTGACTCAGAGGTTTGGAATGTTGGACGGGTCCCTGGCTTCTCTCCAGATTGACTGGTAAACTCTGCCAGCTTGGCAAGCTAGGGAATTTGCTATGGCAATTTTTCAAGTGGGGAAGGAATAATCCAAGGAGAGATTGTTTCTACATTTAAACTATCCAGAACTGATGACAGAGGCCTCTATAGCAAACAGTTTGGCCCTATTCAATAGGGACTAGAGAAGGAAAATCTTCTTGCATCTTATCAGATACTGTGGGATCCTCATTCCAAAGCTCTAGCCAAATTAAGTAATGAATTCCAGCTTTCAGTCTGGGTGGCATATGCTGTGGTCCTACCATATACCATCAACCAGCAGAAGTTCATGGGGCTTTCTATTAGGCATAGAATAAAGTCATGTCTATTTGGGAGGGTAGTGTATTTTTTTTGTTTGGGTCCTATCCAATGCAACATCACTAGACAAAACTCTTTAGATTTTAAAATCTGAAAATGTCTAAGCAGAAAACACACACACACACACTTTTGTGGTCTCTGATGAATTTATTAAACGGGGGCTATCATGTTAATTTTTAATACAGCAGATATAAATTTTTTGGTAGTTCTCAATTCAACTTATGATTGTGAGGGCATCAGTAAAATAGCTCTAAAATACTGTCTGCTGATCTAAAAGGACTGTTTGTTCACTTAAAAGTCCTGACTTTCCAGTTAAGAGAAATGATCTAATCTAATTGGTCATAGGCGAAAATCCAACTAAGGTAGCATAGTGGAATTTCTATTGTGTTTGTTATTTGCCTTTGTAAATCAGTAGAATTCTATGATGCATATTAATGTCTCATAACTTAATGAGTCTTGTGGCATTACCATTTATATAACACCTTTATAATAGTATTGCATTAGGAAAAACAAATAAGTCAAACAACTGCAACCATCCCCAAACTTAAATAGTTTTTAGGCATGAAGCATAAAATAGGTAGAAGCAATATACATTTTAGTCTGCTATCAAACAGATACTATTGTTGACCTGAGCTTTTATATTCCCTTTTCTCAAGATGAAAAATTCATTTTTACAATGATTAATTGCAAACAACTAAACAATGCTGTTGTTTTCTTGGGGAAAAAAAGCAATTTTAGGAACTATATACAGTAGAAGGCAAGTTGCAGCAGTTTGCACATTATTGCATACCTCAAAGTTAAATTGGTCGTGATAATAAAAATAATTTACTACTTAAAATCCACAGATATTTTTATTGGAGAATAAATAGCAGTACTTGGCCAATGGGACTAAAAGTGCCTTCTCTAGAAACTGACTCTCTTCACTGAAAATGTTTGCCTAAAAATTATTTTGAAGTCTCAAGAGGAATAAGGATAAGGACTAACCCTATGATTTCATTTTGTATAGGAAATTCCTGAAGAAAGATCCTCTCCCAATGCAGGACAGCAATTTCTGTGCAATTTTTTTGTTTTGTTTTGTAGGGTTGTCTAAGGCAATGGAAGATTAAGGGACTGGCTCTATTGGCTCAACTATAGATGGAGGAGGAGGTAACTTGGAGATGGGGGGAGAGTATCCCATATCAGAGGTGAGATTTGAACAGGACTCATTTGTAATATTCTAGCATACTATATTTAAATTTCTCCTAATGGAGAAAAAACTAACTTTCTAACTACCTGCATCTTCAGTGAGATTTGGTATGGTGTAGTTAATGGAATGCTGGTGGTCATGGTCAGGAAAATATGAGTTTGAATCTTGCTACAGGTGCTTACTGGCTAAATGATGCTGTGTAAGTCACTTAACCTTTTTTGGGTTCAAGTTTCCTCATTTCTAAATTGGGGATAATTATAGCACTTACCTCATAGGGTTTTTGTAAAGATTATAGCAATCTGCATAAAGTACTTTGTGGACCTTAAAACTTATATAAATGTGAGCTATCATCACCAAGAGAGGAAAATAAAAAGAATAAATCTAGAGATGGAAGTAATCTCAAAAATCATGTGGTCTAGTGGCCTGACTTTAAATCTATGAATACTTACATTATTTAGTGCACATGCTTTTTAATTTTCGTTCTGAAAGTTTTCTACAGATTTCTAGGAGATTTCTTGGTAACACATTTCAGACTTTTACCACTCTCAAAATCATGAAAAACTATTAGGTATACTTAGCAATAGAAATTCAAGTTGTCCCAAAATTCTTTTTTTTTTTTTTTTTAAAGCAATTGGGGTTAAGTAACTTGCTCAAGGTTACACGGCTAGTCATTATTTATGCGTGGGTGCTCATTTTCTGAGGCCGGATCTGATCTCGGGTCATCCCAACTCCGAGGCCGGCACTCTTACTCACTGCGCCACCTAGCCGCCCCTTTAGGGCAATTGGGGTTAAGTAACTTGCCCAAGGTTACACGGCTAGGTTTTTGTTTGTTTTGTTTGTAAGTGTCAGAGGCCGGCTCCGAACTCAGGTCCTTCTGATTCCAGGGCCAGCGCTCTATTCACTGCGCCACCTAGCCGCCCCTTGTCCCAAAATTCTTAGTGCATGCAGTTTTAATCCATTAAATTTAAGGCTTTTGGAATAGCCTATAGTTGAAGAAAATAATGTGACTCCCCAGTCTCTTACCTTTCTCTGCCTTCCTCATTAAAAAAAAAATGCTCACTATAACATTATCTTAGAGTATCTGTCTCTTATATTCTTTTTTTTTAACAAATGCTTTATTAATTTCTGGTTTCCACCCCGGAATAGCAGTCCCATAAGATATCCCCTCATCCAATCTGCTCTCTCCCATATCTTCTCCCATACCCCCTTTGACTTTACCATTAGGGCGAGGTGAGTCTCTGTGCCTGAATGCCTGAACATTTTATCTCCCAATTACATGTAAAATAGTATTAATAATAGTATTTATATATATTTGAGACATTTAATTTTAAAACCTTGAATTTCAGATCCATTCCCTTCCTCTCTTGTCACCCATTCCCTCTGGGAAGATAAGCAATTCAGAATGTGTTCTACATGTATAGCTATGCAAAACATTACCATAGTAGATATATTGTAAAAGGCTGCTTATAATTCCCTCCCACCCATCCCACCCCCACCTGGTCCATTCCCTACTTTGATCCTGTCACTCTTCGATAGTGGGTACTTCCAACCTCCCCTCCCCCCAGAATGCCCTCCCCTCCATCATCCCCCGTTTCATCCCCCTTCCCCCTACTCTACAGCAGGGTGAGATATCCCATTTAGCATGTATGTCATTCTCTCCCTGAGCCAGATTCAATGAGAATATGGTTTTGCCTTTTTGCCTTCCTGTTCTTCCCCTCCCCTGCAGCCACTTCCCCTTGCTACTTCTACATGAGATAGTTTACCCTACCCTGTCTCTCCCCATCTCCTCTTGCCACTTTCCTCTCTCACCTCATCATTTCACCCCTTAAGTATCATCCCTTCCTACCAAATTCAACCTGTGCCCTCTATCCATGTATAACTGTAAACATATAAACACACATTCACATATGTATTCTTATGCCCATATACTCTTCTTCATCTATTTTCATACTGAGAAAGGTTTCATCAGTAATGGTTATTGTTTTTCCATGTAGGAATGTAAATAGTTCAACTTCGATAAGTTCCTTTTGATTTCTTTTCCCTGATTACCTTCTCAGGCATCTCTTGCTTCTTGTGTCTGGATGTCAGATTTTCTATTCAACTCTGTTTTTTTCCTCAAGAATGCTTGAAAGTCCTGTATTCCACTGATTGACCATATTTTCCCCTGAAACAAAATACTCCATTTTGCTGGGTAGGTGACCCTTGGGTTCATTCCCAGCTCTTTTGCCCTCTGGAATATCCTATTCCATGCCCTTCGATCCCTCAGTGTAGAAGCTGCCAGGTCCTGGGCTATTCTGATTGTGTTTCCACAATATTGGAATTGTTTCTTCCTGGCTGCTTGTAGTATTTTCTCCTTGATCTGGGGATACTGGAACCTGGCTATAATATTCCTGGGAGTTTTCTTTTTGGGGTCTTTTTCAGGAGGTGAACTGTGGATTCTTTCAACCTCTATTTTGCCCTCTGGGTCTAAAACATCAGGGCAATTTCCTTGAGAATTTCTTGAAGGGCGATTTCTAGGTTCTTTCTTTGATTATGGCTTTCAGGTAGTCCAGTGATTTTTAAATTATCTCTCCTGGATCTATTTTCCAGGTCAATGGTTTTTCCCATGAGATAGTTCACATTGCCTTCTATTCTTTCATTTGTTTGGATCTGTTTAACAGCATCTTTATTTCTCATAAAGTCATTAGCTTCCATTTGCTCCAGTCTGACTCTGAAGGAATGAATCTCCTCAGTGAACTTTTGAGATTCTTTTTCCATCTGGCAAATTTGGCTTTTTAAGGCATTCTTCTCCTCATTGCCCTTTTGGGCCTCCTTTGCCATATAAGTTAGTCTATTTTAGGGTGTTATTTTCCTCAGTCAGGCTGTTGATACTCATTGTATACTTTTCCTGCATCCTTTTCATTTCTCTTCCCAATTTTTCCTCCACTTCTCTTACCTGCTTCTTAAGGTGCTCTATGGTCTGTAACCCCCTCATATTTTCCTTCGGGGCTTTTGGAGCAGGATTTCTGACCTCACAGTCCTCTTCCTGTTCCCTGCTTCAATCCTCTTTGACCCCAAAGTAGGAGTCTAATATTGCATTTTTCTGTTTATTTTTTTCTTTGCCTAGGCATGTTGCCACTTAAATTACTTGATTTTTGGGCTTGCTGCCACAGTAATACTCTGCCACCAGACAGGGGAGCTTCTGTCCCCAACATTGGGGTCTTTACAACTTCCAGTTCTGGCAAATTGGATGCCCACCCCAGACCTCCCCCCAGATCACAATCCATATCCAAGCAGGTTAAAGCAAGAGCCATTAACCTCCAACACTGATCGCTGGACCTCCTTACAGTTCGCAAGCCAGTAGCTGATGCTGCCACTGAAGCTGCAAAAGGCCGAGTGTCTCCACAGTGGCTTCTAGCCCCCAGGGGAGGAAGCCAACGGGTTCCCCAAATACTGGTCCCAAAGTCCATAGAGCACTAACCTCTTACTTTGTCCTAGGCATGTCTGTGTTGATAATTCTGGAATTGCCTCAGTTGCTGGTGTTCTGGTGTTCCTCCAGCCGGCTGCCGGCCTGGCCACACTGGGTCTAAAACTTTGGCTCACAGGGACCTGGCCTCGCCCCTCTGCACTGGGCTGTCGGCTCCCAGAGCACTGGGCTGGCTCTCCCTGCAGGGCTACTGGGCTGTCCTCAGTGGGCAGTCTGCTTCTCTGTGTCATTCTGTGGGTGCTGGGGCTCCAGAAGTTGTTCAGAGTCCTCTTTTACATGGTTTGGAAGAGGTCTGGTGGGAGAGTACCTTGGAAATGCTGTTTTTCCTCCACCATATTGGCTCTGCCCCCCTGTCTCTTATATTCTTTTGGACCATCTTCAGCATTTTTATGGGAATGTCATGACTGGCAGCATTGAATGGTGCTCATCATTCTGGACCTAGAATCAAGAAGACCTGGGATTAAATTTCATTTCTGTCAATGGCTGTGTGGCCATGAGCAAGGCACTTAATCTCTCTGAGTTTCTATCTCCTTATCTCTAAAATGGTAACAATAATACCTATAACATCAATTTCACAGGATTACTGAGAGTGATATGAGATAATGAATATAGATTACTTAGCAAAGTTTAAATGTTATATTTAATGTCTGAAGAAAATATCTTTTTTTCTTAAGTGTCATCACCCAAATTGAATCTAGTAAAAAGCTAAGTAAAACAACATATAATACAATATAAATATTGCTTCATCACCCTTTTTTGTCCTATTCTATTTTCTTGCATTATAGGTTTAACTATTCTTTGTGGAATCCAAACCTGAAAGGTTCGTCTGGAAAGGATGTGAAGAGTCTGGAATCAGCTTGGAGTAGCAAGTTGGGTAATGAGTGGTTAAAGTTTTTTATCTGGGAATCTTACTCAGCTGTGATGTGGCCTGTTTATCTCTGACAGTCATGGATATAAATGGAGATAACAATAGCAAAGAAAGTCGGTGTGAGGTACAAAATGTTCTGTAGAACCTGAGACAGAAATAGTGTTGTTGAGGCCTGGTGAGGACAGAGCTCCCACTCATATTAATGATGAGAAGAAAGCAAGATTGTGTTGCATGGGTAAATGGAACAATGTTGCTTCTTAGCTAATGGTGTGGTCAAGAATGTTTGATTGGCTAGTGCACATGATGGTAAATGCTGACAAAGAACCAGATCTCTCCAATCTTACCTCATGCTGGGTACCCAGAACCTGAACTCATGCCCCGGCAGCAATGTTGGGGAAGTATTTCAGTGGGACAGAGCATCCTTCAGAACTCCTGGTATCAAGTATTCACAACATTCTGGCAATTATATCTTAACTCTTGCAGCTAGCATGTACTGACCAAAGACTTTTTGAATCAGGAGGTGACTCCTGACTCCAAACTACTCTCCTTCCAGGAGGAGTGCTTTTTTCTCTCCCGCTGTGTGATAAGAAAGCCTCTTCAGAGAAGTTTCTTGAGTACTCTGTTACATATCAGAACCATACAATGACCACCTGAAACTATGCAAACTCTAGAAACTGTGCTTGTATGACTACCTTATGAAAAGTTCATTAAAGTTTTCGCGTATATCTTTTAGTTCCTTGGGTACAGTCTTTTGATTCAGTTCAAGTTTTACAGAACAAATCCTTTCATTAAAGGGATTTGATCTGTGAAGTTTGGATTCAGTCAAAGGACCGCACTTGAAGCTCTAGAGGATCACATGGGGCCTCGAGGCTGAAGTCTCCTTACCCCTGTCTTAGGCAAACTACAGGATCCTAACAGAACTCTTTTTGAATTAGCCAACAGTTGATTACAGACTGTGACACTAATAACACACTGTTGGTCAAACTTTAAATTGGGATAACCTTCCAGGAAAGCAATTTGAAATAATGCAAAGAGACTGATCAAATGTCTATACCTTTTGACTTATAGATTCTCATGCTAGGTACACACTACAATAAAGTTAATGACAAAAAAAAGAAAAGTTTCACATCTATCAAAATTTTATAGCAGTGTTTTTTGTTGTAGCAAAGAACTGGAAACAAAATAGATGTCCATACATTGGGATATATTTCTGAGCTGTGAGAAACTATGAATAAGCTGATGGTAAAGAAGCATTTAAAAATTCATCAGCAGATGCACAATAAAGTAAGCAAAAATAAGAGAGTAATATTGACAATGATGACAATGGTGTAAAGAACAACAAAACAATTTAAACTGAATTCTGTAAAATTATAATGACCAAAGGAGAGATAAAAGAAAATTTCTCAAGTTCCTCCTTTGCAAAGGTAGAAGACTATCAGCATGGAACACCATATTGAAATTCACACTTTTTAAATATGTTGCTTAGCTTTGCTGATCCCTGCCTTTTTTTTCTCTTTATAATACAAGATGGATATCAGGGAGTGAGTGAAGGGAGAAATAAAGGAAAATATAGATAATATAAAAACAAAAATTATCAGTGAAAATGTATTTTAAAATCAATATCTGAGAAAGATGAAAAAGAGAGGGAGAGAAAAAAGAGAAGGCAGAAGAAAGAAGAGAAAAATATGTATATACACATATACATATACATACATATATACATATACATCTATATCTATCTGTCTCTACACTTATATATGGGAGCTCCCAGTTTAGCTTTGCCTAGTATTAAAGTGCTTCTTTAATTAACCCATTAAAAAATGGGCCCTTGCCAATTAGTATCTCTTTTTCGAAAAGACTTGGTTTAGCAGTAATCACTTATGACCTTGTATGCCCTGCTCTTTTTTATACAATTCTATAATGAGTCTGTGTTTCTTCACTCTATTAGTGATATTGTCACTTGTTATTTTCTTACATTCAACTCTACTGATTTTTATCCTGGATTATTACAAACTTTCCCTCTCAAACCTCCCCTTCCCCCCACCCCGAAAAATTATCTAATGATTTTGAAATTTTATTTCTTTCTTCCAGAATATTAGCACCCCATATAATTTAATGCCATTTGAAAATTTAATCCATATATTTTTGATTCCTTCATTGGAATTAAAATAGGTAAAGTTCCAAAATCAATCCAGAGATTTTTGAAGACTAAGCCAGGTCATATCCCTTTGCAATTAATGCACAGCTGCACTATGCAGCCTGATACAAAGGTGAGCAGATACTAGGCTTTCAATAAACACTCAGAACCATAATTGTGCCAAGACATCCATGGATATCCTTAGAAACTTGGTATGTTAGAGATTCAGCTGTCATTAGGGATCATCTAGTACAACCTCATTAATTTAATTGATCTGAATATGGTTAACATTTGTAATTTCCTTTAAAAGTATGTTGAGGTTGCAAGACTGTATGTAGAAGTCAATGTGATATAAAAACAAAAGATTTTTTTAAACTCCACTGAGATCATAGTTTATGTATTTGTTGTTTCTATTTAAAAAAGACCTGGATTTTGGTATAATTCCTTTTTCAATAAAAGAATTCTAAAATTAACCCCCCAAAAACAATAAAAAATTTTTCTTAAAATATTCTTTTTTTTGTTAAAAAAACACATCAAAAACTACAATTATGCCTTTCAGAATTGAAGATATGTAGCAAGTCTTTTTTCTCAAATGTTACCTATAGAGTTACAGTACTCTTAACTTTTAATTAGTTTTCCAAATATACCATACTCTTCCCCATTGCTAAATTGATTCATATCTGATTACTGCAGTTCATCACAGGTCACATCAAGGTTGCTCCTGTTTAAATTCCTCTGTTCCATTCCAGATGAAGAGGTCCTTGATGCTATTATATTTCTCAAATTTCTCCAGAATACCAGCATTAGGGAGGAAATCACTGATGCTTTTTCCTAAGACTATAAAATATCATGAAAATAAGACATGCTCAGGTTTTAAATAACAGCAAGTTTTTCTAGGCACTTAAATTGAACGAATAGTTAGCTTTAATAGCAGGCAAAAGATACCCAAGCTTCTTTGTAGGCATGAAACATTGAATGTACAGAAATTCATTTCCTACCTACAAAGTAGATATGCTATTTTCTGTTTTCAAGGTATGAAGCTTTGTTTGTTCAAGACAAAACGTGGAGAAGACCCTAGTTAGTTAAAGTATAGTGATTTTTAAGAACAAGCTTTTCATATTCAAAATTGGTCTTCATTTAATCTGTTTTTCCCTTTGGAAATCATGAAGGCATTAAATGACTTATAAGCAAGCAGGCTATAGATTTGGAGTTGGAGATTATCTTGAAAGCCATTTAGTTCAAACCCTTCACTTTATGGATGAAGATACTGATGGCTAGAAAGGTCAAAGGACTTTCCTAAATTCAGGCTAAAGAGTAGAGCCAAGATTTGAAAACTTATGCTCTAATTATAAATTCAGTATACATTCCTACGTACCATATCTCCTTCCCAGAATGGAGTCAATTAGTAACATTTTTCCTCATTAGACTGTGAGCTCCTTAAAAACATGGATGAGGGTGAATCTACCTCAAATGAAAAGGAAATAAAAAAATAATTAGGAATTATTTATCCCAATTGCATTCACATAAATATGACAATCTTAGTGAAATGGATGAATATTTACAAAATTACAAGTTGCCCAGATAAACTGAAGAGGTAGTAAATTATCTAAATAACCCCATCTCAGAAAAAGAAATCAAACAAGCCATCAATGAACTCCCTAGGAAAAAATCTCCAAGGCCAGATGGGTTTACTAGTGAATTCTATCAAATAGTTAAAGAACAATTGATTCCAATACTCTACAAACTATTTGGGAAAATTAGTGAAGGAGTCCTACCAAACTCTTTCTATGACGCAAATATGGTACTGATTCCTAAATCAGGAAGAGATAAAACAGAGGAAGAAAATTATAGACCAATTTCCCTCATGAACTTAGATGCAAAAATTTTAAATAAAATATTAGCCAAAAGACTCCAACAACTTATCACAAAAATAATACACTTTGATTAGGTAGGATTTATTCCAGGAATGCAAGGATGGTTTAATATTAGGAAAACCATCAGTATAATTGATCATATCAACAATAAAACTAGCAGAAACCACATGATTATTTCAATAAATGAAGAAAAGGCTTTTGACAAAGTACAACATCCATTCCTACTAAAAACACTAGAAAGTATAGGAATAAATGGAGCCTTCCTCAAAATAGTTGCTATCATCTATTTAAAACCATCACCAAGTATTATATGCAATGGCGTTAAACTAGGAGCATTTCCAATAAGATCAGCAGTGAAACAAGGGTGTCCACTATCACCCCTCTTATTCAATCTGGTACTAGAAACGTTAGCAGTAGCAATTAGAGAAGAAAAAGAAATCAAAGGAATCAAATTAGGCAAAGAGACCAAGCTATCACTCTTTGCAAATGATATGATGATATACTTAGAGAATCCTAGAGAATCAAGTAAAAAACTACCTGAGACAATAAATAAATGTGGCAAAGTTGGAGGATATATAATAAAGCCACATAAATCCTCGGCATTCCTGTATATCTCTAATGAAACTCAACAGCAAGAGATAGAAAGAGAAATAAAGTCACTTTAGACATTATAAAATATTTGGGAATCTACTTGCCAAAACAAACCCAGGACCTATATGATCACAACTACAAAACACTTCTTACACAAATAAAATCAGATCTAACTAATTGGAAAAATATCAATTGCTCGTGGCTGGGTCGAGCTAATATAATAAAAATGACAATTTTACCCAAACTAAATTATATATTTAGTGCCATACCAATCAATTTACCAAAAAACTACTTTTTAGAGTTAGACAAAATAATAACAAAATTTATTTGGAAAAAAAAACAGTCTAGAATATCAGGGATATCTAGGGATGGTGGACAAGCTATGCCAGATTTTAACCTGTATTATACAGCAGCAGTCATCAAAACTGCTTGGTACTGGCAGAGGAGTAGAGTAGTGGATAAATGGGATATATTGGGCACAGGAGACCCAGCAGTTAATGAGTATAGTAATCTATTGTTTGATAAATCCAAAGACCCCACTTTTTGGAATAAGAATGGACTATTTGACAAAAACTGCTGGGAAAACTGGAATACAGTAGGGCAGAAACTGGGCATAGACCATTATCTAACACCATATACCAAAATCAAGTCTAAATGGGTGCATGATCTAGATATAAAGGATGATACTGTATGCAATCTGGGAAAGCAAGGTATAGTTTACGTGTCAGATTTGTGGAGAGGGAAAGACTTTAGGACCAAACAAGAATTAGAGAGCATTATAAAATGCAAGATGGACAATTTTGATTATATTACATTGAAAAGCTTCTGTACAAACAAAGCAAATGTAACCAAGATCAAGAGGGAGGTGGGAAATTGGGAAAGAATTTTTACAACTTATGTCTCTGAAAAAGGACTCATTTCTAAAATATACAGAGAATTGAATCAAATGTATAAGAATGCAAGTCATTTCCCAATTTATATGGTCAAAGCATATGAACAGGCAGTTTTCAGAGAAAGAAATTAAAGATATCTATAAGCATATGAAGAAATGCCCTAAATCACTATTGATTAGAGAAATGCAAATCAACACAACTCTGAGATACCACATCCCTCCAGTCAGATTGGCTAAGATGACAAAACAAGAAAATGACAAATGCTGGAGAGGATGTGGGCAAATTGGAACACTAATGCATTGTTGGTGTACTTGTGAACTTATCCAACCATTCTGGAGAGCAATCTGGAATTATGCCCAAAGGGCTATAAATATTTTCATACCCTTTGGCCCAGCAATAACACTTCTAGGGTTTTATCCCAAAGAGATCATAGAAGAGGGAGGAAGTCCCATATGTACAAAAATATTTATAGCAGCTCTTTTCATGATTGCAAAGAATTGGAAATTAAAGGGGTGCCCATCAATTGGGGAATGGCTAAACAAGTTGTGGTATGTGAATGTAATGGAATATTATTGTGATATAAGAAACGAGGAGGAGATGGCTTTCTTATTTACCTGGAGAGGCTTATACAAACTGATGCTGAGTGGGAAAAGTAGAATCAAGAGAAATTTGTACACAATCACAGACACAACATATGTGTGATGACCAACTATGACAGACTGGACTCTTTTCAGCAATGCAGTGATATAAGTCAATCCCGAAAGACTCATGAAGGAGAGAGATGCGACATCCAGAGATATAACTAGAAAGAACTGAGCTTGAATCCTGATGGAAGCAAAGTAATTGTTCTTTTTCTTTTCATTGTTTGCTTTTATTTCTTCTTTACCATTTTTCATTCCACCTAGTACAATATGCCTTTTTAATTGGACTAATGTCTAATATGAAAGTATTTGCAGATCCTATACTGGACTGTATGCTTTCGTGGAGGGTGGGGGGAGGGAGGGAAAGGAAATTTGAAAATCAAGGAACTATGGAATTGAATCTTGTTAACTAAAACTAAACTAATAATTTAATAATAAAAAAAAGAACATGGATGGTCTTCTGACTTTTGGGGGGAGTCAGGGTGGGTTTTCCTAGACCTTGTCACAGTGTTCAATGCACAGTAGACTCTTAAATATTTGTTGCCTTAACCTGACTTTTCAACATCAATTGCCACCTTTCATGAAATTCTCTCTGTTGTCATGCCCCCACATGGAAATGGTCTTTACATCTGTTCTTAAGGCACTTATTATATATGAGCTTGTGTTTTACTCATTTGTGTGCTTTCCTTATTATTTCATTAGAGTGTAAACTGCTAAAGACAAAGAAAGATTTTCGTATGCATTTTTAAGCTTTCTGTCTTTCCTTTTGCTAGTACTTTGCCCATATACTCAAATGGATCTGTGATCTCATCAGCTTAGGAATTCCATACAGTAATGGAGTAGTGGAGTCAGACTCAGAAACAGAAGGCCACTAAACCATATATAAGGATCTGTGCAGGCTACACATTGACAGCTTTAAAATATAATATTATCTATGTTTTATTGTATTTTTATTGATTTTATTAAATAGTTTCCAGTTACATTTTAATCTAGAATTGTTCAGGAATGTTGAGGACCATGTTAGGCTTATGATCCACATGTTTGACACCTCTGATATAGGTCAAAACCCATTCATATGTTGCTGATCCTGTGGGATTCTTGACTCTTGTCCATGTTCTCCCCCAAATTTTCAAACGGGGCCCACAAAATGTGCTAGCAGCTTTTTTCAACTTCTGTTGACATTGTGAGGACGCCAGAAGAGCATGCTGGCTATCCATTCTCATCCTTCATTCTTCTGATGTCATCAGTTTGTGTTTCTCCCTATTAAACAATTCCTTGATGATATTTTAAACTCCCATTCTTTTGAGTTTAGCTATATATTATAGCCAGCTCACACGAGCAATATGTGCCTCTCCATTATTTTTTGTATGATGTTGATTTGTTCATTCTTTGGAGGAAATTGTATTCCATTTTTCACTCCCATATAGCAACACAGTAGAATGTTAATATTAAAGAGATAGGCCTTTGCTTTTATGGGAAACTGGTAAGTAAAGGAGTTTTGCAACTCCCTGAAGTAATCTAACTTATTTGATTCCTTTTCAACTCTCGACCCAGTTCATTGTTCATATGTACTGTTTATCCTGCCCAACTTACTGTCAAATACTATCTATATGGCATCCATCTAAATATATGTTGAAATCTGAGCAATCAACAATCTTTATCCACTTGTTCTTTATTGTTTAGATGGACAGACAAAATTCCTTTGAGTGACTATAAATCTCTTCCAGGAAGTTCTGTAATGTTTATGGGCTTGATCAGTTAAATATCACCCCAAAATCAGAACATCTACACGTATCATACACAAGGAATTCCTCTTAGACTTTCAATGGGCATGCTGTACTCTGATGAATATCTTTGGTGAGTGTCCACCTCCTTGTTTTAGGCCTCATTTGATGTTTATTGTTGGAGAATTGTTGAACAGGATGAGTTCTCTTGTGAAATATTCCAGGGAATTTTGGAATACTTTTTATTTATGATTTGAATAGACTCTGTTGTAAGCAAGCCTGGAAGGTGACATTTTGTTCTACTGAATCATTTTTTTGGGGAGGGGTGGGTAAGCAACACACAATAATTACAATGTGATCTGCATTTTTCAGTTAATTGTGAAATGGTAAAAATATGGACTATTTTTGAATAGTTCTTGCCAAAGTCTTCTTATTCCCTACTGACACCCTTATTGAATGCCTTTGGTTTTTACATAGATGAACCTCATATTTTGTGTAGATGAGAAAGTCTGCATATAGATGGGTCATCACTGAAGCTCTTTTGATTGCCCCTCCCTTTTAGTATTAATAAGTCCTAAAATTTTCTCAATACTTTTGGTATTTTCATCTCCTCTAGATACCTTGAATATCAATCTTCTTTCAACACCCTCACTATTGTATCACATCCAGAACGCATCTCCTATTTGCCTCCTTAGTCCAAGCCAATTAATTTTCCTATCTTTATTCTTTTTTGAAGAATTTCTGCCTTGGGCATAAGCACATATTGGGATGGGAATTTAGGCTTCAAGTATACAAAGTTCCACTGTCCTTGGGAAAAAACCAATTGTTTTTGCAAATCTTTTCATTTTTTTTTCTTCTGTACATAGCCCTTCCATTTTTATCCTTAAATGCCCTCGGGATAGTTTTGCTTAGTTGAATCTTTACAAATTTGGACTGGTTTTACCCTTCATTGTTCTTTCTTCTTTACAAGATAGAATTGTCACAATTTTCATCATGCCTATTCATAAGATTTTACAAATGAATTTATGTCTTAAGCTGGTGTTGCCTTTGGTACCTTTCTATATATCAAGTAAGTTAGATGTTTGCTGACCAAGTCACTTTCTGGATCACTTTGACCTCCTCATTGTGGAAATTAATTTATATTGGTAAAATATAAACTGATATATGATATTACGTATACTACTACCAATAACAGCTAACATTCATATTGTGCTTTATTTTGCAAAACACTGCAAATATCATCTCCTTTTACACTGACAACAAGCCTGGGAGGTAGGTGCTATAATTATCCCCATTTTATAGGTGAGGAAAATGAGACATAGAGGTTAACTAACACTTTCAGGGTCACAAAGCTAGTAAGTGTCTGAGGCCACATTTGAACCGATGTCTTCCTGACACTAGGTCCAATGCATCTGTTGTATTGCCTGTCACCCAATGCTTATTATTTTGTTACATGTTTAGTAAACCTTTGTTGAATACATGAATGATTAATGATAAAATAGCCAGTGTTTCAGTGATATCAAAACAAAAATTGCAATTTTGAAACACATTTGTTGATTGCTTGGAAATAAGAACATTGAATAAGTAAAAATTAACATACAACAATCAAATAGCTATTCCCTGAAAGTCTGAATATTTGATATGAAAAGAACTTTAGGGATTATCTATGGCTATCATTTCATTTTACAGATGAGGAAACTCAGTCATAAAGAGGTTCAGTGATTTGCCCAAGATCATATACTAGGTTATGTCAGAGCTGAACCAGAACCCACTTCTCCAGAATCTCTAAGGTCATTGCTCTTCACATTCCTTGATACAATCATTACAATATAGTCCCCAAACTCAAGCAAAATCTGGAGATTCTCATCATACTCAAGATATTCCTCTTTGACTTTTATGGCATTTGATCGCCTCTGTCACAGTGACAAATATATCTGCTAAGCAACCATTCTGGATCACTTTGACAACTTATTATCATAGGATGGGTGAACAGTACAACTTCAGTTGTTAAATCTTTCAGGAGACGTTGGAGTAACTTTTATTCATGATTGGGAAACACCATGTTGTAAAAGAAATGTTGAGGTGACATTTTGTTCAACTGAATCAAATATTTTATTTATTTCTTTTTTGTAATCAACAAACACGGAACAAAATGGGATCTGGATTTTTGATTTGTCATTATTTTGTCATTAGTTTAAATACAAAAACTGCAATCAAAAGAATTTCAAACAGTTTGTAAATGGCAACAATTTAAAATATACTCTGTACTTTCAATATTTTTATAAGTTATTTGAATGACATATTTTTACCCCTACATAGATTAATAGATTATAAAGATTTCTATCATTATTCCATCATAGATGAGGAAACTGATGTGGGGGGGGAGGGTTGACAGAACCAAACCAGAATTATACGGCAAATAAACAGGATAGCTAGGATTACCAGTGTGCTTGCTGTTCAGAAAGCTCTAATAGTAAACCAGTATATTAGGTATCCCCCTATGTCAGTTGTATGGTTCCTTAAATGAATAAAATCAGGTAGGAACCTGTTTCTCCATAAAAGTCTGATAAATATGCAATGTTTTTCATCAACCATTGAATCAAATGGGTCAGTGACTGAATGTATAAAACAATGCCTAAAGTGGTTCAGTGAAGTCATTGAGAAAATAGCAATCCTATAAATCATCCAATAGGATCAGCAGAAAATTGTGTTCATCACAGTTATGAACACCAGGAAATGCAAGCTTTGGTATCTGTGAGTCACAAGCCACTTTCTGAGCTGTGCACCCATTAGAATCTCACCATGAGCCTCTTTTCTTGAAAATGACCAATAAATGTGCCACCTTGCCATTGAGTAAATCAAATAATTGTTTTTGGAATCCATGCAACTGTTAAAATCCAGAAGAGCTAAGATTTAGAAGGATTCTTGTTATTACGTAAACCCAATGCCATTGTGATGGGGTGCTTGGGATATATATACATATACATATACATATATATATACATATATATATATATATATATTTGTAACAATCAATCTATGTTTGTAACATCAGTTTGTAAATGGGGTGCTTTGGAATCTATGTCTGTAAAATCAATTTGTAAAACCAGTCTGTAAAATCACACTTCCCCTCCCCAGCCTCAGGGCATTAACTCTACCCCTTCCCCCTGCCAGCACTCTGCCCAGCAACAACTCATGAACTGTTTATCTCTGCTTGAAACAATAACAAGTTACCTATGAATTCTTCACTAAACTATCTATAAACATTTTAGCTTGGGCAAATGTTATCTCCCTTAGTTAGAGTGGCCGGCTGCACGATGAATCCTTCAATATCCTATCTATAGGGTAACTCCTTAGCCAATTATACCCATACTGTGTCTCCAATGGCCTTGGTTCCCAACATCCATCTTGATGGGTTGCAAACTGTGCACTCCTCAGTGGCTGTGACCTAGGGTTGACTTTAGTGACATATCAGGCCTAAAACTACACCTCCAGGTAGCCCCCCCTTGGGCTATTTCCCAATGAATCATGGGCAATACGCCTGCGCAGTTTATATTAAAAGTGCATGGTCCTTTAAGCACTGACCACTCCTTAACTCCTCCCTGATCCCACCCTTACTCAACTAGTTAGCATAATTGACACCTGATTCACTGTCTTGACTCCTTAAAACTATACCTGTGATTTCTGTAAGGTTGCAGGTTCCATAAGAATCCTTGCCCTCTGTGCTGTACAGTGTAATAGTAAACTTTACAATCTCAGCTTCCAAGTTTGCTTGAGCCTGGTGATTTCTTTCCAGACTGAATTGCAGGGTTTCTGGTCACTGAGAGTGATCAGGGTCCCTGGTAGAACCTATTACCCTTCCCTCATCAATTGAACACTCTCTCCAAGGGGCAATAAGGAAAAGACAGATTCTCCTGGCATGATTTAGATAAATAGGCCTGGACAGGGCTGATTTTATGGGCTTTTCAAAACTCCTTCCTGTGACAGTAGGGGTGGTATGGAAGTCATGGAACATGTCAAGAACCTGAACCAACACAAGGAATTCAGAACAGCTCTGAATCAACCCACACACACCCAAAATGATGACACAAGGGGAAAAAACTCAAGTGTAATACACGTTTTAATTTGCTTTTATCCAAAACTGTACTTCTAATTTCACTAAAAGCTCTACTTACAACAATTAAATAAAGTCTCAGATCACCTATTCTATGCTACCAAATAGGGAAGGATTCCTTTATCTTTCTGAGTACACAAGTTTTTCACTGAACAAGTCAAAATGAGACACTATGGATTTGTTCCACGACCACTTTGCCACAAGGGAAGAAATTGGAATGTGTACCACTGTTATAAAAGCCCAAAGTTTAAAGAGGTAGATGTGTGTCAAACTGGGACTGTTGGTATTTCTGTTAAGATGATTACTTATCCAGGGCAACTCCCTCCCTCCTCCCTTATCTCAACATTTTCGATTCAGCCCCAGGTTAGAATAAATGTTAGCTCCTGACCTCATTTGGCCTTTGTTTTTTACTTACTTTATTCAGATTTGGATTCCATTACTTTTTCTACAAGTTTGGGCTTTCCTATACATCCATGACTGACCTAATCACCATATATTCTCTACTCACTATTGAGTATATAATAGTAATGTCTGAAATACCAGTAATCTCCTCAATTCCTAACAATTCTAAATTCCCCTATGTGCAAATGCTAGCAATTTGGTTAAGTGGGAAAAAATACAAAAGCAAAGACAAAAACAACCACCTTTGTAATCAGGAGACCTTGGTTAGAGTACCAATTTTACTTCTTACTACCTGTGTAACCCTGGCAGGTCACTTCAACCCTCTGGACCTCCTTTTCCTTATCTATAAAATAAGAGGATTAGACAAGTTAGCCATTAAGGTAACTTCTAGTTCTAAATCTATGGAATTCTTTCCTTAGTCAGCAGCTCTTGCATTAGTAAAATCTATAAGAGAACCTTTTTCCATGCTTTGAACAACAATGCTGTAATGGAAATGCAAATTTAAAGATCTTCCCTGCCCCTAGCTTAAGTGCACCTGGAGCTTGTGGTGGGAGGCTTGTTTTTCAGGAAAGCCCACACCTTGATACTTTGTGATTGGGCAGTGGGTCCAGAAGGTTGTTACATTCTCTGAGCCAGGAGAAGGCTATATAAACCCTGATGAGAGGCTTTGCTTTGGGGCTCGCTCTGAGAAGTGTTGTGTGATTTGACCAGATGAGACTCTGGGCAGCCGTTGTTGAGAGCCCCCCGGCTTTGAAAACCCAGATGTTGATGCTTCCCTCTCTGGTAACTGTGATTTGGTATTGATATAATGGTTGGACAGTTTGGAAGCCTGTCTGTATGATCTGTAAGTTCTGTAACTCTGAAGTTCGGGGTGCTGACCTTTTTCCCCCTATGCCACCTCCCACTTGTTCTATTCTCTACTTTGATCCTGTCCCTTTTCAAAAGTGGGTGCTTCCAACTTCCCTCCCCCAGAGCCTACTCTCCCTTCCATCATCCCCCCTCTCATCCCCTTCCCCCCTACTCTCCTGTAGGGTGACATTTCCTATTTAGTATGTATGTCATTCTCTCCCTGAGCCAAATTCAATGAGGATAAGATTTTTGCCTTTTTGTCTTCCTGTTCTTCCCCTCCATTGTAACCATTTTCCCTTGCCTCTTCTATAACAGATAGTTTACCCCACCCTGTCTCTCCCCATCTCCTCTTGCCACATTCCTCTCTCACCTCTTAATTTCACCTTTTAAATATCATCCCTTCCTATTAATTTCAACCTGTGCCCTCTATCTATGTATGCCTGTAAACCTATATACACACATTCACATATGTATTCATATACCCATATAGACTTCTTCATCTATTTTCATACCGAGAAAAGTTTCATCAGTTACAATTATCATTTTTCCATGTAGGAATGTA
This sequence comes from Gymnobelideus leadbeateri, assembly GCA_011680675.1. NCBI lineage: Eukaryota > Metazoa > Chordata > Mammalia > Diprotodontia > Petauridae > Gymnobelideus > Gymnobelideus leadbeateri. The sequence continues at coordinate 159,246 of WOXC01004003.1, read as the reverse complement.
AATAGTCCAAATTTGATAAGTTCCTTTTGATTTTCTTTTCCCTGTTTACCTGCTCAAGCTTCTCTTCCTTTTTGTAATTGAATGTCAAATTTTCTATTCAATTCTGGTTTTTTTATCAAGAATCCTTGAAAGTCGGGGGCGGAGCCAAGATGGCGGAGTAGAAACAGCTCGTCCAAGCCTCTCTGCCCCCAGATTCTCCACAAACTATGTAAAAAAGGACTCTGAAAATCTTCTGGAGCCCCAGCACCCACAGAACGACACAGAGAAGCTAACCTCCCGCTGAGGACAGCCCAGCACCCTGCAGGAAGGACCAGCGCAGTGGTCTGGGAGCCTGCAGTGCGCAGAGCGCAGGAACCGAGCCGAGCCCAGGTCCACGTGAGCCAGGTTTTAGCCCCAGGGCGGCAGGGCCAGCAGCAGGCTGGAGGAACCCCAGAACACCAGGAACTGTGGAGACGCCAGAATTATCAACATAGACTTGCCTAGGACAAAGTAAGAGGTTAGTGTCCTATGGACTTTGGGACCTGTATTTGGGGAATGCGTCAGCTCCCTCCCCTGGGGGCTAGAAGCTGCTGAGGAGACACGCCATTTTGTAGTTTTCAGAGGCAGATCCGGCTCCCAGCCTACAAATCGTGGGGAGATCGAGCGATCAGTCTTGGGGGGTAATCGCTCTTGCTTTAACCTCCCTGGATCTGGATTGTGATCTAGGGTGGAAGTTGTGGGTGGGTTTACAGCTTGCCAGAAACGGAAGTTGCCCCCCACACGTTCGGGACGAAAATTCCTCTATCTGGCCTTAAAGCCATGGTGTGGCAACAAGCCCAAAAGTCAAGTAATTAAGTGGCAACATGCCAAGGCAAAGGAAACAGAAAATGCAACCCTAGACTCCTATTTTGGGGGCATAGAGAGGGAAAAGGACTGTGAGGTCAGAAGTCCTGCTCCAAAAGCCCCAGGGGAAAACATGAGCGGGTTGCAGGCCATAGAGGACCTTAAGAAGGACTTTAAAAATCAAATAAGAGAAGTGGAGGAAAAATTAGAAAGAAATGAGAAGGATGCAGGAAAAGTATGAAATGAGGGTCAACAGCCTGACTGAGGAAAACAACACCTTAAAAAATAGACTAACTCAAATGGCAAAGGAGGCCCAAAAGGGCAATGAGGAGAAGAATGCCTTAAAAGTCGAATTTGCCAGATGGAAAAAGAATCTCAAAAGCTCACTGAGGAGATTCATTCCTTCAGAGTTAGACTGGAGCAAATGGAAGCTAATGACTTTATGAGAAATCAAGATGCTGTTAAGCAGATCCAAACAAATGAAAGATTAGAAGGCAATGTGAAATATCTCATGGGAAAAACCACTGACCTGGAGAATAGATCAGGAGAGACAATTTAAAAATTATTGGACTACCTGAAAGCCATGATCAAGGAAAGAACCTAGAAATCACCCTTCAAGAAATTCTCAAGGAAAACTGCCCTGATGTTTTAGATCCAGAGGGCAAAATAGAGGTTGAAAGAATCCACCGATCACCTCCTGAAAAGATCCCAAAAAGAAAACTCCCAGAAATATTATAGCCAGGTTCCAGAATCCCCAGATCAAGGAGAAAATACTTCAAGCAGCCAGGAAGAAACAATTTCAATATTGTGGAAACACAATCAGAATAGCCCAGGACCTGGCAGCTTCTACACTGAGGGATTGAAGGGCATGGAATATGATATTCCAGAGGGCAAAAGAACTGAGAATGAACCCAAGGGTCACCTACCCAGCAAAACTGAGTATTTGTTTCAGGGGAAAATATGGTCATTCAGTGGAATAGAGGACTTTCAAGCATTCTTGAGGAAAAAACCAGAGTTGAATAGAAAATTTGACATCCAGACGCAAGAAGTAAGAGATGCCTGAGAAGGTAATCAGGGAAAGAAATCAAAAGGAACTTATCAAAGTTGAACTATTTACATTCCTATATGGAAAAGCAATATCTGTGACTGATGATATCTTTCCCACTATGAAAATAATGGAAGAAGGGGGTGTGGTCATACGAATACATATGTGAATGTGTGTGTATATGGTTACAGTTATATATGGATAGAGGGTATAGGTTGATTTTGTTGGGAAGGGAGAGTACTCAAGGGATGAAATTATGAGGTGAGAGAGGAAAGTGGCAAGAGGAGATGGGGAGAGACAGGGTAGGGTAAACTATCTCATGTAGAAGAAGCAAGGGGAAGTGGTTGCAAGGGACGGGGAGAATAGGAAGGCTAAAAGGCAAAACTACATTCTCATTGAATTTGGTTCAGGGAGAGAATGACATACATACTAAATGGGATATCTCAACCTGCAGCAGAATAGGGGGAAGGGGGATGAGAGGAGGGATGATGGATGGGGGGGCATCCTTGGGGGGAGGGGAGGTTGGAAGTACCCACTATAGAAGAGGGACAGGATCATGTAGGGAATGGACCAGGTGGGGGGTGGGATGAGTGGGAGGGAATTATAAGCAGCCTTGTACAATATATCTACTATGATAATGTTTTGCATAGCTAGACATGTACAACATATACTGAATTACTTATATCCCAAGAGGGAATGGGTGACAAGGGAGGAAGGAAATGGATCTGAAATTCAAGGTCGTAACATTAAATGTTTCAAATATATATATAAATACTATTATTAATATTCTTTTGCCTATAATTGGGAGATAAGATGTGCAGGCATTGGGACACAAAGATTCATCTTCCTCTAATGGAAAAGTCGATGGGTGTATGGGAGAGAGCAGATTGGAGGAAGCGATATCTTGTGGGACTGCTATTCTGGGAGGTTGGGTAGGGGAATAATGGGGGAAAATGATTGTAACTCAAAATCTGGCGGAAATGAATGATGTAAAACAGAAGTTAATAAAGTATTTGTTTAAAAAAAAATAAAAAAATAACACACCTTAAAAAAAAAAAAAAAAAACAAAAGAATCCTTGAAAGTCCTCTATTCCACTGAATGACCATATTTTCGCCTGAAACTTGATACTGAGTTTTGCTGGGTAGGTGATTCATGGTTTTAATCCCAGCTCCTTTGCCCTCTGGAATATCATATACCAAGCCCTTCCATCCCTCAGGGTAGAAGCTGCCAGATCGTGTGCTATCCTGATTGTGTTTCCACAGTAGTCAAATTGTTTCTTCCTGGCTGCTTGTAGTATTTTCTCCTTGATCTGGGAATTCTGGAACCTGGCTATAATATTCCTAGGAGTTTTCTTTCTGGGATCTTTTTCAGGAGGTGTTTGGGTGGATTCTTTCAACCTCAATTTTGCCCTCTGGGTCTAAAACACCAGTGCAATTTTCCTTGAGAATTTCTTAAAGGATGATTTCTAGGTTCTTTCAGGATTTCAGAGAGTCCAATAATTTTTAAAATATCTCTCCTGGATCTATTTTCCAGGTCAGTGGTTTTTCCCATGTGATATTTCACATTGCCTTCTATTCATTCATTTGTGTGGATCTGTTTAATAGCATCTCTATTTCTCATAAAGTTATTAGCTTCCATTTGCTCAAGTCTAATTCTAAAGGAATGATTCTCCTCCATGAGCTTTTGAGATTCTTTTTTCATCTGGCAAATTTGGCTTTTTAAGACATTCTTCTCCTCATTGCCTTTTTGAGCCTCTTTTGCCATTTGAGTTAGTCTATTTTTTTTCTTTCTTTTCTTTTTTTTTTTTTTTTAAAGCAATTGGGGTTAAGTAACTTGCTCAGGTTACACGGCTAGTCATTATTTATGCGTGATGCTCATTTTCTGAGGCCGGATCTGTCTGGGTCATCCAAACTCCGAGGCCGGCGCTCTTACTCACTGCTCCACTAGCTGCCCCTTTAGGGCAATTGGGGTTAAGTAACTTGCCCAAGGTTACACAGCTAGGTTTTTGTTTGTGCGGATTAAGTGTCGAAGGCGGGCTCCAAACTCAGGTCCTTCTGACTCCAGGGCTGGCGCTCTATTCACTGCGCCACCTAGCCGCCCCGAGTTAGTCTATTTTTTAAGGTATTATTTTCCTCAGTGAGGCTATTGACACTCATTTCATAATTTTCTTGCATTGTTCTCATTCCTCTTCCCAATTTTTCCTCCACTTCTCTAATTTGCTTCTTAAGGTTCTCTATGGCCTGTAACCAGCTCCTATTTTCATTTGGGGCTTTCGGTGCAGGATTTCTGACATCCCAGTCCTCCTCCTTTTCCATGAATCGATCCTCTTTGCCCCCCAAATAGGAGTCTAATGTTGCATTTTTCTGTTTATTTTGTTTCCTTTCCCTAGGCATATTGCCACTGAATTACTTGACTTTTGGGCTTGTTGCCACAGTAGGACTCTGCCACCAGCCAGGGGAGCTTCCATCCCAAATGCTGGGGTTTTCTCAGCTGCCAGAGGTATTAGTTGGGTGCCCTCTCTGATGCCTCCACATGCTCTGGCAAGCTTGTCTCACACCCTAAGACCAACACCCCAAACCACAGTCCAGACCCAAAAATGTTATAAAGCAAGAGCAATTTCCACCCCCACAGACTGGTAGCCTGGTCCCCCTACAATCTGCAGGCCAGGAGCTGAGGCTACAGTGTTGTTAAGGCTGCACTTAAGTGTTTCAGCAGCTTCTTGCCTTGGGGGAAGAGGCCAACACACTCCCAAATACTGGGTCCCAAAGTCCATACTGCACTGACCTCTCACACCTTGTCTTTAACATCTATGTGTTGATTATTCTGGAAACTGCCACAGCTTCTGGAGTTCTGGAGTCCCTCCAGCCAGCTGCTGGTCAGGCTGCCCTGGGCTAAAACCTCTGGCTCATGTGAGGCTGTGGTGGGCTCCCAGCACATTGTGCTGGCAGCTCCCTGCCAGGCTGTCCTCAGTGGGAGGTTAGATTCTCTGTGTCATTTTGTGGGTTTTTTAGCTCCAAATTTGTTCAGAGTCCCCTTTTACATGGATTGGACTGTCATTTGATTTTTAAAGTATTTTTAAAGATCTTCTCTAACTTCTTTTTGGGCAGGTGACCATTGTATACAGGGCATTTCTTTTCTTCAGTATCCTCCTCTGAAGATGAAACCCATTCATCTCTATCCCCACTATAGCTTTCTATGGTTGGATTCTTTCTCATTTGCTTGTGTATTTTATTTTTGTGGTGATAGCTTAATTATTTGTAGTCATCTCTAGCCCTGGGGTATGGGAGATGGTGCCTCTTGCCCCAGATCTTCAGTTTTTCCCTCTAGCCTGAAATCAAAGTCAAACTTCCAATTTCATGTAAGTGCACACAGCTAGGAGCTTTCTGCCCCAATGCTTCTGCACTCACTAGGCATTTGCCGGTTCCTTCTCACCCCTGCTGCTCTTAGCAACACAACTGAGTCTAGTATTCCTGGTCGGCAGAGGTTCCCTAGATATTCCCTGGCTTCAATTGTCCAACTCACCCCATTATCTTGGAGATAAAAGTTTTTGTGGCTAGAATTGAGATAGCCTCTTAAACCAACTAACCCCAGGGCTTGAGGCTTGTTGTTTAAGAAGCTTGTCATTGGCTGTGAAAATGGAATCTAGCCTGGATGTGTTTATTTTTCACAGGAACCATACATCTTCCAGGGATTTTTCTTCCATTCTTTTCAATTGTCACAGAAGGATGCTTTTCTGATTTATACGCAACTACACTTTGTTCCCCCTAAGGTGCTATTTTAAATTTTTTTTCTCAGGGAAAATCTTGAGAATTTGTAATTTTCTGACCTACTGTGTCATCTTCCCAGAATCCTCTCCTGCTTTTTTTCATTGTCATCATCATCATCATGGTGCCCCAAATTTAGAGGTCTTGATCATTGGAACTTCTTCCTAAATCCTATATCCTAAACCCTTCTCATAACATCCTTCTCAGGATAAGACAGATGATAATCAAGTCTATCCTAAGCATCCCCATGTCATCAAGGTACCTTGGAATCTTTCCTCCCCTGTGATTATAGCATTAAGGTTTTGCTCTTATGAAGGAGTTTTAGTAGGATTCTTAGACTCATGTCACTGAGTTCATTCTAGGAATATGCATTGCCAGTATCTGATTATGATATGGAATTAGTGATACCCACAATATGAAGTCATTTCATGTGTATATCCCTGACAAAACTATGTGCATATTTAAACACAATATGTCCATGCCCTGGGGACTGAGCTTTGTAGATGACCTCTGTTCGATCTTTAGGACTTCCCTTTAAGACCCCCAACCTGTGGAACCTTTGTTAACTATTAATAACCAAAGAATAGGTGACTCAAGTATACACACTGAAACACAGGGCAAACTTCAGAGGAAGTAAATATATTTCTTAGGAGTTCTAAGTGGTACTGGAAAGTGGAAAAGATAGAGTTGGGCTTTAGATTCAGATCAACTCTCATCTTTCCATACTACCACCTTCAGAAATTGAAAACTCTAAGAGACAGATATTGTAGAAGTGACTTTTGAAAAAAAAATGAGAAGAACCCAAATGAAATATGTGCAAGAAAAAACTCGGATAAAATTGACAAATACACTAACACAGCAAAAGGACAATTCAGGAGCACATGTCTTTTGCAGAAGTAGTACCTTGACATAAGAGAAATAGAATAAAGGAAGAACAGGCAAGTTCATGATTAGGAGAATAGATTTTTGAATGCTTAAAAAGAAGATAGGATTGTGAAAGTAGACAAAGTAAATGTATCCTTTTAAAAAGGCATAAATATGAATGTCTCATATTAAGAACTTAAACCAGAAGAAAGAGAGCATGAATCACTTTCAATTACACTGATATCTGGGCAGGAAGAAGGAAGGGTCAAGATGTAAGTGATTGGCAAGAGAAGAAGGCACATAAATGCAAATTTAAAAAATACACAAACAAAAAGCAGAGCCAAGGTGGCAGAGCAAAGGCAGGCACTTGTCTGAGTTTTCACCCAAATTCCTTTAAAAAATGACTCTAAATAAATTTTAGAGCAATGGAACACACAAAAAAATGGAGGGGAAAAATGCCAGCCCAAAACAACTTGGAAGGACAGAGTCAAGGTCTGTTGCAACTGAGTGAGAGTAGAATGAAGTCAAGGACAGGCCATGCCAGTAGACCCCCAGCCCCCAGAAAACCAGAAACAGACATTTGGAGTAACCAAATTAGCAATTGTTGCAGCTGCTTCTGGAGCTCTTGGTCCATAGATGGTAAATAAGGTGATCAAACAATTGGTCAGAAGGAGATTATAGCAGGTGTTTTTTCTAGCATTGAGGCAGAACTCTGTTGTTTTGCCCATAATCAGATCCAGGTGGCAGTACTGGGTGGCATTCCCAGGGTGAGAAGGAACATTAGATTAGCACAACTTGCAGCCACAGTAGAAAGGGGTACCCTCCTCATAGTCTCATGGCAGAAAAGAGTGACTGGGGTCACTCACAGATCTGACCAAAGACCAGAAGAGGAGTAAACACCTCACCTTAGATGCACCTTGGAAGAACTGAAAACTTACAGGTCCCTAGAAATAGGTTTCCAAACTTCTCAACTCATAAATGCCAAAGAGAAAGTAAAAGGTCAGTAGGGAATTCTATTGGAACCAATGATGCAAGATTGTGATCTGGCCCCTGGTCCTGGGGCAAGAGGAAGTGGAGCTGTGGTGGTTGCAGCTGCTGCCGCATGGCTGCCTCAGGAGCTCCTGGCCTGCAGATTGTAGGGGGACCAAGTGACCATCTAGAGGGTGATCACTCTTGCTTTGACCTGCTTGCATCTGGGTCTTAGGTGGTGGTCCTGGGATGTATGGCCAGTATGCTAGAGCTTGTGGCAGCTGCCCTTGTCAGAACTCTGAGAAAATTTGCTAAAACCCCAGAGATTTGGGACAAAGCTCTCCACTCAGGAAGCAGAGTTCTACCATGGCAAAAACCTCAAAAGTCAAGTAATTGGCTGGCAAGATGAGCAAGCAGAAGGAGCAAAATCAGATCATAGAATCCCGTTTTGGGGGACAAAAAGGATCAAAACATGGAACCAGAAACTGTCAACAAAGTCAAAACTCCTGCATCAAAAGCTCCCAAGAAAAGTATGAATTGGTTATAGGCCATGGAGGAACTGAAGAAAGATTTTGAAAATCAAGTAAGAGAAGTGGAGGAAAAATTGGGAAGAGAAATGAGAATGATGTAAGAAAATCATGAAAAGAGAGTCAACAGCCTGCTAAAGGATACACAAAAAATCCAGAAGAAAATAACACGTTAAAAAGTATACTAACTCAAATGGCCAAGGAGGCCCAAAATACCAACGAGGAGAAGAGTACCTTAAAAAGCCAATTTGCCCAGATGGAAAAGGAATTTCAAAAATTCACTGAAAGGGAATAATTCCTTCAAAATTAGTTTAGAGCAAATGGAAGCTAATGACTTTATGAGAAATCAAGATACTATAAAACATGCAAACAAATGAAAAAAATAGAAGGAAATGTGAAATATCTCATGGGAAAAACCAATGACCTGGAAAATAGATCCAGGAGAGATCACTTAATAATTATTGGACTACCTGAAAGCCATGATGAAAAAAAGGGCCTAGACACCATCTTTCTTTTCTTTTTGTATATGTATTCAGACTCCACCAGTTCTTTTTCTGCGGATGGATCATATTTTTTTTCCAAATGCTTTATTAACATCTGATTTACATCATTCGTTTCCGCCAGATTTTCAGTTACAATTGTTTCCCCATTTTTCCCCTACCCACCACCCCAGAATATCAGTCCCATAGGATATCCCCTCATCCAATCTGCTATCTCCCATATCTTCTCCCATACCTCCTTCTACTTTTACATTAGGGCAAGGTGAGTCTTTGTGCCCCAATGCCTGAACATCTTATCTCCCAATTACATGCAAAATAGTATTAATAATAGTATATATATATATATATATATATATTTAAAACATTTAATTTTAAAACTTTGAATTCCAGATCCACTCCCTTTGTCCTGTGTCACCTACGCCCACTGGGAAGATAAGCAATTCAGTATATGTTGTACATGTACAGCTATGCTAAACATTAACATAGTAGATATATTGTAAAAGACTGACTATATTTCCCACCCACCCATACTGCCCCCCATCTGGTCCATTCCCTACTTTGATCCTATCCCTCTTCAAAAGTGGGTGCCTCCAACCTCCCCTCCCCACAGAATGCCCTCCCCTCCATCATCCCCCCTATCATCCCCCTTCACCATACTCTCCTGCAGGGTAAGCTATCCCATTTAGTATGTATGTCATTCTCTCCCTGAGCCAAATTCAATTAGAATATGATTTTGTCTTTTTGCCTTCCTGTTCTTCCCCTCCCTTGCAACCACTTCCCCTTGCCTCTTCTACATGAGATAGTTTACCCCACCCTGTCTCACCCCATCTCCTCTTGCCATATTCCTCCCTCACCTCTTAACTTCACCCCTTAAGTATCATCTCTTCCCAACAAATTCAACCTGTGACCTCTATCCATGTATACCTGTAAACATATATACACACATTCACATATGTATTCATATGCCCATATATCCTTCTTCAATTATTTTCATACTGAGAAAGGTTTCATCAGTCAGAGTTATTGTTTTTCCATGTAGGAACGTAAATAGTTCAACTTTGATAAGTTCCTTTTGATTTCTTTTCCCTGTTTACCTTCTCAAGTATCTTTTACTTGTGTCTGAATGTCAAATTTTCTATTCAACTCTGTTTTTCTCAAGAATGCTTGAAAGTCCTCTATTCCACTGAATGACTATACTTTCCCCTGAAACATTGTACTCAGTTTTGCTGGGTAGGTGATTCTTGGTTTTAATCCCAGCTCTTTTGACATCTGGAATATCATATTCCATGCCCTTCGATCCCTCAGTGTAGAAGCTGCAAGGTCCTGTGCTATTCTGATTGTGTTTCCACAATATTGAAATTGCTTCTTCCTGACTGCTTGTAGTTTTTTCTCCTTGATCTGGGAATTCTGGAACCTGGCTATAAAATTACTAGGAGTTTTATTTTGGGGATCTTTTTCAGGAGGTGATCTCTGGATTCTTTTTTTTTTTTTTTTGCTTTTTGGAGGGCAATTGGGGTTAAGTAACTTGCCCAAGGTCACACGGCTAGGTTTTTGTTTGTGTGTGCATTAAGTGTCTGAGATTGGATCCGAACTCAAGTCCTTCTGACTCCAAGGCCAATGCTCTACTCACTGCGCCACCTAGCCGCCCCATGATCTCTGGATTCTTTCAACCTCTGTTTCTCCTTCTGGGTCTAAAACATCAGGGCAATTTACCTTGAGAATTTCTTAAAGGATGATTTCTAGGTTCTTTCTTTGATCATGGCTTTCAGGTAGTCCAATAATTTTTAAATTATCTCCCCTGGATCTATTTTCCAGGTCAGTGGTTTTTCCCATGAGATATTTCACATTGCCTTCTAGCCTTTCATTTGTTTGGATCTGTTTAACAGCATCTTGATTTCTCATAAAGTCGCTAGCTTCCACTTGCTCCAGTCTGACTCTGAAGGAATGAATCTACTCAGTGAGCTTTTGATATTCTTTTTCCATCTGGCAAATGCGACTTTTTAAGGCATTCCTCTCCTCATTGCCCTTTTGAGCCTCCTTTGAGTTAGTCTATTTTTAAGGTGTTATTTTCCTCAGTAAAGCTGTTGACTCTCATTTCATACTTTTCCTGCATCCTTCTCATTCCTCTTCCCAATTTTTCCTCCACTTTTCTTATTTGGTTTTTAACACCCTTCTTAAGGTCCTCTATGGCCTGTAACCTGCTCATATTTTTATTTGGGGCTTTTGGTGCGGGATTTCTGACCTCACATTCCTCCTCCTATTCCATCCTTCTATCCTCTTTGCCCCCAAAATAGGAATCTGATGTTGCATTTTTCTGTTTATTTTCTTTCCTTTGCCTAGGCATGTTGCCACTTGATTACTTGACTTTTGGGCTTGTTGACACAGTAGGACTCTGCCACCAGTCAGGGGAGCTTCTGTACCAAACGGGGTCTTCACAACTTCTGGAGGTATTAGTTGGGTGGCTTCTATGAAGCTTCCACATGCTCCAGCAAGCTGGATACCCACCACATGACCTCCTCCCCACACCGAAATCCAGATCCAGGGAAGTTAAAGCAAGAGCGATTACCCCCCAAGACTGATTACTGGATCTCCCTATGGTTAGCAGACCAGGAGCTGAAGCTGCCACTGAAGCTTCAAAATGGTGTCTGTGTAGTGTCTCCTCAGCTGCTTTTCGCCCCCATGGGAAGAAGCCTATGCATTCCCCAAATACTGGTCCCAAAGTCCATTGGCCACTAACTTCTCACTTTGTCCTAGGCATATCTGTGTTGATAATTCTGGGGCTACAGCTGCTGGTGTTCTGTGGTCCCTGGCTGCTGGTCAGGCTGCCCTGCATCTAAAACCAAGATTCAGGCGGGCCTGGGTTTTACTCCCAGAGCACTGCGCTGTGCTGCACTGGCAACTCCCAAAACACTATGCTGGCCACTTCCTGCAGGGCTGCCAGGATGTCCTCAGTGGGAGATTTGCTTCTCTGTATCGTTCTGTGGTTGCTGGGGCTCCAGAAGTTGTTCAGTCTACCTTTTCCATGGTTTGGAAGTGGTGTAGGGGAGAGTGCCTTGGAAGTGCTGTTTCTATTCTGCCATCTTGGCTCTGCCCCCATAGACACCATCTTTCAAGAAATTATCAAGCAAAATTGCCTTTATATTCTAGAATCAGAGGGTAATATAGAATTCATTGATCACCTCTTGAAAAAAACATCCCCAAAAGAAAGCTCCTAGGAATATTATAGTCAAATCCAGAGTTCTCAGGTCAAGGAGAACATTTTACAAGCAGCCAGGAAGAAACAATTTGAGTATTGTGGAAACAATCAGGATAAAGCAAGATCTATCAGCTTCTACATTAAGGGATTGAAGGGCTTGGAATATGAATTTCTGGAGGTCAAAGGAGCAGGATTAAAACCAAGAATCTCCCACCCAGCCAAACTGAATATAGTGCTTCAGAGGAACATATGGTCATTCAATGAAATAGAGAATTTTCAAGAATTCTTTATGAAAAAACAGAACTGAATAGAAAATTTGACTTTGGAATACAAGAAGCAAGAGAAGAGTGAGAAGGTAAATGGGGGAGAGAAATCTTAAGGAACTTATTAAAGTTGAACTATTTACATTCCTACATGGAAAAATGATAATTGTAACTAATGAGACTTTTCTCAATATGAGGATAGTTGAAGGGAATGCAAATTAATACAATTCTGAGGCACTACCTCATACCTGTTAAATTATTTAATAGGACAGAAAAGGTAAATGACAAATGGTGGAAAGTATGTTGGAAATAATGAGACATTAATGCATTGTTCATGGATTTGAGAATTGATTCAACCATTCTGAAGAGCAATTTGGGACTATGCCCACAGGGCTATAAAACTAGGCATACCTTTTGACCTAGAAATACCACTACTAGGGTCCATATCCCAAAAGACATAAAAAATAAAAAAATAAAGGGACCTATGTGTACAAAAATATTTATAGAAATTCTTTTCTGTAGGAAAATAATTAGAAATTGAGAGGATGCCCATTTATTGGGGAATGGTTAAACAAATTCTAGTATGCGATTTTGATGGAATACTCTTGTGCTGTCAGAAATGATGAGCAGCATGTTCTCAGTAAAACCTTGAAGGACTTGTGTGTGCTGATGCAAAGTGAAGTTTAAAATGTGCAAATTAACAGCAATGCTATAAGATGATCAGTTGTGCATGACTTAGCTATTCTCAGCAATATAATGATCCAAGATAATTCTGAAGGACTTATGATGAAAGATGCTATCTATACCCAAAAAAAAAGAACTGATGGTGTCTGAATACAGATCGAAGCACACTATTTTACTTTATTTTTGTTTTGTTTTTTCTTGTCTGTGTTTTCTTTCACAACATGACTAATGTAGATATGTTTTGTATGAATACTTATGTATACCATATACTGAGTTGTTTGCCTTCTACCTTCCTTTGGTGAGGAGGAGAGATGGAGGGAGATGGAGAGGGTGAGCTGAGGTTCTCCCTCTCCCTCTCCTTCTCCTCTCCAAAAGAAGGTAAAATTTGATGGCCAGAAGCTGCCCATTTAACTTGGGTTTACTCGCTAGATTCTTTCCTTCCTTCCTTCTTTCCTTTACTTCTTTGTTGCTTCCTTCCCTCTCTCCTTCTTCCTATTCTTTCACAAAACATAGACCTAGTTAAATCAATCTGAAGCTAATAGATTGGACCACAATAGGTCCATACCCAAACTCCACTTAATGTTTGTATTTTGGGCCGTCTAGGCTTAGAGTGAATGTCATTGGTAACTAGTTCTCTTTGGAACAGCAACCTTGAGGGTCTTCCTCTCCCAGCTTGATTGTTTTCCCTTTTTTTTTCTAATTAAAGGGGTCATCTGTTCACTCTCCTCTTGAAGAGGTCTACCAACTGAATGGGCATTACTTTACACTAAGTGAGCATCTGAAAAGGCCTTAGCCTAACAGGGCTAGGGTCTCTAACTGCATCCTGAGTCATCTCCAGAATGAGGTTGGTGACCTTGCACAGCCCTCCCTCATTCAAATCAACGTCAACTGCAAGTCATGTCATCATTTCCCTGATGCCAGGGTCCTCTTCAAAAACGAAGGGCAAATATAACAACAACTTTCCTTCTAATTGAGGTGTGGTGGGGAGGGAGGAAGTGAGAGAATTTGGAACTCAAAGTTTTATAAATGAATGCCAAAAATTGTTTTTACATGTTTTAATTTAGAAGAGAAATAAGATTTATTTTGCCCTAACATAAAGGGAAAACTATGACTAATGCTTCAAAGTCACAAGAAAGCATTGGAACTATAAGGACAAACTTTGTAACAATCATAGTTTTTCAAAAACATACAAAGTAAGACATAGTTCAAAAAGGAGACTAGGCAACAACATCCTAAACAAAGTGTTTTTCAAAAAGCTAAATTAATTACTGCATGTAATATATAAAGAATGAAAAAATATTTTAAAATTTGGAAATGCAGATAAGAAAGGCTTAATAGGTAAAATTATGTATTTGAAAATTAAAAAAACAAACAACACAAAAGGATCTTGAAAATTAGGGAAATAAAATATAAAATTTTTAAAAAGAGTATTGAAATGTAAAACAAACAGTCACTCCCAACTGAAATTATCTTAAAACATTAACAAATTTAATAGGGCCTTACTTAACCTGACATTTTAAAAAGTGAACAACACAAAATTACCAAGAGAAAAAAATATGATGAAAATAGAAGAAAAGGGGTGGCTAGGTGGTGCAGTGAGCAAAGCACCTGCCCTGGAGTCAGGAGGACCTGGGTTTAGATCTGGCCTCAGACACTTGACACACGCACAAAAACTAGCTGTGATACTTAAAAGGTAAAATTGAAAGGTGAGAGAAGGATATAATGAGAGGACATGGGGAAAGACAGAATGGGGTAAATTATCTCATATAGAAGAAGCAAGGGAAAACTGTTATAATGGAGGGGAAGAACAGGAAGGCAAAAGAGAATGGGTCAACCTTACTCTCATTGAATTTTGCTTAGGGAGGGAATGACATACACGCTAAATAGGGTATCTCACCTTAGAGGAAAGTAGGGGGGAAGGGGATGAGGGGGGCAATGATGGAGGGGAGGGCAAGTTGTGGAGGAGGGTAGTTAGAAGAACACATTTTTGAAAAGGGACAGGGTCAAAGCAGAGAATAGAACAAGTGGGAGGTGGGATAGGAGGGAGGGAAATATAGTCAGACTTTCACAATATATCAACTGTGGAAATATTTTACATAGCTACACATGTACAACCTATATTGAATTTCTTATCTTCCCGGTAAGGGTGGATGACAAAGGAGGAAGGGAAAGAATCTGGAATTCAAAGTTTTAAAATCAAATGTTTAAAAAATGCATAATAATAATTATTATTTTTACATGCAACTGGGAAATAAGATATACAGGCACTGGGGTATGGAGATCCATCTTGCCTTACCTGAAAGTCAGAGGGGAAATGGGGAGGATGTAAGAAAGAGCAGACTGGGGGAAGGGGTATACAGTGGGATTGCTGTTTTGGTGTGGTGGGTAGGGGAAAGACTAGGAGAAAATTTTTAACTCGAAATCTTATGGAAATGAATGATGTAAACTAAAAATAAACAAAATTTAATTAAAAAATAATTGGTTAATCAGAAAATAAATTATCATTGCCATGGGCTACTCAATGTCAAGTACTTAGCATGATTCAGAGACGTGAATAAGAAGTGACCAGGCCATGTGAGTAGTTGAAGGAAGAAAGATGAACTCCATTTATTGATTCTTAGGACAAGGTTTTTATAGAGTAATGAGACAAAGGAAGGGAATTCAAGTATTCTTATCATTATCTTAGTCTGTCATATCCTGGAAGTAGCATGGCCTTAAGACCTTTTGTTCTCTAGGTGCCAGAAAGTCTTAGGAAAAGTCTGTTACCTCCTTTCATATGCAGTCACATCACAAAGGATGCTCTTGAGAGCCAGATTCAAGGCCTGCAGCCAAAGCCACATCATCAAATACATCTGCATAGGAACTGACCACCTAAAAATTCAAATATTTTGGTTTTGAACAACTAAAGTCTTGGGGTAGAGCCTCTTGGTCTCAGAACTCAACATCCTTATAATCAAAAGAACTCAGGAGCTGACTTGAAGAAAAGTGGCTTCTCAAAGAGGTCTTTGATATTCAGGTCCACTGATATCAAGGTAATTTTCTGAAGCCTGGCTCAGGCCTCTTTGGGTCCCAACGCATGATCTACTTGTGAATCTGAGAAATATGTCACACGAGAATGACGTGAGTTTAGGGTATAGACTCATTTATAAAATATTACAGAGCAGGATGCTTGAAGATTATGAATTGAATTAACTAACAAAATATAGAGAAAGAGTTGGAAGGGAAACCTACTCACCCACATATCAACCTTCACATTGATATAAAAGTTCATTTAAAATGAGAATAATCAATGTATTGTTAATGGAGTTGTGATCTGATCCAACCATTCTGGAAAATAATTTGGAACAATACCCAAAGGGCTATAAAAATGCACATATCCTTTGAACCAGCAATACCACTTCTAGGGCTGCATTGCAAAGAGATCATACAAATGGGTAAAGGACCCATATGTACAAAAATACTTATAGTAGTTCTTTCTGTGGTGGCAAAGAATTGGAAATCAAGGGGATGCCCATCAGTTGGGAAATGGTTAAACAATTTGTGGTAAATGAATATTATGTAATACTATTGTACTATAAGAAATTATGAACAGCCAGACTTCATAATAACCTGGAGAATCTTATAAAACTGATGTTAATTGAAGGGAGTAGAACCAGGAGAACATTGTACATAATTACAGACACATAGTAACTATGATGACCTACTTTGATAGACTGGGCTCTTCTCATCAACACAAGGTTATAAGATATCTCCAAAGGACTCATGAGGCAAAAGACTGTCCACATTCAGAGAAAGAATTATGGAGTCTGAATGCAGATTGAAGCAAATTACTTGGTATTCTTTTTCATTTTGTTTTGTGTCTTCTTCTGATGGGGGGAAGGGAAATAGGTTCCAGAGGGGCTCCAATCAAGATCAATGACCAGAGTCTTTGAGTCTGGAAGGAATTCAGTAGGCTCAAACAAACTTGGAATAGAGATTGTAAAAGTTTATTGTTATACTTTACAGAGTGCAGGGGTTCTTAGGGAACCTTCAAGTGCATAGTTACACTGTTGTAATGGAAATGCAAATTTAAAGATCTTGCCTGCCCCTAGGTTAAGTGCACCTGGAGCCTGTGGTGGGAGGCTTATTTTTCAGGAAAGCCCACACCTTGATACTTTGTGATTGGGTTGTGGGTGAAGAAGGTTGTTACATTCTCTGAGCCAGGAGAAGGCTATATAAACCCTGATGGGAGGCTTTGCTTTGGGGCTCGCTCTGAGAAGTGTTGTGTGATTTGACCAGATGAGACTCTGGGCAGTCGCTGAGAGCCCCCCTGGCTCTGAAAACCCAGATGTTGATGCTTCCCTCTCTGGTAACTGTGATTTTGGTATTGATAACAGTTGGACAGTTTGGAAGCCTGTCTGTTTGATCTGTCTGTATACTCTGAAGTTCGGGGTGCTGACCTTTCCCCCTGAACTAAATGATATATGTTTGTTTGATTCAAGTAAGCTTGTTAACTGATTTTGAGTTGCTTTCCTTTTGAGAAGCAGATCTAAGAACTTGTGTTGGCAGCCACTCTGGGGATGATGGGGTGCTTGCTGCTACAACTGTACAGCAGGCAAGGGTTCTTAGGGAACCTGCAAACTTATAGAAGTCATAGGTTTAGTTTTAAGGAGACAAGACAGTAAATCAGGTGTCAATTATGCTAACTAGGTGAGTAAGGGTGGGATTAGGGAGGAGTTAAGGAGTGGTTAGTGCTTAAAGGAACATGCACTTCTATTATCAACTGCACAGGCGTATTGCCCATAATTCACTGGGAAATAACCCAAGGGTGGGCTACTGGGAGGTGTGGTTTTAGTCCTGAAAAGTCACTAAGTCAGCCAGTGGTCAAGGCTGACTGAGAAGTGCCTAGTCTGCCACCCATCAGTGTCATGTTTGACAAGACTGATGTTGGGAACCAAGGCTAACCGAGACTCAGTATGGGTATAATTGGCTAAGGAGTTAACCTATAGATAGGGCATTGAAGGATTCATGGGTGCAGCTGGCCATTCTACTAGGGGAGATAACATTTGCCTAAGCTAAAATGTTTATAGATGGTTTAGTGAAGGATTCATAGGTGTAGCTTGTTATTGTTCCAAGCAGAGATAAACAGTTCATGAGTTGTTGCTGGGCAGAGTGCTAGCAGGGGGGAAGGGGCAGAGTTAATGCTCTGAGGCTGGGGAGGGGAAAATGTGATTTTACAGACTGCTTTTACAAATTGATTTTACCAACTGATGTAACTGATGTTACAAACTGATATTACAGACAAAGATCTCAAGCACCCCATCACTTCCTCATTGTTCATTCCATTGTTTATAATTCTTACTTATAACTTGACTAATGTTTAATGTGTAGGTATGTGTAGAACCTATATTGGATTGCATGCTGCCATGGCGGGGGGAGGAGGCAGGAGAGGGACTGGGAGAAAATTTGGAGTTCAAAAAGTTTTGGAACTGAATGTTGTAAACTAAAAGTAAATCAACAAAAAAAGGAGAATAATTTTCATATGCATCAAAGACTTCCAAGATGGTTGTTCTACAAGGGATGATGTAGGCTTTCTGTTTTGTTTAAAATTTTCTTTTATTTTTAACATTTTTTTCTTTAAATTGTGAATTCCAAATTTTCTTTTTCCATTCTGTCCCTCACCTGCCCACTGAGAAGGCAAGCAAAATGATATCAATTATACATGGGAACTCAAGCAGAACACACTCCCATGTTAGCTATATCACCAAAAAAGTGAGAAAAATAAAACACTTCAGTTTGACCTAGAGTACATCAGTTCTCTCTCTGGAGGATGATAGTGTTTTGTCATCATGAGTCCTTTAGGATTATCTTGGATGATTATATAGGCCAGTGTAGTCAAGTCTTTCACAGTTGAATATCAATGCAACATTGCTATTACTGTGCAACAGAATCTCCTAGTTCTCATTTCAACTTTGCATAAGTTTATAAAAGTCTTGCCATATTATTTTCCCTTCTAAAACCACCACCTTACAATTTCTTACAGCACAATAACATTCTAGCAAAATCATATCCCAAAATTTGTTCAGTCATTTCCCAATTGATGAACATCCCCTCAATTTCCAATTCTTTGTCAGCCACAAAAGACCTAATATATTGTTGTAAGCATAAATCTTTTTTTCTTTGACCTCTTGGGGGTATAAACCTAGTAGTGATGTTGATGAGTTAAAGTATATGCACAGTCCTTTGGGCAGAGTTCCAAATTATTCTCCAGAATGGTTTGTCCAGTTCACAACTCCCCCAACAGTGCTTGTCTGTTTTTCCACTCATCCCTTTTAGAATCTGTCCTTTCTGATAGGTATACAGGGTTATCTTGGAGTTATTTAATTTGTATTTCTCTGGTGAAGAGTGATTTAAAACATTTTTTTGTCACATAACTACAGATAGTTTTGGATTCTTCTTCTGGAAACTGCCTGTTCAAATCCTTTGATGATTTGTCAATTGGGGAATGGCTTAATTTTTTCCCATATAAATTTGGCTCACTTCCACCTATATTTGAGAAATAAGCATTATATCAAAACTTGTTATTATTTTTCATATTACATTATTGTCTATGGTACCTGTTAGTAAAATATAATCTTCCTGATTATCTCTTTTAATTAGGTCTATTTTTGCTTTAGTTTTTATTTTTCCTGAAATCAAAATTTCTACCTTTGCCTTTTTTACTACAGATTAAACATAGTAGATTCTGCTCCAGGCCTTCATTTTAAATCTCTATGTGTTTATTTGCTTCACCTGTGTCTCTTATAAACAATATACATATTTTTTAGATTCTGGTTTCCAATACATTTTCTAATCTGTTCCTCTTTTGTGGGTGAGCTCATCCCCTTTATATTTACTGTTTTTATTACTGTTTATTTCCCTCCTTTATTTTCTTCTGTTTTTCTTTTTCTCTCTTTTTCCCCTGTTCCTACTAAAAGTTTGTTTTTCTTCTGATCACTATGTCCCTAATAAACCCTCCTTTTATCATCTACCACCTACCATATATCTTATCCCCTTCCTTTTCTTTTACCATATAGGGTAAAATATATTTCTATATCCAACTAAGTGTGTTTATATATGCTTCCCTAGTTGAACCAATTCCAATGAAAGAGTGGTTCAAACATTGTCTACCAACCCCCCTTTCCTGCTTTACTATAAAAGTTCTTGCACATCTCTTTTATGTGAGAAAAAATTTCTCCATTTTACCTTTCCCTTCTCCCTCATCCCAGTGAATCATGTTTTTCTTGCCATCTCAACTTGATTGACTCACACCCATGCCCTTTCTCTATGTAAATTTCTTCTTCTTCTTCTTCTTCTTCTTCTTCTTCTTCTTCTTCTTCTTCTTCTTCTTCTTCTTCTTCTTCTTCTTCTTCTTCTTCTTCTTCTTCCTCTTCTTCTTCTTCTTTTTTGCTTTTTGGAGGGCAATTGGGGTTATATGACTTGCCCAAGGTCACACAGCTAGTTTGTGTGTGTGTGTGTGTGTGTGTGTGTGTGTGTGTGTGTGTGTGTGTGTGTGTGTTAAGTGTCTGAGGCCCGATTTGAACTCTGGTACTTCTGACTCCAGGGCCACTGCTTTATTCACTGTGCCACCTAGCTGCCCCTATGTAAACTTTTTTTAATGAGGTATATCATCTTTCCATATTGGTATGTAAACCTTATCTTGGTATTAGATGTGAGATATTGGTCTATACCTAGTTTCTGCATTACAGTTTTCCCAGTCAGATATTGAGTTATTATCCCAGAAGCTGGAGTCTTTGGGTTTATCAAACAGTAGATTACTATAGTCATTTACTTGGTGTCTTGTGTGCCTATCCTATTCCACTGATCTACCACTTTATTTTTTATTTTTCTAAAATTTATTTATTTTTAGCTTACAAAATTCAGTTCCACAGTCCCTTGAGTTTCAAATTTTCTCCTCCTCTCTCTCCACGCCCCTTCCACCCTCCCCATGGTGGCATACAATCAAATATAGGATCTATAAATACCTTCACATTAAACATTAGTCATGTTGTAAAGAAGAATTATAACCAATGGAGTGAACAATGAGAAAGAGGAAACAAAACAAAACAAAAAAAGAGAGAGAGAAAGTAGTTTGCTTTAGAAAGAACTGCATTCACACTCTGCAGTTCTTTCTCTGGGTGTGGATATCTCTTTCCATCATGAGTGTCTTGGAGTTGTCTTATAACCTTACATTGCTGAGAGGACCCCAGTCTATCAAAGTTAATCTTCACACATGCATTTTGTCTGTAATTGTACCACTCTATTTCTTAGCCAGTGCTGTGGAGTGTTGATGATTGCCGCATTATAATATAGTTTTAGATCTGGTATGGGTAGGCCACCTCCGTTGCATTTTTTTTCATTAATTCCTTTATATTCTTGACTTTTTGTTCTTCCAGATGACTTTGGTTATTATTTTTTTCTAGCTCTATAACCTTTTTTTGTTTTGTTTTGTTTTATTTGTATGGAACTGCATAATTATTTAATTTAGGTAGAATTATCATTATTATTATATTAGCCTGACCTACCTATAAGCAGTTGATATTTTCCCCATTGTTTAGATCTGACTTTATCTGTGTGAAGTGTTTTGCAATTGTGTTCCTATAGTTCCTGTGTTTATCTTGACAAGTAGACTTTTCAAATATTTTATATTGTCTGCAGTTATTTCAAAAGGAATTTCTCTTTCTATTGCTTGCTGTTGTACTTTGATAGTATTACATGGAAATGCTATTGATTTATGTGGGTTTATTTTATATACTGCAACTTTGCTAAAATTGTCAATTTTTAACTTTTTTTGTTTGCTTTTTGGAGGGCAATTGGGTTAAGTGACTTGCCCAAGGTCACACAGCTAGTAAGTGTGTCATGTGTCTGAGGCCGAATTTGAACTCAGGTCCTCCTGACTACAGAGCTGGTGCTCTATTTACTGTGCCACCTAGTAGCCTCATTTTAAAGTATTTTTTAAAGCTGATTCTGTATGTAGGATTTTCTAAGTATACCATCACATTACCTACAAGGAGTGACAGTATCCTCATTGCCGATTTTAACTCCTTCGATTTCTTTTTCCATCTCATTGCTAAAGCTAACATTTCTCGTACAATATTGAATAATAGTGGTGATAATGGGCATCCTTGCTTCATCTTATTGGGAAAGTTTCTAGCTTATACCCATTACATATAACACTTACAGATGGTTTTAGATTAATAATGCTTTTCATTTTCAGGAAGGATCCATTTATTCCTACAATCTCTACTATTTTTAATAGGAATGGGTACTGTATTTTGTCAAAAGCTTTTTCTGCATTGAGATAATCATATGATTTCTGTTGGTTTTGTTATAGATATGGTCAATTATGTTGACAGTTTTCCTAATATTGAATTAGCACTGCATTCCTGGTATAAATCACACCCGGTCATAGTGTATTATCCTGGTGATAAACTGCTGTAATCTCTTTGCTCATATTCTATTTTAAAATTTGCATTAATATCCAATGGGTAATTTTTTTTATGGCTTCTTTTTGTTTTGGGTCTCTCTGATTTAGGTATCAGCAACATATTTGTGTTAAAATTAATTTGGTTGGACTTATTCTTCACCTATTATTTTCAAAATACTTTACATAGCATTGGAATTAATTATTCTTTAAATGTTTGATAGAAATCAATTGCAATTCCATTGGAACCTGGAAATTTTTTCTTAGGGAGTTCATTGATGGTTTGTTGAATTATTTTTTCTAAAATGATGTTAGGTATTTTATTTCCTCTTCTGTTAATCTGGACAATATATATTTCCAAATATCCCTCCATTTCATTTAGGTCATAAGATTTATTGGTATACAATTAGGCCAAATATTTCCTCATTATTGCTTTGATATCCTCTTCATTGGGGTGAATTTACCATTTCCATGTTTGATAGTGGTTTTCTTCTTTCTTTTTTTTTAAATCAAATTAACCAAAGTTTAATCTATTTCATTTTTTAAATTTTAAATTTTTATTTTTTTAAACAAATGCTTTATTAACTTCTGTTTTACATCATTCATTTCCGCCAGATTGTGAGTTACAATCATTTCCCCCCTCTGTTGTTCCCCTACCCACCTTCCCAGAATAGCAGTCTCACAAGATATCGCTTCCTCCAATCTGCTCTCTCCCATACCTTCTCCCATACCCCCTTCGACTTTTCCATTGGAGGAAGGTTAATCATTGTGTCCCAATGCCTGTACATCTTATCTCCCTATTGCAAGCAAAAGAGTATTAATAAGAGTATTTATATATATTTGAAACATTTAATGTTAAGACCTCGAATTTCAGATCCATTTCCTTCCTCCCTTGTCACCCATTACCTCTGGGGAGAAAAGTAATTCAGTATATGTTGTACATGTCTAGCTATGCAAAACATTATCATAGTAGATTGTACAAGGCTGCTTATAATTCCCTCCCACTCATCCCAACCCCCACCTGGTCCATTCCCTACATGATCCTGTCCCTCTTCTGTAGTGGGTACTTCCAACCTCCCTTCCCCCCAAGGATGCCCTCCCACCCATAATCCCACCTCTCATCCCCCTTCCCCCTATTCGGCTGTAGGTTGAGATATCCCATTTAGTATGTATGTCATTCTCTCCCTGAACCAAATTCAATGAGAATGCAGTTTTGCCTTTTTGCCTTCCTATTCTCCCACTCCCTTGCAACCACTTCCCCTTGCTTCTTCTACATGAGATAGTTTACCCTACTCTGTCTCTCCCCATCTCCTCTTGCCACTTTCCTCTCTCACCTCATAATTTCATCCCTTGAGTATTCTCCCTTCCCAAAAAATTCAACCTATGCCCTCTATCCATATACACACACATTCACATATGTATTCATATGACCATACACCCTTCTTCCATCATTTTCATAGTGAGAAAGATATCATCAGTCACCGTTATTGTTTTTCCATATAGGAATGTAAATAGTTGCACTTTGATAAGTTCCTTTTGATTTCTTTTCCCTGATTACCTTCTCAGGCATCTCTTCCTTCTTGTGTCTGGATGTCAAATTTTCTATTCAATTCTGGTTTTTTCCTCAAGAATGCTTGAAAGTCCTCTATTCCACTGAATGACCATATTTTCCCCTGAAACAAAATACTCAGTTTTGCTGGGTAGGTGACCCTTGGGTTCATTCCCAGTTCTTTTGCCCTCTGGAATATCATATTCCATGCCCTTCGATCCCTCAGTGTAGAAGCTGCCAGGTCCTGTGCTATTCTGATTGTGTTTCCACAATATTGAAATTGTTTCTTCCTGGCTGCTTGTAGTATTTTCTCCTTGATCTGGGGATTCTGGAACCTGGCTATAATATTTCTGGGAGTTTTCTTTTTGGGATCTTTTTCAGGAGGTGATTGGTGGATTCTTTCAACCTCTATTTTGCCCTCTGGATCTAAAACATCAGGGCAGTTTTCCTTGAGAATTTCTTGAAGGGTGATTTCTAGGTTCTTTCTTTGATCATGGCTTTTGGGTGGTCCAATAATTTTTAAATTGTCTCTCCTGGATCTATTTTCCAGGTCAGTGGTTTTTCCTATGAGATATTTCACATTGCCTTCTATTCTTTCATTTGTTTGGATCTGCTTAAAAGCATCTTGATTTCTCATAAAGTCATTAGCTTCCATTTGCTCCAGTCTAACTCTGAAGGAATGAACTCCTCAGTGAACTTTTGAGATTCTTTTTCCATCTGGCAAATTCGACTTTTTAAGGCATTCTTCTCCTCATTGCCCTTTTGGGCCTCCTTTGTCATTTGAGTTAGTCTATTTTTTAAGGTGTTGTTTTCTCAGTCAGGCTGTTGACCCTCATTTCATACTTTTCCTGCATCCTTCTCATTTCTCTTTCCAATTTTTTCCTCCACTTCTCTTATTTGATTTTTAAAGTCCTTCTTAAGGTCCTCTATGGCCTGCAACCCGCTCATGTTTTCCCCTGGGGCTTTTGGAGCAGGACTTCTGACCTCACAGTCCTTTTCCTGCTCTATGCCCCAAAAATAGGAGTCTAGGGTTGCATTTTTCTGTTTCCTTTGCCTTGGCATGTTGTCACTTAATTACTTGACTTTTGGGCTTGTTGCCACACTATGGCTCTGCTGCCAGACCGGAATTTTCGTCCCAAACCTGTGGGAGGGCAACTTCCGTTTCTGGCAAGCTGTAAACCCACCCACTACTTCCACCCCAGATCACAATCCAGATCCAGGGAGGTTAAAACAAGAGCGATTACCCCCTAAGAGTGATCTCTGGATCTCCCTACAGTTCGCAGGCCAGGAGCTGGAGCTGCCTCTGAAAACTACAAAATGGCGTGTCTCCTCTGTGGCTTCTAGCCCCCAGGGGAGGAAGCCAATGCATTCCCCAAATGCTGGTCCCAAAGTCCATAAGGCACTAACCTCTTACTTTGTCCTAGGCATGTCTATGTTGATAATTCTGGAGTCACCACACCTGCTGGTGTTCTGGGGTCTCTCCAGCTGGTTGCTGGCCCTGCCGCCCTGGGGCTAAAACCTCCGCTCACAGGGACCTGGGCTCCGCTCTGCTCAGCTCCCACACTCTGCGCACTGCAGGCTGCTGGCTCCCAGAGCACTGCACTGGTCCTTCCTGCAGGGCTGCTGGGCTGTCCTCATCGGGAGGTTAGCTTCTCTGTGTAGTTCTGTGGGTGTTGGGGCTCCAGAAGTTATTCAGAGTCCCCTTTTACATAGTTTGGGGGGGAATCTGGTGGCAGAATGTCTTGTATCTATTTCATTTTTTAAATAAAATCAGCTCTTAGTTTTATTTATTATTTCAATAATTTTCCTACCTTCAATTTTACTGATCTTTCCTTTGAGTTTAAGAATTTCTAATTTGGTATTTTGTTGGTAAATTTCATTTGTTATTTTTCTAGATATTTTAGTTGGATGCCCAATTCATGGATCACCTCTTTTTCTATTTTATTCATTTTAGCATTTAGAGTTATACATTTCCCCTAAGAATCTAATTGGTTGCTTCCCACAAATTTTGGTATGCTGTTTCATTGATCCTCTTTTATGTAATTATTGATTTTTTTCCCTATGCTTTGTTGTTTGACCCACTCAATCTTTTGGATTAGATTATTTAGCTAGGGATAATTTTGGGAAGAGGAAGAAATGAAGAAGGTGGGGAGGAGCAAAAAATATAAATGAACGCCATAGATTGTAGGTGGTAGGAAGGCTTTTGACCAGTTTTGGACTGCTTAGGCGTGGAATAGCAGAATTTAAAAATACATATGCAGGGGTGACTAGGTGTTGCAGTGAGTAAAGTGTCGGCCTTGGAGTCAGAAGGACCTGAGTTCGGATCCGACCTCAGACACTTTACACACACACACACAAACAAAAACCTAGCCGTATGACCTTGGGTGAGTTACTTAACCTCAATTGCCCTCCAAAAAAAAAAAAGCAAAAAAAAATCATATGCAGAAATCTTATTCTTTCCCTTCTGTCTTTTATCTCAACTAATAAATATTTTTCCTAGCAGAAAAAAAGCAAAATATACCTATAAAAGCAACAAGGGAGGAAAATATGTTAAAAAATTTTTAAATGGCTCTCATTTTCTTAAATTGAAGATGCATCATTTTATATTTTAAGAATTTTCTTTAAAAAGGTTTTTATGTGTCTTAAATATAAATAAAAATGTGATTCAAACTTCAAATAAATATAATTCTACTTTATAATTTATTTTTTAAAAGAAAATAACATAATAATATAATATAATGATAAAATATTGAAACAATTGTTATTTTTAAAATATTTTCCCAGTCACATATTAAAATAATTTAAACATATTTTTAAACTTTTTTTATTTCTGAACTCTATCTGTCCCTCTGCCCTCCCTGAGATGGTATAACCTACATCTAAGGTTTCATTTTTTTAACATAAAAACTCTTTCTCTGAAGATTCCATACATTTAGAACTGGCAGGGACCTCTGAGGTCATCTAGTTCAATCTTCATTTTACAAATGAGGAGAGTATAGATAGATAGTTTCAATGACATATCCAAGGTCATAGATTTAGTAAAAATCAAGGCACATTTTGAGTTCAGACCAGGTCCTCAGATTGTGGAATCAGTGTCCTTTCTACCAGACATGCCTCCTGCCTCCCTGGTAAGAAATCCATGGAACAAAATAAGGACTCCTTCTCTCCACCTCACATTTAAGGTAACACAAGACATAATGTGAGATGTGGATCAGTTATTAAGAAATATCATCAGATGGTGGAGGTCAGGCAATGATTAAAGCTTTTCTGATGGTATGAATTTTGCCTAGCAGTAAGTCTTTCACAAATTACTAATAGTGGGTAAAAGTTGGTTGACTCACAGCAAAGTACTCTGTATGAGGCCATCTATAAGGCCAATCTATCACCTCCAGTTGGTGTAGGATGTGCAGAAGTGGTTAGCATAAGGGATTCCATCAACCCCTTCATTTTCTGCTCTGCAAGGCTTATATTACTCCTCAGGTTGAATTGTGCCCTTTCTGGCAATTGTTTCTTTAATGCATAATACAAAATGGGAGTGACATGATGCAAACATTCAATCTTACTAATGCTAGGCCCAAACAGGGGCTTATACCAAGAGCCAACATGCAATGCTGTCATTTAGAACTTAAATAGATTGGATATCAGAGACCTTGCTGAGCAGTGGGCATGATCCTTTCCATCTTCTCCTTTTCAGTTATGAAGAAAGGTTAGTGGTACTTCTTGTGTACAAGAAGGATATATGGGGACAGCACAAGCAATGCTCTAATTATTTTATATGCTGCTTTAGGAATGACTTTTCTTTTTCAAATCAATACAGTTACTAGATTTTCCTAGAGATCTTCTAAAAAATATAATAAAAAATAAAATCAATTAATTAAAAAAAAAGTTTTGTGACAATCCTTACCAACACCATTGGGATATTTTTGTAAATATGCAATGAGATAATTTAAGTAAATGAAAGTGAGGTGGGAAAGGTAATATTGAATTGAATATTGCTTTTTGAATAAGACATTTGAATCCATGGTTATAGTCCAATTCCTTATGCTTTTGGAAAACTTTTATGACCTTGGTAAATAAAGTACATTTAATGGCTAGCCTAAATTCAGGTCCAAGGATGAGCAGAGGTAGGAGAGGTGAAAGAATAAATTTGCAATTCTTTAAGTGTTGATTGTGGCCTATTGGTAGGTGAGAGGCAGTTTGATCTCCTATAATGTTTTTATGATGCATTGTCTACATTATTTCCCCTTAGCATGAATTAATACATTTCTCAGAAGGTTTTATAATAAATATCAAATGATTAGTGTGCCTCAATAAAAGTAGTGCAAATATTTCTATTAATCCTGGGAATGTTTTGTTTTGTTTGATTTATAATGGCAAGAATAAACAATGAAAAGGGCAGCTAGGTGGCACAGGGTATAGAGTACAAAACTTGAAGTTGGGAATACTCATTCCTAAATTCAATTCTGACCTCAGACACTTACTAGCTATGTGACCCTTGGTAAATTACTTAACCCTGTTTGCCTCTATTTACTCATCTATAAAGTGAGCTGGAGAAGGAAATGGCAAACCATGCCAGGATCTTTGCCAAAAAAAAAAAAAAAATGGGGTCAGGAAGAGTCAGACATAACTGAAACAACTAAAGACCAGCAACAGCAAACAATAGGAAAGCACTCTATTCCAGAAAAAGTTGACTCTTTCATGGCTTAGATACTTTCAAGGTTTATTTTTTGCAGCACTGTCATTAAAATTGAACCATGTCTATCTTGGTCAAATGCACTAAACAGTTTATTTTTATTTATACAAAACAACACGCTTGTATTAAGTATCTACTATGAGTAGAGCAGTGATAATCACTGCAGGAAATTAAATAATTTAGATCAGGGGTGGGAGACCTCAGGCCTGGAGACCTCAGGATTAGATAAAATGAGTCCCTAGACTGCTAAAGCTTTTAATCTTGTATGTAAATTAAGTAGAACACAAAAGAATGTCACAGTCAATGCAATGGAGATTCTTTCTTTAAAGTCATCTGAAAGGGGAGGGGTAGGAAAGAGGGAGAAAAATTTGGAAATCAAAATCTTATAAAAAAATAAATGTTGAAAACTAGCTTTATATCTAATTGGAGACAATAAGCTACTATTTACTAAATTAAAAAAAATAGTGACCCTGGTAATATTTTGTGTTTTGTGAAGGGAAAATGTTAAACATAGTCCACTCTAAATTATCTACAGGAGGACAAAATTTTTCAGCCTCAGACAGTTTTCTTCTTTCACCTACCTGTTCTCACCATTAGTAGCTGAGGGCTCCCAACAACAATTCAATTAAAGAAACATTTATTAAGCTCCTATTGTGCACAAGGAATGAATGCCAATTTTAACAACAGTCTAAACAAAATGTGATTAGAAAAAATGCCTAATAAAAGAAATATCATAGAATGATTTCAAAACCAGATAGAAATGTTTAAATGTTATATATACCTTTTTGTGTCCCTCTTCCATTAGCGGCACAATTGAGAGTTGACTTTTGTACCTTGAAAGAATGAATTTACCTCCTAAGTACACACTTAATTCTCAGAGAATATTATTCTCTCCCAGGCTCACTGTAGGGTGATGTTTCTTATTCATACTAATTCCCACTCCTGTAGATTGTTAGCTATGCTGCCTTGCTATTGCCCTCAATGTTTTTTTCTCTAGATTCAGAAGCAGGATGAATACAAATCATAGGAGTGAAGTAGATCTTAGGTAATGCCTTCAGGGGAAATAAAAAAAGAGTTTTCATCTCAAAAAGGAGATCAAAGAAAAAGTGAGGCAAGACAGGAAAAAAAAGTAATTTTGGCACCAGTAAGGGAAAAGAGGGAATAGGCAGATTTTTGGCAGGACAGAATGTGTTAATCTGCAGTGAAAGTATGATTTTAAAAAATATTTCTCAGCTGCACATCTGAAAATTTTTATGCTTCTAATTTTCCTTTGGAAATTTAAAATGTTACAACCCATGTAGATATAATTATACCAGCTTTTCCATCCCACAGTCATCATGCCCACTGAAGGCAGTGGGAATTATGTATGGATGCAAATGGGATAGACAGGGTAGATGACTACTGAAAAGAATTTAGAAACATTTCAACAAACATACTTGCAAATATTTTCGGTATTTTAAAAAAGTAGGACACATATGTTAAACTCAAGTGAAGAGGGCCTAAAAGGGAATATCCAAGTGCACAGTTTGCTTCTATATTTGTGTGAGCCATTTGGTTAAGTATTTTACAAAATATCTACACTTTATTTTCCAGTCCTTCTGGAATTTTCAAAATACTGTATATCTTACAATAGACTTTTCAACATATGTGTAAGCTATAGTGTGAAAATAATTGTGGAAATAATTTGAGATCTATATAATTCCACAACCTACTTGCCTTGAATTGGCTGAATGCATTTTGTTTTTTTTTTCCTTTAAAGTAAGTATGCATAGGAAATGATAAAGTGTTTCACACAACACATTTTGATCTGTAATCAACTCTGCAATTGGAGCGGCATTGCCAATCATATGAACTTAAAAGATGCCATTTAATAACACCAAACACACATAGCTCTAGATCTTTCTGATATCTAGAGTTGGCTTTGAAGTTGGGTTGAGGCATAGAGAAGAATCTAAAGCAGAATTACTGCTCATCTCCTCATTTTTCCTCTGGTCTCCAAAGTCTGCAATTTCTAGGGAATTTGTCTGCTTTACGTGATGGCCGTAGGTTCCTTGGGGACTCTGGTATGTTTATGTCTTAATTTGCTTGACAGGGTGGCTTCTTGTTTCTAACCATGGTTATATCTTATCAACAAACTCCACTCTAGTGTTGCTGGACATTGAATATTAAAAAAAATATTGCTGATTGATTATTCTAGAAAAAAAGAATTTTGATGCTGGTGTCTGATTCTTTCCCTCTCACACCTCTGTGTGGATTTTTTTTTACCTAACTCTACACTTGCCTAGATTATACCTTCCATCTCACAAACTGAAGACATATTGTTACAAGAGCCAAGATTTGCAGGAATATTCTTCCCCAGCCCCTCCCTCTCCACTCTTCTTCCACCCTCTCTTGTCTCATCTAAAATATTATAAGGGGGAACAAAAGACAAAGTAGCACTGAGTACTGCCACGTACATGTGGAAGCTAAATAAATACTTTGCGATTATTATGAATGTGCCCAAGTCTTTGTGGAAGAAAGGCCTCATACAAAAGGTATTCTAATGATTATGTTATAATTATGATGTTAAAAGTTTTCTGTGCTACTGCCGCATCTTGTCATCAGCAGACTTCTGACTGTGCCATTGTCTTCACCCATGCCAGAGGCACTTGCAACCTTTACAGACAGTTTAAAAACAGAGGCAAGGCCAACCCTAGGTAAAATTAAGAAGTAGGTGGGAAGTTATCTTTAGTATTTTTGCATCTCAGCAACCCTCTTCTCTCTCCTCTTTGCAAGTGTTCTCCAGGTTTCCAGAGACCTTACACTTTCTCTACACTTCCCATAACAGTCTGCTTTCAGGAAAAAATTAGGCAAGCTCCTTATCTAAATACCTTTATTCACCCCCACTTCCCTAGGCCTTTTTTTTTTTAATGAGGAGCATGCCATAGGAGCATGGATTATTTTAGTGGCACTCATGAGTGTTGCCATCATAAGAGGTTTAGCTGTTCACTGAAAGCCCATTTCCTAAGGTTTTTGGATAAAGGAATGTTACTTAATGGTGGCATTCCAGTCATGCTTTTTGACCCTTGGTGGAAAGTGGTCTTCATGTTTCCCCTCAAATTCAGAAGAATGTAAGTCTCTTAAAGGCAAGATTGTTTTACTTTCATCTTTGTATCCCTATAGTTTATCACAGAAACTATAATATAATAATCACATGAATACAACATAAAATATAGTTAATTGTCCATAGGTAAGGCCAGCTATAGGCAAAGGCAACATGTTCACTATACTTCACTGATTCTTATACTGGTTTTTGGAGTCAGAAAAAAGGAATATATTTATCATGGTATCTTATGAATATTCACCATCATCAGAAATGTTTTATTCCTTGGAGGGGGAGGGGAATTTGAAAAAATAATTCTGTTTTCCTGGCTGTAGCATAGTTGTATGACTTTATGGAAATGCATTGGACTGAAACATCATTGAAAATTCTGCACTGCCTCCAAGGGCAAATTTGAACCCATAGAGATTATTTTCAGTTGCTGTCTATATTGTAAAGGACTACTACCCACTATAACCCTTCTATCCAATGTTATTAAGGTGGTCCTTTTAAATTAGTCTTCCAAGCATGGGTGGATGACATACCAACCATTGTGTAGCCTGGTCAGATGTACATACATACCACTGTCCTTAAGATAGAAGAGAAAAAGAGAAGAGGGAGGAGGAGGAGAAGAAGGAAGATAAAACATAACCTGTCAAGAGGAATCGCCTTGAGAAGGTTGAAACAGGAGGGAATGACATGACAAGCAAAAAAAGGCAAGTTCACAAACCAAAGTTGGAGGATTTGGGATTAATTGAAATCCTCAAGTGGTGCATGGTAAGTGACTGCCTATTTAGAGCCAATAGATAGGTTTCCGTGAGGTTAAGGAAGCGAAAAATCCCATACGAAGCTAGTGAGATGTTAAATTCTAATTAGAAGTGTTAATTAAAAAAAAAAAAAACATTTCCAATTTCATCAGTGAGAGTGCTTTTGTTGTTCTGATTCTCTTTGCAACAGTGAATCCTAAGTATCCTAACTCATTTTATCCCAATATTATTTACCACTTCTATAGGGTATAAAAAAGTAGACTATGGCCATAGGAGCATGGATTATTTTAGTGGCACTCATGAGTGCTGCCATGATAAGAGGTTTAGCTTTTCACTGAAAGCCCATTTCCTAAACCCATTTTCAGGGCTTTAGAAGACAGTCGTAGAAATTCATCCTGGCCTCAAAATTTCAAAATCCCAAATTCAGGGGTCTAAAGAAATAATTTTTCACTTTTTACGTTTCCTTCTCTTTACACCACCTGCTCCTTTATTTACTTACCAAGATATTTTTGTCTTCTAAGAAGATCTAAACTTTAAATTTTAGTGACGTTTCTTTCACTAATACATCATTACCCCAAAAGTGATAATGTTATTTAATATGACATTTTGCAGACCATCAGTCCATGATATGGATTAGGCCTTTTAAAGAGCATTCAAATGTAAGCAGTCACAATTGATGTTCACCAAGATATTTACAATACTCCAAATGAATATGCAAATGTATAGTAATATTTTAACTCCTGAAAGATAGTAATCAATAAGCCTCCAAAATCTTATGTATCCTATTTTTATTACTTTATGAAATACACACACAGAGGCAAAATTTTGTAGCGCATTTAGAACTGAAATAGACTGAGAACAAAACTAATTCAAGGACCTTGTTTTACAATCCCAGAGAAGTGAAATTTTTTACATTGATTACTACTTATTTTAATATTCATAACTATATTAACTACTTTAGTTAATCACAAAAGCTTTAGATTTGGAGGTAGGCAACCTGTGTTTGACTCTTGGCTCTATTATTAGCTGTGAGACCTTGAGAGAAATTATTTAACCACTCTGGGTTTTGATTTTATTTTCTGTAAAATAAGGGAACTGACCTAGATGATTTCAAAGGTATTTTCTGGTT
The DNA here is from genome assembly GCA_011680675.1 of Gymnobelideus leadbeateri. Lineage (NCBI taxonomy): Eukaryota > Metazoa > Chordata > Mammalia > Diprotodontia > Petauridae > Gymnobelideus > Gymnobelideus leadbeateri. The sequence continues at coordinate 125,952 of WOXC01004003.1, read as the reverse complement.
AGAAATTTTGTGGTCCTGATCTTTTGAAGCCTTTATAGCTGATGTTACAACTTAAAAACAATCTACACAGATTTCTTTGTACAGAAAACATGTTTGTCATTCAAATGCAAAACATCAACTCATACTTTCTTAGAGTGTCTTTTTATGCTATTATAGAAATGTCATCTATAGTTAAAATAGGTAGGCATACTTAAAACCATAAAAGCAAGGAGTTTTAAAGTTGTGACTCTGTCCTTCAAGTCACCTTATTATTCCCTGGAAATTATAAGTGTGGGTGAGCTTCCATTTGTAAAATATTGTGTGTATGCTTTTTAAAGCAATAATTAAATTTCTATGTGAACGTCTTTAGGTAAGCAGCATGTCATAGTGGAAAATAATAAATTTGGGAAAAGATGTTGGGTTTGAGGTTTGTTTTCAGTACTTATTATATGGGTGAACTCAGATAAGTCATTTCATTTTTTCCAAGCCTTAGTTTCCTTGTGTATAAAAAAAGTGATTAGATAAGATTATATTTAAGGTAAGATATAGTTGTAGATACTATTCTAACTAGATAATTTTGATAGTATCAGTGGTCCTCTGTAGAAAATGTCAGTCCAGAGGAGAGAACATAATAGTGTCAATTTCAGGAAGAGAGGAGACAATTTTAGGGAAAATGAACCATTTAGTTTCACCAATTATACCATATAGATGACTGCCTATGCTTCTGTATGAAAAGGTGAGAAAGAATTTAATTAAATTAATGCTTAAAATTCCTTATTTTATAGACTTTCTTGATATACAGGGAAATATTTAAAATATATTTAGAAAACATTGTACTGCTTAATTTTGTTTACATAGTTTAGTTTTGAGTTTATTTCAGTTAGTTTCCAAAAGAGAGAGACACAGAGAGACAGACATAGAGAGAGACAGAGAGACACAGACAGAGAAATAGAGAGACAGACAGAAAGAGATAGACAGAGAGAGAGAGACAAATAGAGGCAGACAGACAGAGACAGGGAGAGAGAGACAGACAGACATTGACAGTGACAGCGAGAGACACAGAAAGAGAGAGACAGACAGACAGACAGAGAGACCACATTCTTTGAGGGTGGAGTGGAGGGTTGGGAGAATGATTGTTTAATGTGTGTGTCCAAAGGCTTCAATTTAGAGGACTAGCTTTGGGGTGGATGTAAAACAGACTCCTAGTGGGAAATACATTGAGTTGCTGGGAGAAATGAAAGACCTACTGTTGCAGCTGCAAAATGCCAGCCAGCATTGGCCAGGGGCTGTGACTGTTAGAGCTCTATTTGTCACAGAAGAGAATCAAGCCAAGTGCTCTGTGGCATCTTGGTGGAGTCCCTCATTTAAGAAGGTGCAGGTAAGCAATCTCTGCCTTTCAGGTTATCCTGCATCCTGCCCCACCCACCTCTGGGTCTGGCATTTCTCCTTCTTTTCCTCCTTCTCTCAACATGATTCTAATGATTTCATTCCACAGTGTACAGAGCACTTTGTTGCCCTCAGGATGTTTCTGATTAAAGAAACAAGACCAGCATTTCTGTAATCACTTTGCTTTATGATACCAACTTGGAAAGAAAGTCAAGAGTTCAAAGATTTTTCTTCTTCTTTGGGGTATATGTTCAGTGAGAACATCCCATAGTCAAGGAGTATGAATAATTTAATGACTTTCCCTGTATTCCAAATGTTTTCTAGAATATTTGGGCCAGATCATAGTTCTACAAACTCTACAAATGTATAATACTGTAGTTGTCTTCTAGTATTGGCAAGGCAAGGAAGTTAATTAAGCATGTATTATGTGTCAGGCACTGTGTGAAGAGCTGTGGATACAATTTAGGGGAAAAAAGACAAGACAGTTATGTCCCTTGAAGAGCTTATATTGTAATGAGGGAAGACAACACACAAGACTATGATGAAAAAGGGGAAGGAGTATAATAGAAAGTATTCTTACCAAAGTTGAAAAGAGTCAGAAGCAGAAGGGAATGGAATATGATGAACATGGATCCAGGAAGAAACTCATGGAAGAAAGATAATGGAGAAGTAAAAGGATATTCCAAGACCCCAAGCACTGAAAAAGTTATGCCTTCAGCACTGACTATTTTTTCCATCTCTACTAGTCTTAGTGGATGTGAAGCAGAATCTCTGTTTAAAATGTATATATGTATATATATATATATATATGTGTGTGTGTGTGTGTGTGTGTGTGTGTGTGTGTGTGTTTTATCATTAGTAATTTAGACATTTTATATCAATTTTGCTAATTTTCAATTATTTTTAAAATGTTCATTATCTTTGTTTCTACATTGCAGGATGATTAGAATTATTCAAGGAGAGGTAGAATGGCTTACAGAGAATGAACAGTTTTCTGTGTCAGAAAAGATATTCAATTGGGTGGCCTCTTTATACAATATAAACAACATATACACATTTCTTTATTATATGCATATATAATATCTAATCTATGTGTCTGTTCCTATCTAACAAGCCAGTTTTCAGTTACATGCTCATTTGTGAAGAGGCCAAAGAATTTTGGCAAAATTGTATTTACTTTCTGGTATCTTTCAATATTTTTAGGTGTTATCATTAAGTGGAAATCATATATTGCCTTTTGTAAACTAAAAGATTTTACAATTTTTATTGGTTTGGCATTTAGCAATTTGCTTAATGGAAATTTTGTGAGGCAAATGGAGTAAATTTGTATAATCCTGTTTTAATTTGTTTTCCTGAGGGGGGCAACAGGAGTGTAGTGAGAACAGGTGTGGTACAGGGTTGGGCAATGTCTGTCATCCTGTTTTCAATGAACATTTTTCTGAAAATGGGATTTAACATATGTTTATATTACTATAATAATTATAAACTCACTGAGGGTGATGATAAAGATGATAATTTCATATTATTGTCTATTCTTAACAGTATGGTGTCTGAAAATGTTACTAACAACAACATAGTTGTCTCTCAAAAGGTTAGGGCCAGATAAAACTAAATGCAAAATTATAACTTAGGTCAAATTTGTTTCTAACATCTTTTTTTCTGGCCTTCTTTTCTCCCTCTTGCACAGTTCAGACTGCTAATATTTTCGTGATATCTTCCCTTTCCCTCACTACTCACTCTTACCCCATCAGATAATATTTGATGCAGTCCTTTATTTTTATTGTTCCTTTAATTCTCCCACTAAATCCTATTCCAAGACCATGCTAATGGAGATCAAGCCCTGGGTAGGACCAGTGACAAAATGTATCTTTGTGTTAGAAGGATCAATCTCACAAAGTTCAGAGAAGACCAACATAAGTTTGCCAGTAGATGATTTTTTTTTGGGGGGGGGAGGCCACAGAAATTCATGACAACTGTCTTCAAAGGCCAACAAAAATGATGTCCTATAATTAAGGAGGATGAAATCATGGATTCTTCAATTCTAAGCCAATTAAGTACTATCTCTAATTATATAATGAAAAACTATTTACTTTGTTAAAGTCATTTCAAGTATTGGTCAGCAGGTGACACTAATTTTGGATACTGGAGAGTACTGTCTACATTGCTTAATTCATACATTGTGGGTGGCCACTTAAAATAGCAACATGAAATGGTGACTCTGTTTAGGGACTATTTTATCTTTAATAATTTCATTACGTTTCCATTCATTTACTTTAATTAACAATTCTAATCTCTGGAAAAATGAAATATTTAGAAAAAACTAAAAGTAGTTCTTTTGTTCTGCCTTCCCCTCTGAATATGAGAAAGCCCATATTCACTAAATTTAATGACTATATATAGTCACAGTTTTTACCTCCACTTGTTGAGATTTTCTATATTTCAGCCAAATTTGGTTCTAAATGTGTCTCTTCAAGCTAAAAGTTTCCTGACATTAAGGGGTATGCTGGAGCTACCTGAATTGGCTTGGGAGACCTAAGTTTTAAATTTTCAGTGTCAGTATTTACACCTTAGAAAGTAGCAAATGCTACAAATTAGGGTTTTATTTATTGTTTTGCTTATTATCTAGATTTAAGAAAGTGACAAAGAAAAGTTGACAATACAGATGGAACATAAAAGTGTGCTATTCATACTTCCCCTTTTCCTTTTCCTCTTTCCCTTTCTCTTCTTCCCTCTGCCTCTCTTTTCTTCTTTCTCTTCTCCCTCAATCATTCATTTTATATTGAAATTATTTCTAAGTGTGTGTTTCCATGCACTTAACTTTTAGGAACTAATCTGAAGTCTTTTGTGCCCTCTCACATAGACTTCTGATATATTTCTGCAAATTGCCACCAACAGAATATCTTTTTGCTATCTAGAAGAAATGAGAGTTATACATAAACTGGAAGATTTCACTGTACACTCATTCATCCAGATCATCTATAATTTGTCAAATATTATAAATTCAAGCACTAATCTCTTGGGAAATCCACTATATATTACTTCTGCATAAAAAATAACAGCTTATAGATATATAACCCTTTAAGTTTTACAAATAAATTGCATTCTTACTTGATCCTGTGAGTAAGTACTTACTTGCTCAAGGTCAAACATCATTAAATATCTGAAGTTTTATTTGAACAAAGGTCTTCTGAGATAATATTTGCCAAGTTTCAGTATAGTCCCTGACACATGCTATTGTTCAGTCTTTTCAGTCATGTCTGACTCTTCATAACCACGTATGTGGTTTTCTTGACAAAGATAGCTGGATGGTTTGCCATTTCCTTTTCCAGATAATTTTTACAAATGAGGAAACTGAGGCAAACAGTGTTAAGTGACTTGTCCACGGTCACACAACTAGTAAGTCTCTCATGTCAGATTTGGGAGATGTGTCTTCCTGACTTCAGACCTGGCACACTAGCCACTATGCTACCTAGTAGATGTTACCTAAATTCTTATTTGTTTCGCTTTCCCCACTTCCTGATTCTATGCCTAGTACTTTATCCTCTGTTTTTCCTAGCTACCTAATTAAGATTAAGTTACTTTCTTATGGTCATAGAGCAAATAAGTGTCAGAGACTGGATTCAAACTTAAATTTCTCCTGACTACAAGGTATTGATCTTTTTGCTATGCCTATATCTGTTATACTAGCATCCTTAAAAAGTGGCTATCTGTATCTTTTTTTTTTTAATGATCTACTCTATTTCCAGATTTAACATTTATTGAATACCTACTACATACAAAGAACCATACTAAGTGTTTTAGGGGGATACAAAAATTAATCCCTGTCCTCAGGGAGTTTATATTCTCCTAGTGAGGATCAGACACAAACATAAATAACTGTATGACTGAGACGATTGAATGCTTGAGTTACTAAATGATTGTTCTATATGTTCTAAATGATTGTTACTAAATGATTTGAAATTTTTAATGAAGAACAATCATTTAGTAACTCAAGCATTCAATCATCTCAGTCATTCAATCATCCTTAAGGAGGTTTGCCTCCTTAAGGGAAACAAAGTACAATAGTCAAAGCTCTCCACTCATGGGTCACACTAAGTTAGGAATCAGTCACTTATTTGGTCATCAATTACTAAGTACAATCATTTAATCAATCAATCATTCAATCAACTTAATCATTCAATTATCCTTCATCATTCACTATTCAAATCATCTGAAAATACACAAACCATCCGCTCCTAGGTTACTAGTAAATTTACAATTTTTCAGTCAATACACAATATCTAAGTAAAGTCTTCTTTCAGTTTGATTCGGGGTGGTTTTTCAGATTCCCTGGATCCCATTCCATGGTCCCAGATCCTACTTAGAATCACCAAACTGTTACCTGGGTTCAAAGGCAGACAGCTCCCAGGTCCCTGTCCAGCTCTCTGTGCAGAGCTCCACATTGGAGCTCACAGAGTCTAGTCCATCTCAAATCTTTCACAGTCTCTGTTCCTTGGAAGTCAAGGCTTAACCAAGCCAACAACAGGTTCATCCAAAGTACCAGCATCACAGTCATGCTTCCTCAGTTTTTGGCAACTCCAGCTGGCCCTTGGAAATCCTCAGTAGCTCTAGCTGGCCCTTGGACTCAGCAGAAGTTTCAGATGGTTCCCAGAATCAAAATCACTTCATCCAGGATCTCCAAATAAAAACCATTCTCTCTAACCTGGGGGCGAGGTGGGGTGGGGGGGTGTCTTTCCTCTTCAGCCTCCCTCCAGGAAGCAGCTTCTGCCTCCAGGAAGCCTGCTCTAAGAAGATCTTACTTTCCCAGTCAGGGTCTTTCTTTATATGCAGACAGCATCAGCTTCCTGTTTCAGCCAACCCCTTCCTGTTTTGTCAGCACAGGGCTTCATACCTTTTGTTTCTTTAACAGAGACTTAATTAATTACTAAGTGCTAAGTAGCTCTCAGCTTAGCAATACAAAAGAAACTTCAAATTTCATTACTATTACAACATACCTATATATGTGTTTATCTGCATATATATGTATATGCAGGGTTTCCCAAAAGTTCTAATGCAGTTTTAAGTTATAAAAGCTTAAAACTGCACTAGGATTTCTTTGGGACTCTATTTGTATACATATGTTTGTATATATTCCTTTATATACATATATGTATACATACATAAATCATACACATACATACCTATATATTGTCACCAAAGTCCTATATGTATTCATGTATATGTATGTATATATGGATACATGGGTATACACACACACACATATATACATGTATGTGTATATGGTCACATATATGTATACACACACGTATACATATACATGTGTGTGTGTGTGTGTGTGTGTGTGTGTATGGTCACATCTTAAGTCTGAAGGACAGCAAGATGGAGAAGTGGGGATCTATGTAATTCCTGAAGTTAACAACCTCAAAGGATGAAAATAAATAAATAAATATATATATATATATATATATATATATATATATATATATCCATACATATATGTGCACAAACATATATATGAATGTGTATTCACATGATGCAGATGAGTATTGTGTATATGCACACACATATGTACATATGCATGCACATGTGCATGAAAATATTCATATATATACACACACACATATATTGTCAAGTATAAATGACCTTGGGTCATAAGAATAACAAAATGGATAAATTTATATCTATGTAATTCCTCAATCTAACTACCTCAAAAGAAGGAAATAAAGACCATATCTATAATAATTAAAGCTGAATCCAAAAGCTACACACAAAAAAGAAAATCTAAATGGGGAAAAAAAAACTTTATGAAGTAGCATTAGGTAACTTGAATTTCTATTCAACCTCTTTAACATTAACCCATCCCTTGAGTCAGACATAGTCATTGTAAACTACCTCATAGGTTATTCAAGTTGAACTGGCCTTTTCTGAATCCTCCATGATTTGTGACTTAGTTTAAATTTTCCCCCAAGTCAATATTGATTTTTGTCTAACTACATGGAGAAAAGTCCATGCAACTCTGTGTGTGGGAAAATATTTCTGAAAGTCTACATCGACAAAATTTAAAAATAATGAATTAATGAACTGACCTGTCAATTTAAGAAAAAACAGAAATTCAATGAAGAAACAAACCAAGAATAACCACTTAAAAAGAAATCTTGAAAATTAGAAAAAAATAGATTAAATGGAAAACTAAAACTATAGAATCAATAAAACTAAAATCTATTTCAAAAGACTAGGAAAATTGATAAATATATGATATCTGATTCTTTAAAAAAGAAAATCAATTTACCAAAATAAAATTGAATAATATTAATTCACATCAAATGGAAAGGAAATAAGAATTATCAGAATCTATCATGTTTATTGTTAGCAAAATGAAAAATTCAAAATAATAATTTCCTGAAATATAAAATAACTAAACTAAGAACAATCTATGTGTGTATAACACAGTGTAATCACAGAAAGCGAAAATGATAAGTTATAAAGGGACTACAAAACTCATTTTTAAAAAATCCCATGGTTCACAACAATATATTCTAAACAAGTAATTCTTAATAATGGAAATAGACATTATTCTACCAAAGTCCTTTTATGAATCCAAATGAAATCCTAACACTTACTTTAGAGAGGGATAAAGTTGAGAAAGATAACTATAGAAAAATACCATATTCACATGCCAATATTCATGAAGACATACATAAATGTAATTTTTTCCATGAAATCATGTTCAAAAGACACAATTGCCTTTTCTCTCTCCATTTCCTCCCTTTTTTTCTTTCCTTCTCTTCCAATCTCTCTCTCTGTATTCCTTCTTTTATCCTCAACCCCACATACACATATATTTATGAAATGAATTATATACATAATACATTATAACCAAGTTGCAGGTATACTCACAATATAAAGATATTTCAACACTAAGGAACTATTTAACATAGTAACAAAAATAATAACCTTGATTATATAAATAGATAAAGAAAAAGTTATTGACAAAATACAGAATTCATTTATGCACCAAACCCTTTAAAGCAAAAGAGGGGATATGTGTGTGTGTGTTGGGGGAAATAACCATTTTTAATATGTTAAAAGGATATATCTAGAATAAAATAAAAATAAAATAAAAAAGGCATTAGTTGCCATAGGAGTAATAGTAGGAACTTTCCCAGTGGAGGGGCAAAACAATGAGTCCCTGTCTCCCCATTGATATTGATATAATTCTAGAAATCCTGTTGATAGTCCTGAATACCAGAGAAAGAAATTAAAGACATAAACATTAGCAAATAAAAGATATTTCTCTTTTTATAGGTAACCTGATTGGTTTAGAAATCTTAGAGGAAGAAAAAAACTAATTGAAGCAGTTTATAGTTTCAGTAAATTACAAGGGTATATGATACATCCACAAAAAACATCAGAATTTCTACATAACAGTACAAAAGAGGGAAGAAGTGAAGGGAAAGGAAAACCTAATAAAATAAAATAACACATAAAATATGTGTTAGAAAACACTAAAGTTGTGAATCTGGATGATTGGAAAGATGATACCCTTGTCAATAAAGGGAAGCCTAGAAGAAAGTAAAATTTGAGAGGAATGATGATAAGTTCTATTTTGAACATTTTTTTGAAATGCCTATGGAACATGTGATTCATGGTGTTCAACAGGGCAATATGAGCCTGGAATTCTGGAAGAAAATATTGCTGGGACTTCAGGGAATCATCTGTATAACTATGGTAATGAAACTCATAGTGAAACTCATCATGTCCCAATGAGAGAGTGTGTAGAGAGTAAAAAGAAGAAGGTTAAAGATAGCAACCTTGAGTGGCACCCATAGCTACTGGGCATGACATGGATGAAGATACAAGCTAAAGGTACTGAGAAAGAGTGATCAGACAAGTAGGGTGATAACCAAGAGAATAAAAAAGTCATTAAAATTCTGAGAGAAGAGAGTATTCAGGAGGGGAAAGTGGATAGTTTTAACAGTTGGTGCACAGAGGTCAAAGAGTTAAAAGACTGTGATTTCCAATTTTTCCCCTTTCCTCCATGCCCTCCCTTCTTCCAAAAATGGTAGGTAATTTCATATAGATAATACATTTGCTATCATGTAAAACATATTTCCATATTAGTCTCAGTTGTGAAAGCGGAAATAAATCAAAAGTAAAATGAAAAAATACTTGAAAAAATAAAGTAAAAAAAAGTATGCTTTAATCTGCACTGAATCCATCAATTCTTTATCGGAATATGGATTGGGTTTTCCTCTGAGAGACATTTATACTTGTCTTGGATGTTGTTGCTGAGAAGAATTGAATCATTCATAGTTGATCATCACACAATGTTGCTAATATTGTATACAATATTTTCCTGGTTCTGCTCATGTCACTTTTTTTTCCCCCTGAAAACTTTCTGTTCATCATTTCTTATAGCATGGTAGTATTCCATTATGTTTACATACCATAACTTATTCAGCCATTCCTCAACTGATGGACATCTGTAATGGCAAGCAAAGGAGTATTTAGCTCATTGTTTAAGTTATTCAAGTATTTATCACCTTGTTTCAATTGAAGTGTCTTTGAGCCTTGCCTGTGATTACATCAAGTCTTTGTTAGAAACAGAACCTGTGAAGCCCACCGTGGGAGGGACTTGCCAAAGACCCAAACAGGAAGGAACTAAGAAGTGGGTGGAAAAGGGAGGAACTGACATCATATAAAAACCTCAAGCACATCTGGGAAGAGCAGAACTGAAAAGAACACTTGGGTGTCTGGCTCTCTGTTTGTCTCTTCTGTCTGTGTTTATTTGTGTTTGTTACTTTGTCAGACAAACATTTTTCTGTCTGTTGAATTGTGTTACTTTGTCAGACAGAAGCGGCCTTTCTATTGACTTGTGTTCATTTCACAGGCAGAAAGTGAATTGAGATGATAGTGCTCACAATGTGTATAAATGCTGTTGTGGCTCTGTTAAGCTTTATCTTGCCAGAAATAGAAACTAGGAAGGACTTGAGGTGGACTGAGGTTCAATATGGTGAGGAGGACCATGAGCTTCAAAATGGAATGAGAGCTTGACCTGAAACTGGATGTGAAGCTGAACATGGAACTGAATGTGGAGTGGGATGAGGACCTGGAAGAGAAGCTGAGAGCTACTTATCTATGAATCTAGGTGATGGCTGGGTGAATTCAAACAAGAGCTGGGAGCATAGAAGAGGAACCATGGAATTTGGGAGCCAGCATTGAGTCAAGATGAAAGGACCTTTCCTTGGGTAGTTAGTGCTGACTGACAACATCATGAGTTACTGTGGGAGAACTTTGAACTTTGTACTTTGTACCCTTTAAGAATGATTGAGTTAAAGATGATTGGAAGCTAGTCTCCAATCAAGAAGAAAGAAGACTTTCTGACTGCAGAGATTAAGACAACTTTATCCACGGGTGGGAAACCTTTGTACTTTGTATCCCTTATGGATGACTGCTCCTTAAGGATGATTGAGTTAAGGACTTACTGAATAATATCTGTTGTTTAAAAATATGTAGCCATTTTAGTGGTAAATTGTTATGTCATATCATTGTAAATGCTGTACTTTGGTTTCTGTGAATGTTTTGCTTTAGTTTACTGCTGAATAAATAGAAAGATCACTATACTATGTGATCAGAACCTTAAAGCTATTCACAGCAGCAGTCCTCTGTAAAGCTGCTCATGCTTGGCTTTACAACATCCCCTCAATTTTCAATATTTTGCCACCACAATAATGACTACTATAAATATCTTTGCATGTGTAGGTCCCTTTCCCTTTTTTAATGATCTCCTTGTAATACATACCCAGTGGTGGTTTTGCTTATTTTAAAGTGTAGGTACAGTTTGGTTGCCCTTTAGGCATAGCTGCAAATTGCTCTTCAGAACAGTTTGATCAGTTTGCAACTCCACCAACAGTGTATAAATGTCCCAATTTGCCCACATACTCACCAAGATTTATCATTTTCTCTTTTTGTCATATTAGCTAATCTGTTAGATATGAGGTACTACCCTTTCTGTTCTATTTGCTGTCTTTTTTTTTCCTTCTGAAGACATATGATACTGACTTGGAGATTTTGGTGGTCTTTCTTCCCATTTATTAGTTTTCATTCCATATTAATATACAATAACTATTTGTCACAATTGCCTGATGTTCAGCATATTCAGTCACCCTTCAGTTGTTCATTTTCATTGACATCATAATTTCTCTCACCCTTTATGGTCAATTTTCTGTCTCCTTATCTCTTTTTTTTTCTTTATATGTCTCTCTCTCCTTTAAAATCAAATGCTCCCATGTTCCATTCTTTCTTTGGTGGCAGCTTGTTTAAAATAAAATATTCCTTGTGTCTCTCTTTTCTTCTCTGCCCTCTAATTGATTCCTTACTGAAAGTATCATGTTTAATTGTGAATCCAGTACCAAAAGACAAAAGAGACTGATGTTCAAAGGATATGAACAAGCAGTTTTCTAGGGGAGAAATTAAGCTTTTAACAACCATAGGGAGAAAAATCACTAAATTACTAATAATTAGTTAAATGAAAATTAAAGTCACTTTAAGGGTCCATCTCACACCTATAAGACTGGCAAAGATGGGGGCGGAGCCAAGATGGCGGAGTAGAAACAGCTCGTCCAAGCCTCTCTGCCCCCAGATTCTCCACAAACTATGTAAAAAAGGACTCTGAAAATCTTCTGGAGCCCCAGCACCCACAGAACGACACAGAGAAGCTAACCTCCCGCTGAGGACAGCCCAGCACCCTGCAGGAAGGACCAGCGCAGTGGTCTGGGAGCCGGCAGCGCGCAGAGCGCAGGAGCCGAGCCGGGCCCAGGTCCACGTGAGCCAAGGTTTTAGCCCCAGGGCGGCAGGGCCAGCAGCTGGCTGGAGGAACCCCAGAACACCAGGAACTGTGGAGACGACAGAATTATCAACATAGACTTGCCTAGGACAAAGTAAGAGGTTAGTGTCCTATGGACTTTGGGACCTGTATTTGGGGAATGCATCAGCTCCCTCCCCTGGGGGCTAGAAGCTGCTGAGGAGACAGGCCACTGTGTAGTTTTCAGAGGCATTTCCGGCTCCCAGCCTACAAATCGTGGGGAGATCCAGCCATCAGTCTTGGGGGGGTAATCGCTCTTGCTTTAACCTCCCTGGATCTAGATTGTGATCTAGGGTGGAAGTTGTGGGTGGGTTTACAGCTTGCCAGAAACGGAAGTTGCCCCCCACACGTTCGGGACGAAAATTCCTCTATCTGGCCTTAAAGCCATAGTGTGGCAACAAGCCCAAAAGTCAAGCAATTAAGTGGCAACATGCCAAGGCAAAGGAAACAGAAAAATGCAACCCTAGACTCCTATTTTGGGGGCATAGAGCGGGAAAAGGACTGTGAGGTCAGAAGTCCTGCTCCAAAAGCCCCAGGGGAAAACATGAGTGGGTTGCAGGCCATAGAGGCCCTTAAGGAGGACTTTAAAAATCAAATAAGAGAAGTGGAGGAAAAATTAGAAAGAGAAATGAGAAGGATGCAGGAAAAGTAGGAAATGAGGGTCAACAGCCTGACTGAGGAAACAACACCTTAAAAAATAGACTAGCTCAAATGGCAAAGGAGGCCCAAAAGGGCAATGAGGAGAAGAATGCCTTAAAAAGTCGAATTTGCCAGATGGAAAAAGAATCTCAAAAGTGTACTGAGGAGATTCATTCCTTCAGAGTTAGACTGGAGCAAATGGAAGCTAGTGACTTTATGAGAAATCAAGATGCTGTTAAGCAGATCCAAACAAACGAAAGATTAGAAGGCAATGTGAAATATCTCATGGGAAAACCACTGACCTGGAGAATAGATCCAGGAGAGACAATTTAAAAATTATTGGACTACCTGAAATCCATGATCAAGGAAAGAACCTAGAAATCACCCTTCAAGAAATTCTCAAGGAAAACTGCCCTGATGTTTTAGATCCAGAGGGCAAAATAGAGGTTGAAAGAATCCACAGATCACCTCCTGAAAAAAGATCCCAAAAAGAAAACTCCCAGAAATATTATAGCCAGGTTCCAGAATCCCCAGATCAAGGAGAAAATACTACAAGCAGCCAGGAAGAAACAATTTCAATATTGTGGAAACACAATCAGAATAGCCCAGGACCTGGCAGCTTCTACACTGAGGGATCAAGGGCATGGAATATGATATTCCAGAGGGCAAAAGAACTGGGAATGAACCCAAGGGTCACCTACCCAGCAAAACTGAGTATTTTGTTTCAGGGGAAAATATGTCATTCAGTGGAATAGAGGACTTTCAAGCATTCTTGAGGAAAAAACCAGAGTTGAATAGAAAATTTGACATCCAGACGCAAGAAGTAAGAGATGCCTGAGAAGGTAATCAGGGAAAAGAAATCAAAAGGAACTTATCAAAGTTGAACTATTTACATTCCTATATGGAAAAAGCAATATCTGTGACTGATGATATCTTTCCCACTATGAAAATAATGGAAGAAGGGGGTGTGGTCATACGAATACATATGTGAATGTGTGTGTATATGGTTACAGTTATATATGGATAGAGGGCATAGGCTGATTTTGTTGGGAAGGGAGAGTACTCAAGGGATGAAATTATGAGGAGAGAGAGGAAAGTGGCAAGAGGAGATGGGGAGAGACATGGTAGGGTAAACTATCTCATGTAGGGGAAGTGGGTGCAAAGGAGGGGGAGAATAAGGAAGGCTAAAAAGGCAAAACCACATTCACATTGAATTTGGTTCAGGGAGAAAATGACATACATACTAAATGGGATATCTCAACCTGCAGCAGGATAGGGGGAAAGGGGATGAGAGGAGGGATGATGGATGGGAGGGCATCCTTGGGGTGAGGGGAGGTTAGAAGTACCCACTATAGAAGAGGGACAGGATCATGTAGGGAATGGACCAGGTGGGGGTGGGATGAGTGGGAGGGAATTATAAGCAGCCTTGTACAATATATCTACTATGATAATGTTTTGCATAGCTAGACATGTACAACATATACTGAATTACTTATATACCAAGAAGGAATGGGTGACAAGGGAGGAAGGAAATGGATCTGAAATTCAAGATCGTAACATTAAATGTTTCAAATATATATATAAATACTATTATTAATACTCTTTTGCCTATAATTGGGAGATAAGATGTGCAGGCATTGGGACACAAAGATTCATCTTCCTCTAATGGAAAAGTCGATGGGGGTATGGGAGAAGGTATGGGAGAGAGCAGATTGGAGGAAGCGATATCTTGTGGGACTGCTATTCTGGGAGGTTGGGTAGGGAATAATGGGGGGAAAATGATTGTAACTCAAAATCTGGCGGAAATGAATGATGTAAAACAGAAGTTAATAAAGTATTTGTTTAAAAAAAAAATAAAAACTTATAAAAAAAAAAAAAAGACTGGCAAAGATTATGAAAGGAAAATGAGAAATGCTGGAAGGATCCTAGAAAAATAAGTACCCTAGTACAATGTTGGTAGAGCTATTGGTTCAGCTGTTCTGGAGAATAATTTAGAATGATTTTTAGAAAGTTAAGCAAACTGTGCATACCTTTTGACCCAGCTATAAGTCAGTAGCCCTATATTCTTAAGAATTCAAATAAAAAGGCCCTATATTCTTAAGAATTCAAATAAAAAGGAAATCTATATAGACAAAAATATTTATCTCAGCTCTTTTCATGGTAACCCCAGATTGAAAACTGTGGGGTTGTCCTTCTATTGCAGAGTAACTAAAGAATGATGTGTAAATATAATGGAATATTATTGTGCAACAAGAAATGATGAAACAGTTTCAGAGGAAACCAGGAGAACCTTTATGGGCTGTTCCTGAACAAAGTGAGCATCCATAGAATAACAGTCTGGGGTGCGGAACCTGCAGTCTTGAGGCTACCTGTGGCCTTCTGGGTCCTCAGGTGCAGCTTTTTGAATGATTTCAAGTTTTACAGAACACATTCTTTTATTAAGGAGATTTGCTCTGTGAAGTTGGATTCAGCTAAAGGGCCACCCTTGATGAATTAGAGGGCCACATGTGTCCTTGGGGCTGCAGGTTTCTCACCCATATACAATGAAAACAAAAATATAGAAAAAATAATTTTGAAGGACTTTATAACTCTGATCAATGCAATGCAAAATGAATTCAAAAAATATAAAGAAGAAACATACCCTTCACCTCCATATAGAGAGTTCTTGAACTTAATATGTAGAAAGAAATATAAGCATTTCTGGACAGTTATATTGTGGGGACTTGTTTTACTAGACTACATACTTATGTTCTGAGGGCTTTTTTTTCAGGTTTTTTTGTTGGGTTTTGGGGGTTTTTTTGATCAGTGGGAGTAAAGATGAAGAGAGTCTCAGGTAAAGGGAAAAATAGATTAATTTACAATGTTCAATTATTGAAAAAACTAAAAAGATAAGCAAACACTAGTTATTACTGGTTTATCTAATTTTATTGTGTCTACAGGTGAGCAAGCACTGGTAGGGCCATCTCCAAAATAAAAGTCCCTGGTAGTAAAGCCAAGCACAAGTAGCTCTAGTTTTCCTGAGGACTGCTGCTATGAATAACTTTAAGGTTCTGATCACATAGTAAACTCTTTATTTATTCAGCAATAAACTATAGCAAAATATTCACAGAAACCAAAATGCAACATCCTCAGCAATATCGTATAACAACTTATTACTAAAGTGGCCACATAGTCTTAAAAGATGTATTTCAGTAAGTCACAATCTGAATCAATCACTATAAAGTACCCATCTAAAGTCTTCTTTCACCTTGATTGGAGACTGGCTTCCAATCATCCTTAATTCAAATTCAGTCATCCTTAAGGAGCAATCATCCTTAAGGAGTACAAAGTACAAATATCTCCTAAGTCACAGTAAATCATAACTTTGTCAATCAGCACTAAGTACTGAAGTAAAAGTCCTTTCCTCTTGACTAGAGGCTGACTTTCAAACTCCATGGTTTCTCTTCCATGCTTCCAGCTCTTGCCTGAATTCACTGTCACCTTGATTCACAGGTAGACAGTTCCCAGATCCTGGTCCAGCTGCACATATAAAACTCAGTAGAATTACAACAAAACTCATACACATTTCCAGCACCATCATCAATTCACTTTCTGCCTGTGAAATCAACACAGACCAACAGACTGGGCATCTGTCTGATAAATTAACACAAATCATCAGTAAAGTCCCAGGGCCTCTGAAAACATTAGTAAAAACCCTCGTTCAGGACTTCTAGGCAACAAGAAAGTCCTCTTTCAGGGCTTCTATAACATTTTCTAGCAGCAGACCGGACTGACAAAGAAACACAATTCATCAGATAGAATGCTTCTATCTGACAAAGTAACACAAGCACAAATCAACAGAGACAGAACAGACAGACAGTGATGACACCACAGGAGTTCTCCCTTTCAGTTCTGCTCAGTCCCAGCTGTGCTGGAGCTTTTATATCACCAGCTTCTTCTGTTCAGCCCTCCTCTTGCATCCCTCCTGTTTTGCTCTTTGGAAGTTCCTGCCACTGTGGGCTTCACAGGTTCTGTTTCTAACAAAGAATAGGTATAATCACAGGTAAAGTTCAAAGGCACTTGAAGAGCTTAAACAAAGAGCTAAGTACTCCTTTGCCTGCCATTATACTGGCAGATGTTAGAACATATAGGAGAGATTTTGTTCTTCTGGGAAGAGAGGGATTCAACTACACACGCAGCTAGAGATCCTTTTCTCCACTGGATACTCTAATAAAAGGTAAACCTCTATGTCCAAATTGCTTTTGAAGAATAAATTTTATTTATTTCCTTTGTTTATAGATCATTCATATTTTCTGTGGGATTCATCTTTCTACCCTATGTTAGAGAGCTGTCCACTAAAATAGAGTATGAAGAAGGGGACAAAGAAAAAAAGTTCTACATAACTAAATGACATTTCCAGAAAATAAGACTTTCTAAGCAGAATCCCACTTCTATGGCATTCATTTCTGTAAAGGATAAGGCAAAGATGACTCCTCACATATGTTCTTTGGGATCAAGCATAGAATATATCATTTTCCAACATTCAGTTTTAATTACTTTGATGATGTTGCTCTTTCTATTTATGTTTCTCTGTTCACTTGTATATTTTACCCTAGTTCTGCTTACTTTAATTTACATCCATTCATATAATCTTCACATACTTCTTCATAGTGATCATATTCATCATTTTTATAGCAAATATTTAATTATATTCATATACATTTTTGAGCCATCCCCTAATTGATGGACATGTTTTGGTTTAAAATTCTTTGCTAACACAAAAAGTGCTGCTATAAATATTTTGTTCTACATGGAAACTTTCTTCTTATAGATGGATTCCTTGAGCAATTAGTTTCATAATGAAATCTCTGGAATAAGAGCATGGGCCCTTTACTTGCTTTCTTTGAACAATTCCAGATTGATTTTGAGAATGCTTTTATCAGTTCAGAGCTCCATCAATAATGCATTAGTATGCCCCTCTTTGTACAACTCCTCTGGCAATGATTATTTCCATCTCTTGCCATCTTTGATAATTTCCTGGTTGTGAGGTAAAACTTCAGGGTTGTTTTGATTTGCATTTTATTTTTACTACTGATTTGGAGCATTATATTGGCTATTAATTTTATCTTCCTTTGGGGAAATGTTTTCATATCCTTTGACCATTTATTTATGGGGAATGGCTCTTAGCCTGATATATTTCTGAGACTTGCCTATATATCTTGGATAACAGATATTTAGAAATATTTAATACATTTTCCCAATTAAATACTTAAACCTTCTGTAATGGCAAGTACAGAAGTAGTTCACACCTTGTCTCAACTATTGAATTAACACCTTGTTTCAGTCTGTTGAGAAATAGAGCATGTTACCTCCACAGCTTCTTAATCCTATAACTTGTGAACTCCTGGGGAGGAAATAATGACTATATAAGGAGAGCCACGGGGCTAGAGACAGCAGGAACTAAGAAGACTCTTGTGGTGGGAGAGTCAAGAAGGAGAAAACTTGTGGTATCCTGGCACACTGTCCTCTCTGTCTGTGTTGATTTTTATTTTTGATACTTTGTACAGAAGCCCTGGGATCTTACTGGAAGCCCTGAAAGGGGATTGTCTGGTTGTATGTGTACAGAAGTCCTGGAGGAAGGCTTTGGAGGTCCTGGGACTTTGCTAATGATTTGTGCTGACCTCATGGATCTTGTTTGTGGGTCAGTGTTGATTTCTATGTTGATTATTTATGTTGAGTTCTCAGACCTTGTTGGTGGGTCTGAGGTGATCTCACAGGCAGATAATGAATTGATGATGATGCTGGCAATGTGTAAGAATATTATTATGGCTATGTTAAGCTTTTTCATCCCAGAAACAGGAACTGTGGAGGACTTGAGTTAGACTGGACAATGTGAACTTCAATATGGAATGGGAACTGGATGAAGAACTGGACAAGGAGCTTGACAAGGAACTGGGAGCTGCCTGCATTTGAACCCAGGTGACAGTTGGAACTGGAACCATGGAAGAGGAACCATGGAAACTGAAAGCTAGTCTCAAGGCAAACTGAAAGAAGACTTAACTTAGATATTGTGTACTGACTGAGAAGATTGTGATTTACTTGTGACCAAGGGGTGGATTGCCTGTGTATTTTCCACTACCCCTTAAGAGGGTATTATGTAGTGACTGATGAATGAGTAGGGACTTATTTGTAACTTAGTGTGCCCCATGAGTAAAAAAACTTTGCCTATTGTACTTTGAGATGATTGTTCTTTGTTCAAAACCTTGTGGTCACTATGGTGGAAACTATGTGGCCATTTTAATGATAAGCTGTTGTGAATGCCATATTGTGATTTTCTCTGATAAGTTGTAATATTGTGAATGCTGTACCTTGATTTTCTGCAAATGTTTTACTCTGATTTGTTACCATATAGAGTGTTCACTATACTGTGTAATAAAAACCTTAAAAGCTGTTCACAGTAGCATTCTTCTGGAAAGCAGCTTGTGCATGGCTTTATACCTTCTTATGCTACAATTTCATAGGATCAAAATGACTTTATTTCCTCTCTTGTAATTGACTTTATCACTTGTTCAGTTTAGAATTCAGCCCCTACTTACAGCTGTGAAAGATATGTAATTTGTTTTTCTTTCAACTTTTCTTGGTATAATTTAATATTCAAGTTAGGAGTCCATTTTTAATTTATTGTGGAATATGATGGAAGATGTTGATCTAAAACTATTAACTGATGGTCAGATTCATACAGGACATTTTAGGGGCTAGATACTTTGCTCATATTAGTTTCAAGAGAATCAATGCTCTGGTAGAGAAAAGAGGAAGAGAAAGGAATATGAAGATTATCAATGACTTCCACTGTAATTACATTGCTTATTTTTTTTAAAAAAACTAAATATCCATAGAGATAAGTCATATTGTATGCCTTTTCTCTGGCACTTTGTACACATTGACTTATTTTATAGGTAGCTTACTTGATAAAGAATTTATTAACTCCTGTGGTCTTCTTTATTCTGTTAATTCAGGGCCCAATAGGACACACACTCCTCTGTTCCTGAGTTTTTGCGTAGTATCTTGTCTAAGGTTGCCTCTCACTCAAGTGGAGAGGAGTAGAATAGAGAGTGACAAATATCCAGAGACTTGGGTATTTTCTCAATCATATCTGTGAAGCCATTTCCATTTTTGCTCCCATTCCACTTATAACTAGAAATCAGAATTTGAGATTTGAAGTCTAAATGTTGAATACTTTCCTTAAAGCAGTCTTAGACTTGGACTAGTATAATGAAAAAACCTATTATCTAAATGAAAATAACTAAAGCATCCAGTTTGGGGATTAAAGAAACAAGAGTAATAAATTTGAAAGGGAACAAATCATATCTCTAAATGACTAACTTACTACTTTATTTTTTAATGATTAAGAACAAAATACATACATTTTTTGGAGAATTTTAAGGTAATGTTAACTCAGTCACTAACTTTAGCAATGTAGTCAAATAAGCAAATAATGGATCAAAAGGTGCTAATATTATGGGAACTTGAAACAAAACACTAAGAGCAAAATATTGGGAATTAAAAAAAAAAGTTAATTGTGTCACAGAGAGCCCTAGCAGAAATATATAACATTAAAGAAAATAATCAGAGAGCATGACAGTAATGCTCCTTTTGATGGCCAGGCTTAAAGTATTCCAGAGCATATAATTCAGAGTATAAAATAAGGCTGCAGTAAGTCAGAGGCTGAGGAAAAAGCTAAGAAAAAAAAGCATACCAACCAATCATGCGAGTTAGGAAGCAAATCTATACCTGGGACTAATTCATGTGAAAGATTTGGAAGTTTTAGTGTACTGCCAGAACACTTAATGTGACATGGCAACAAAAAGAAATTAATTAAACAAACAAGCAAATAAATAAACAAAAATAGGGATCACAATTTTAAGGTGCAAACCTTTTATTTTCTAAAATTTTCAAGCACTGAAAATTTCAAAAAGTACATGTGCATATATGAAATATATGTAATTGATTTTTTTTTTAGAGAGGGGAACATAGGGCAATTGGGTTAAGTGACTTGCCCAAGGTCACATGGCTAGATTTTGTAATTGATTCTTTAAAAGTAAATACATACAAAATTCCAATGTCACTTTCAAAGGTGTCTTATCTGTTTCTTTCTGAATTTCCTTCCATTTTCTTCTCCATTTTTATAAAATGTTCCTCTTTTATCTTTATTTTTTCATATTTTCCCACAATACTATTATTAATATGCCATAAAGAGAGAAGGAAAACACTATTCCTGTAATAGATAAGCATAACCAAGCAAGAAAATAATCCAAACATGTGCTATTTCCTAATCCATGAGACTTTAAACCTTTCCCTGTCCACTACTTCTGTAGGTGTGTTGTCTCTCCTATTTGAATGGAAACAAGGTGAGTGTAGGGACTTTCTACCTTTTGTATTTTTATTCCCAGCATTTAGCACTGTTCCTATTACTGCATGATAAGAGCTTAACACATGCATTTATCAGATAGGTTTGGCAGAATAAGTCTTATTCTTTTCTCTGTAGGCTGCACTCTTCTATAAGACTTTGTATTCCATGCCATAAAAACCGCTTCAATTTGGAAACAGAATGAGCTATTTCTCATACTAGAAATACTGTCTGCTCCTACAGTCATTCTCTATGATTGACTGATTTCTCCCCAAGTCTCTATTTTAGGGAGAAGGTCCAAGACAATGATTTCTTTACCTTATGGCTGTGTGTCTGATTCTCCTCAGAGTTTTCTTTCTCATGTCACTCCTTACCAAGTCCCTTTACTTCTAGCCATCTACCTGTTTTCACCTCATTTTTATGGATTATCTTCCCCAATTATATTATAAGATCCTTGAGGGCAGACACCGTCTCTACTTGTATTTGTATTCCCAGAATTTAGGATATGCCTGGCTCACAGTAAATACTTAATAAATACTTTTTCATTTGACCTGTTGACTTCTTCAAAAAACAGGAAGATCAACAACTGTCTATTAAGGACTTATTATGTTCCAAACATTGTGCTAAGTGCTGGGAATATAATACAAACAGAAACATACAGCCTTTTTTCCATAAAGAGTTTATATGGTCCCTAGTATTACTACCTTTGAAATATCACATTTAGTTCTAGGTGCTATATATTAGGAAGAAATTTGGCAAAGCAGAATGTAGCTAGAGCATAGTGTCCATACTCAATTAAGTAAAAATTGATTAAGTTCTTGAGTGCAGGGCACAATGCACAATGCTTGAGATATACTACTATCAAAAATAAAATAGTACCAGCATTTGAGAAGCTTAAATTCTGAAAGACAGAAGATGTACAAAGAAAAGTGAGTTAGGATGATTAAAAGTTATGGGGATGTTTACCCTAAACCAGAGCAAACTTGGAGGGAGGGGGATGGTAACAAACTTCAAGTATTGGTAGCACTGTCATGTGGAAAAGGGATTAGATTGATTTGGTTTTTCATCAGAAGGAATAAGAAGTAAGGAATGGAATCTCTTGAGGAGTAGGTATCAGCTTAATGCTGGAAAACAAACAAACAAACAAAAAAACAAGCAAACAAAAATTTTAAATAAATATGTGAGATGTGGAAAAGTGGAATAGATTGGGGGGGCGGAGCCAAGATGGCGGAGTAGAAACAGCTCGTCCAAGCCTCTCTGCCCCCAGATTCTCCACAAACTATGTAAAAAAGGACTCTGAAAATCTTCTGGAGCCCCAGCACCCACAGAACGACACAGAGAAGCTAACCTCCCGCTGAGGACAGCCCAGCACCCTGCAGGAAGGACCAGCGCAGTGGTCTGGGGCCCGGCAGCGCGCAGAGCGCAGGAGCCGAGCCGAGCCCAGGTCCACGTGAGCCGAGGTTTTAGCCCCAGGGCGGCAGGGCCAGCAGCCGGCTGGAGGAACCCCAGAACACCAGGAACTGTGGAGACACCAGAATTATCAACATAGACTTGCCTAGGACAAAGTAAGAGGTTAGTGTCCTATGGACTTTGGGACCTGTATTTGGGGAATGCGTCAGCTCCCTCCCCTGGGGGCTAGAAGCCGCTGAGGAGACACGCCATTTTGTAGTTTTCAGAGGCATTTCCGGCTCCCAGCCTACAAATCGTGGGGAGATCCAGCGATCAGTCTTGGGGGGTAATCGCTCTTGCTTTAACCTCCCTGGATCTGGATTGTGATCTAGGGTGGAAGTTGTGGGTGGGTTTACAGCTTGCCAGAAACGGAAGTTGCCCCCCACACGTTCGGGACGAAAATTCCTCTATCTGGCCTTAAAGCCATAGTGTGGCAACAAGCCCAAAAGTCAAGCAATTAAGTGGCAACATGCCAAGGCAAAGGAAACAGAAAAATGCAACCCTAGACTCCTATTTTGGGGGCATAGAGCGGGAAAAGGACTGTGAGGTCAGAAGTCCTGCTCCAAAAGCCCCAGGGGAAAACATGAGTGGGTTGCAGGCCATAGAGGACCTTAAGAAGGACTTTAAAAATCAAATAAGAGAAGTGGAGGAAAAATTAGAAAGAGAAATGAGAAGGATGCAGGAAAAGTATGAAATGAGGGTCAACAGCCTGACTGAGGAAAACAACACCTTAAAAAATAGACTAACTCAAATGGCAAAGGAGGCCCAAAAGGGCAATGAGGAGAAGAATGCCTTAAAAAGTCGAATTTGCCAGATGGAAAAAGAATCTCAAAAGTTCACTGAGGAGATTCATTCCTTCAGAGTTAGACTGGAGCAAATGGAAGCTAATGACTTTATGAGAAATCAAGATGCTGTTAAGCAGATCCAAACAAATGAAAGATTAGAAGGCAATGTGAAATATCTCATGGGAAAAACCACTGACCTGGAAAATAGATCCAGGAGAGACAATTTAAAAATTATTGGACTACCTGAAAGCCATGATCAAAGAAAGAACCTAGAAATCACCCTTCAAGAAATTCTCAAGGAAAATTGCCCTGATGTTTTAGATCCAGAGGGCAAAATAGAGGTTGAAAGAATCCACCGATCACCTCCTGAAAAAGATCCCAAAAAGAAAACTCCCAGGAATATTATAGCCAGGTTCCAGAATCCCCAGATCAAGGAGAAAATACTACAAGCAGCCAGGAAGAAACAATTTCAATATTGTGGAAACACAATCAGAATAGCCCAGGACCTGGCAGCTTCTACACTGAGGGATCGAAGGGCATGGAATATGATATTCCAGAGGGCAAAAGAACTGGGAATGAACCCAAGGGTCACCTACCCAGCAAAACTGAGTATTTTGTTTCAGGGGAAAATATGGTCATTCAGTGGAATAGAGGACTTTCAAGCATTCTTGAGGAAAAAACCAGAATTGAATAGAAAATTTGACATCCAGACACAAGAAGGAAGAGATGCCTGAGAAGGTAATCAGGGAAAAGAAATCAAAAGGAACTTATCAAAGTTGAACTATTTACATTCCTATATGGAAAAGCAATAACTGTGACTGATGATATCTTTCTCACTATGAAAATAATGGAAGAAGGGGTGTGGTCATATGAATACATATGTGAATGTGTGTGTATATGGTTACAGTTATATATGGATAGAGGGCATAGGTTGAATTTGTTGGGAAGGGAGAATACTCAAGGGATGAAATTATGAGGTGAGAGAGGAAAGTGGCAAGAGGAGATGGGGAGAGACATGGTAGGGTAAACTATCTCATGTAGGGGAAGTGGGTGCAAAGGAGGGGGAGAATAAGGAAGGCTAAAAAGGCAAAACCACACTCACATTGAATTTGGTTCAGGGAGAAAATGACATACATACTAAATGGGATATCTCAACCTGCAGCAGGATAGGGGGAAGGGGGATGAGAGGAGAGATGATGGATGGGAGGACATCCTTGGGGTGAGGGGAGGTTAGAAGTACCCACTATAGAATAGGGACAGGATCATGTAGGGAATGGACCAGGTGGGGGGTGGGATGAGTGGGAGGGAATTATAAGCAGCCCTGTACAATATATCTACTATGATAATGTTTTGCATAGCTAGACATGTACAACATATACTGAATTACTTATATACCAAGAAGGAATGGGTGACAAGGGAGGAAGGAAATGGATCTGAAATTCAAGATCATAACATTAAATGTTTCAAATATATATATAAATACTATTATTAATACTCTTTTGCCTATAATTGGGAGATAAGATATGCAGGCATTGGGACACAAAGATTCATCTTCCTCTAATGGAAAAGTCGATGGGGGTATGGGAGAAGGTATGGGAGAGAGCAGATTGGAGGAAGCAATATCTTGTGGTACTGCTATTCTGGGAGGTTGGGTAGGGGAATAATGGGGGGAAAATGATTGTAACTCAAAATCTGGCGGAAATGAATGATGTAAAACAGAAGTTAATAAAGTATTTGTTTAAAAAAAAAAGTGGAATAGATTGTCCCAAATGTAGTGGGTACCCCTTACTGGATGCTCCCAAGAAGATACGGAGTCAACATTTGTCAAAGATGTTGGTAAAGGAGTTCCCTATTCAGATACAGGCTGTTTCAAATGACCTCTAAATAGTTCCCTTAGGTCTCTGAGATTCTGTGATAGTAGTCTAATCAGCAGAAGGGTCAAAATCTCATCTAACTATTGAAGCAACTAAGGAATGGAGGGGGTTGATATTTCAAGACCCTTGACAAGTAGCCTGAATAGTAGATTCATAACATGGTTGAAGACTTCCACACTTATAATTTAGAAAAAAGAAGGGCAAGCTCTCAGGTATACCTGAAATAATTCTTTGACATCATATTGTCTTTCTTAAGAAGAGTACAGTTCAGGTTATTCTAGATATTTCAATTATTTTGAATTTTCTCTGAATTTTTTTACTCTTTCTCAGAAGCCAGGTTTTTGAGTCTTTATAAAGATTCAAAATATGCCAGTAATGTGTCCACACCACAGCCTCTTCTAACAAATGGAACAATCAGTTCTATTAGCTTCAAATCCAGTGAATTAATGCATAGACCCTTTATATATTTTTTTAGTAGAATGAGGGGTAATAACTTATTGATGAAGAAGATATCAGGGGCAGCTAGTTGGTGCAGTGAATAGAGCACTGACCCTGGAGTCAGGAGGACCTGAGTTCAAATCTGACCTCAGACACTTGACACACTTATGAGTTGTGTGACCTTGGGCAAGACACGACCCAATTGCCTCACCTTCCCCACTCAAAAAAATCACCTTTAGACTTTGTGAAAAGATTCCTTGAAGCTATCTATCTTTCATTTATTTATTTCTGGTTAAATATTTTTAATTCAGGTTTAGAAGGCTTTAGAGAAGCCTTAGAATCTATACCTTCAGGATTCTGAGATTTTTTATGTTTAACAGAGATAAAGAATAAACACATTGTATATGCATTAGAAAGTGTTTTACTGGGGGGTGGAGCCAAGATGGCAGAAAGGAAGCAGTAACTTCTCTAAGCTCCTCCATGAATCTCATCACTAAAACTTAGAAAGCGAATCTCAACAGATTCTGGAGTGACAAAGCCACTTGGAGAAGGAAGCGTGGCAGAATCCAGCCCAGGAAAGTGCCCAGTGGGTCCAGACAGGGGGAGCGTGGAGCATGTGGGGTCTGTACAGCTCAGGCTTGAGAGCAGAGAAGCAGACTACACCATAGAGAGAAGCCCCAGCTGGCTGACTTACCAAGGACAAATCGCAGTCATCTCAAGGACATCTCAAGAGGGGAAAGGAGGAGTCTTTGGAGCCAGGTAAGAGAGGGCTCTAAGGTAAGAGAAAACTCTAAGAAATATATTAGCCAAATTCCAGAATTACAAGATTAAGGAAAAAATTATGCAAGCAGCCAAGAAGAAACAATTCAAATATCATGGAACTACAGTTAGTATCACACGAGACCTAGCAGCTTCTGCATTAAAAGATCAGAGGGACTAGAATTTGATATTTCATAGGGCAAGAGAGCTAGGACTACAACCAAGGATTAACTACCCAGCAAAACTGAGCATAATCTTTCAGGCAAGGAGATGGTCATTTAATGAAATGAGGGACTTCCAGACTTTCCGATGAAAAAGCAAAAGCTCAATGGAAAATTTGATCTCCAATTACAAGACTCAAGAAAGACATAAAAAGGTAAACAAGGAAAACACAGACTCACACATACATACATGCACACACCCACACTCATACACACATGCACATAACTTGGGATGCAACAAAAGCAAAATGTTCACATCCCCATATGAGGAGGTGATAACTGTCAATATTGAAATTTTTATGATTATCGTGACCTTCAAAGGGTTGTATTTAGATAGAGGGTGTGGGCATGAATATACTAACCTGAAGACTTAAAACAAAACTTATTAAGGGGATCAAAGGGACTGGAATGGGATAAAAGGAAAGGATGGGATAGGAAAAAGTAAAATATGCAATTCGAAGAGGCATAAAAACAAAGTATAGTAAAGGTGAAAGAAAGAGGGAGAGGAACATCATTTAAACACTATTCTCACTGGTTCTGGTTCAAAGACAGATCAACTTAATCAGTAAAGTTTAAGATTCTAATGTGAATAGACACATAAATTTATTAAATAGAGGAAAAGGAGGGAGGGAGAGGAACACTGTTTGAAATTTACTCTCATTGGTTTGGAGTCAAACAGGGAGTAACTTACTCTGATAAGTATAAAAATTTATTGTGTCCTATAGGCAGTGGGAGGGTAAGGAGTGGGTTAAAAAGGAGGAGCCTAAAGGGGGGATTAGAGGGGAGGGAAATAGTAGTAAAGGGAGAGGGTAGGTTAAGAAGGGGAGTCACCGGGTGGGAACACAGAGGGAGGGGGCGGTCAAAAGGCAAAACTTCAAGGACAGGAAGGGAGAAGGAAGAAACAAAAACATAAACAGGAGAGGTAATAGGATGGAGGGGAAGAGACAGATAGTCATCATTACTGTGAATGTGAACAGGATGAACTTTCCCATAAAACAGAGGCAGATAGCAGAATGGATTAAATACCATAATCCTACAATATGCTGTCTACAAGAAACACATTTGAAACAAAGGGATATCCACAGGGTAAAGGTAAAAGGTTGGAGTAGAATTTATTATGCCTCAGCCAAAGTAAAAAAAAAAATAGGGGTAGCAATACTTATCTGAGATAAAGCAAAAGCAAAAATAGATCTAATTAAAAGAGATAAGGAAGGAAACTATATACTGCTAAAAGGCACCATTGAGAATGAAGCAATATCATTACTTAATATATATGCAACAAGTGGTATAGCATCCAAATTCCTAGAGGATAAGTTAAATGAATTAGAAGAAGAAATAGATAGCAAAATTATACTACGGAGGGACCTTAACCTCCCCCTTTCTGAACTTTATAAATCTAACCTCAAAAGAAACAAGAAAGAACTTAAGGAGGTGAATAGAATTTTAGAGAGACTAGATATGATATATCTCTGGAGAAAACTGAATGGGGATAAAAAGGAATTTACTTTCTTTTCAGCAGTGCATGGTACATACTCAAAAATAGACCATGTACTAGGGTATAAAAACCACACAATTCAGTGCAGAAAGGCAGAAATATTAAATGCATCATTCTCAGATCATGATGCAATAAAAATTAAATGCAATAAAGGCCATGGAAAGATAGACTAAAAACTAATTGGAAATTAAACAATTTAATCCTAAAGAATGAGCTGGTCGAACAAGAAATTATAGAAGCAATCAGTAATTTCATTCAAGAGAATCATAATAATGAGACAAAATACCAAAATTTGTGGGATGCATTAAAGGCAGTTCTTTGGGGAAGTTTTATATCCCTGAGTGCATACTTGAATCAGTAAGAGATAAGGAAGGTCAGTGAATTGGATATGCAATTGAAAAAGCTAGAAAAAGAACAAATTGTAAACCCCCAATTTAGTACTAAATTAGAAATATTAAAAACCAAAGGAGAGATTAATAATATTGAAATTAAGAAAACTATTGAATTAATAAATAAAACTAAGAGCTGGTTTTAGGAAAAAAAAAAACAATAAAATTGATGGACCCTTAGTCAACATGACAAAAAAAAAGAAAGAAGAA
Source organism: Gymnobelideus leadbeateri (assembly GCA_011680675.1). NCBI lineage: Eukaryota > Metazoa > Chordata > Mammalia > Diprotodontia > Petauridae > Gymnobelideus > Gymnobelideus leadbeateri. Next base: position 97,078 of record WOXC01004003.1, on the reverse strand, counting down.
AACCAATTGATGAGTATCAAAAATGAAAAGGATGAATCTACCTCCAATGAAGAGCAAATCAAAACAATAATTAGGAATTATTTTTCCCAACTGTATGCACATAAATATGATAATCTTAGTGAAATGGATGAATACTTACAAAAATACAAGTTGCTCAGATTAACTGAAGTGGAAGTAAATTACCTAAACAACCCCATCTCAGAAAAAGAAATCAAACAAGCCATAAATAATCTCCTTAGGAAAAAATCTCTAGAGCCAGATGGTTTTACTATTGAATTCTATCAAACATTTAAAAAACCATTGATTCCAATACTCTACAAACTATTTGGGAAAATTAATGAAGAAGGAGTCCTACCAAATTCTTTCTGTGACACAAATATGGTACTGATTCCTAAATCAGGAAGAGATAAAACAGAAAAAGAAAATTATAGACCAATTTCCCTCATGAATTTAGATGCAAAAAAAATTAAATAAAATATTAGCTAAAAGCCTGCAACAACTTATCACAAAAATAATACATTTTGATCAGGTAGGATTTATTCCAGGAATTTAAGGAATTTAATATTAGGAAAACCATCAGTATAATTGATCATATCAACAATAAAACTAGCAGAAACCACATGATTATCTCAATAGATGCAGAAAAGGCTTTTGACAAAGTACAACATCCATTCCTATTAAAAACACTAGAAAGTATAGGAATAAATGGAGCCTTCCTTTAAATAGTTGATAGCATTTATTTAAAACCATCAGCAAGTATTATATGCAATGGGGATAAACTAGAAGCATTTCCAATAAGATCAGGAGTGAGACAAGGGTGTCCACTATCACCCCTCTTATTCAATCTGGTACTAGAAACGTTAACAGTAGCAATCACAGAAGAAAAAGAAATCAAAAGAATCAAATTAGGCAAAGAAGAGACCAAGCTATCACTCTTTGCAGATGATATGATGACATACTTAGAGAATCCTAGAGAATCAAGTAAAAATCTACTTGAGATAATAAATCTGGCAGAGTTGCAGGATATAAAATAAACCCACATAAATCCTCAGCATTCCTGTATATCTCTAATGAAACTCAACAGCAATAGATAGAAAGAGAAATCCCATTTAAAGTCACTGTAGACATTATAAAATATTTGGGAATCTACCTGCCAAAACAAACCCAGGACCTCTATCATCACAACTACAAAACATTTCTTGCACAAATAAAATCAGGTCTAACTAATTGGAAAAATATCAATTGCTCCTGGCTGGGTCAAGCTAATATAATAAATATGACAATTTTACCCAAACTAAATTATATATTTAGTGCCATACCAATCAATTTAGTAAAAAAACAAAACAAAACAAAACAAAACTACGTTTTAGAGTTAGACAAAATAGTAACAAAAGTTATTTGGTAAAACAAGCCATCTAGAATATCAAGGGAATTAATGAAAAGAAATACTAGGGACGGTGGACTAGCTATACCAGATTTTAATCTGTATTATATAGCAGCAGTCATCAAAACTGCTTTGTACTGGCAGAGGAGTAGAGTAATGGATCAATGGAATAGATTGGGCACAGGAGACCCAGCAGTTAATTAATATAGTAATCTATTGTTTGATAAACCCAAATACCCCAGTTTTGGGGATAAGAATGGACTATTTGACAAAAACTGCTGGGAAAACTGGAATACAGTATGGTAGAAACTGGCCATTATCTAACACCATATACCAAAATCAAGTCTAAATGGGTGTGTGATCTAGGTATGAAGGATGATACTGTAAGCAATCTGGGAAAGCAAGGAATAGTTTACCTGTCAGATTTGTGGAGAGGGAAGGACTTTAGGACCAAACAAGAATTAGAGAGCATTATAAAATGCAAAATTGATCATTTTGATTACATTAAATTGAAAAGCGTCTGTACAAATAAAGCCAATGTAACCAAGATCAAGAGGGAGGTGGGAAATTGGGAAAGAATTTTTACAACCTATGTCTCTGAAAAAGGACTCATTTCTAAGATATACAGAGGATTGAGTCAAATCTATAAGAATACAAGTCGTTCCCCAATTGATAAATGGTCGAAGAGTATGAACAGGCAATTTTCAGAGAAAGAAATTAAAGATATCTATAAGCATATGAAGAAATGCCCTAAATCACTATTGATTAGAGAAATGCAAATCAAAACAACTCTGAGATACCACATCCCTCCAGTCAGATTGGCTAAGATGACAAAACAAGAACATGACAAATGCTGGAGAGGATGTGGGCAAATTGGAACACTAATGCATTGTTGGTGGACTTGTGAACTTATCCAACCATTCTGGAGAGCAATCTGGAATTATGCCTAAAGGGCTATAAATAATTTCATACCCTTTGGCCCAGCAATAATACTTCTAGGATTGTATCCCAAAGAGATCATAGAAGAGGGAGGAAGTCCCATGTGTACAAAAATATTTATAGCAGCTCTTTTCATGATTGCAAAGAATTGGAAATTAAAGGGGTGCCCATCAATTGGGGAATGGCTAAACAAGTTGTGGTGTAAGCATGTAATGGAATATTACTGTGCTATAAGAAATGAGGAAAAGACGGTTTTCGTATTTACCTGGAGAGGATTATAAAAACTGATGCTGAGTGAGAAGTGTAGAATCAGAAGAAATTTGTATACAATCACAGACACAACATATGTGTGATGACCAACTACGACAGACTGGACTCTTTTCAGCAATGCAGTGAAATAAGTCATTCCCGAAAGACTCATGAAGGAGAGAGATGTGACATCCAGAGAAATAAAATTAAAAAGAACTGAGCTTGAATCCTGATGGAAGCAAAGTAATTGATCTTTTTCTTTTCATTGTTTGGTTTTATTTCTCCTTTACCATCTTTCAGCCCACCTAGTACAGTACTCCTATGTAATTGGACTAATGTCTAATATGAAAGTATTTGCAGATCCTATACTGGACTATATGCTGTTGTGGGGGATGGGGGGAGGGAAGGAAAGGAAATTTGAAACTTAAGGAACTATGGAATTGAATCTTGTTAACTAAAAATAAACAAATTATTTTAAAAAAGAAAAGAAAGTGTTTTACTTTTTTTTAATATGACAGTTAAAAAAGTTAACCTCAGTAATCATCTGCAAAGATATTCAAATACAAAAATAAGAATAAAAATTGGACATGTCATTTTTTGAATATATGTATATATGCATATATGTAAATTTTAACAAGATAGTAATAAAAATATCTCTATTATCTATTCCTTTCTGAGCTATTTGTTTAGATATTACTATTTATATATCTAGTCATTATATAAATACACATATATTGTTTTTATTCTGCTTCCTTTATGTCATAACCTCTCATGGTTTTCTTCCTCTTCTTCTTTCTTTCTTTTTTAGCATTTGCTTTTCCCTATGGTACAAGTGTTTTCTGTAACAATTATATACAATAATTTGTTCAGCCCTTCCCAGTCATTAGATATATGATTTGTTTCTAGGTTTCCCCCTTTTTATATAGGTGGCTGTTGTGGATATTTTTATACAAATAGGTAATTTTTTAATATCAACATTATTCTTTTTTTTTTTTTTGCTTTTTTGGAGGGCAATTGGGGTTAAGTAACTTGCCCAAGGTCACACAGCTAGGTTTTTGTTTGTGTGTGTTAAGTGTCTGAGGCCGGATCCGAACTCAGGTCCTTCTGACTCCAGGGCCGGCGCTCTACTCACTGCACCACCTAGCTGCCCCATCAACATTATTCTTAATGTGTAAACCCTATTATTGAATTCCTAAAGTCAAAGAGTAAGAATAGTTTTGTGTTGCTTTTTGCTTTCTCTCCAGGTTGCATGAATTTGTCGTTCCAAAGGCAAAGTAATAGCATATCAGTATTTTCACAGCCTTGCCACCATTGAATCTCAAAATGAATATTTTAAAAAATAATAATTCCATTAGGTTAATTTGAGTGTGTAGAAACTTGCAGTTGTTGGTCAATAAGTATACTATTATTGAATCTTTGATGTTTTCAGTGGATCATCAAGATAATACGTTTCAATAAAGGGGCAAAACCAATGCCAGTAATGATGGCAACATGGTATAGTGGGAGTGCTGGATTTGGAGTAAGAAGATCTGGATTTGAATCATGGCTCATAAACTTATTATTTTATAGTTATTTAAGATGTTTTTGGTCACTAAAGGCAAAATGATCCAGTACAAAAAGTTAGAGAACTTTTGTCACGTTCTCTAAAGTATAGAAATGGAAGGTTTTTTACTTATTGTACATATTTAGAAAAAAAGAGATATGCTTAAAGACATTAGCTATCACTTCTTTTTGTCTATTATTTAACACAGGATTATTGATTTACAAATGAAAAAGACTAAAGAATATCTAGTCAGATTTCAACTCCTGAATATTACAGAAGAGGACAAAAATAAACCCAGAAAGGTTAAGGCACTAGCCCTGAGGTCACACAGAGTAGTAAGGGTCACAAATGGGAATCATATCCCAGTTCTCAGGCTGCAAATTCAGCACTGTTATCTCTCTTGTAATTATTTTTGCTTCTTTTATGAAAATGTTAGCTTGAAGTTCTTTTGAAGACCTCAAAAATGGGATGTAAGAAACTTCATTTTAATTTTAAAATAATTTTGCTTTGTTTTAATTTTAGGATCATTTTTCAGCCTTTCTTTAACTACTTGTGAACCAAAAGGATAATTAGGCTTCAAAGAACCTTTTTTGTCTTAATGTTGCTGCTTGTTTGTTTGTTATCCAGAAAGTACGTTTTCCAAACAATTTTTTTAAAAATACACTGTCCTCAGTCCCCTCTCTTAAAAAGTGGTCCTTTTAGCCAGGGCTAATTCTTAAAAATTCAAGACTCCCTTCCTCCACACCCCCCACCAAATTGGGAACCCCACTATTTTTATACTGTTGGTTAAAATGGTAAATTTTGATCTGGATTTAATTCAGGAATACTAATGAAAACGATCACTCATACATCAATCCTTGGGGATGAAAATTGATAGTTGCACACAAATCTAAGTGAAGCTTGTTAGTAGAGGGGGAAAAATGAGATGCTGCAGCACTTTCATTAAGCTGCTAACATTATTCCTCATTTTGTGATATTTACCTTATAGAGGTAAGTCACAATATTTTCCTCGAGTGAGATATCGTTATTAGTTAAACACACGGCAATAAGATAAGTGTTGACATTTTATTGAAAACCACTGTATATTGCTAATCCAATATGAATATTACTACAGCAGTGGGATAAATCTGTCAAAATATGTTGGTGTTGCAAGGATTATGTTATATCTTGATGACAAAGTGTAACTACTCCTCATAGTTCAGGCTCCCATTTAATACCCTTTCTTACCTAACTTTTCAAACAAATTTAAGGTTTTCACAGAAGAAACAGAGGCTTCAATAATCTCAAGAAAAATAAAACTCATGTGGAATGAAAGGCAAGTGTTGCTTAGCTTTCTTGAATTTCCTAGAATAATTGGCATATTAAGTCATAACCAAGGAAAGAGAGGCAGTTGAGTTGAGTTAAAAATGACTTGGCCTTGAAGTTAAGAGATTGGGTTCTTGTTCTGGTTCTGCCACTGATTTGGTTTAAGACCCTGGGCAAGTCACTTCTACTCCCCATGTCTCAGTTCTTTTATTTGTTGTCAGAGAGGATTAGACTAGATGAATACTATTTCTTATCTAAGCCTTAAAAGTTCTATGATTTTAATCATTTTTATTTACAATGTTTTTAGAGTTTATTATCTGGCCAGGTTTATGTAGAGACAGTGTTCCTTCTAGGGAAGTATGCCTTCAGGGTAGGTCAGAGAGGAGATTAGAGGGTCTATTCAGGAGAAACCATCCATGAAACTTTGGTGGGTCCAAACATCTGGGAAGGATTGCTCTTTTTTAGACCTCTGACCCAATCTCCACCACCTTATGTAGAGGTGGGAAAGTGGAATCTGACTAATTCCCTGCCCTTAACCCTTCTAATACTTCTTTGTGAGCTCTTTTTTTTTTATTTTTTACTCAATACACTGGAATGAGGATGAAAGATGGGGACTCAAAGATCTGTTTAATGTTCAAAATTTAATGTGGTTTCATTTCATTATTTTACTTGTAGTCCAGACTAACTGGAAAAGTTTGGTAGTCTTTACCTAATGAAAAAGGCTTTGTTCAGAGTGAAAGTTTGATTTCATGGTTAGCCCCTCAAAAAACAATATGATTACACAAATAGAAATGCTTTACTCATACATTCTAACCTTTTATACCCCACACCTTTGTAATGTATTTGGAGTTAACTAGGTTGGGTAATAGTTAAAATGAATCGTATATATTTGATGCCTCTACTTTCTCACCTTTCATTCATTTAGCATTTTTTACTCTCGCTTCTGAGCCTTGCAGTAAAAAAAAAACAAAAAAAACCAAATAGACAAACTGGAAAATCTAGGATATGGGACAAATTCATTTGGGTAGTGGTTGGGGGGGTTGTAGATGCAGGAATAAGGAAGCATTATGATTTCATTAATATAGCTTTAGGCTTGAAGTCAGGAAGACCTGCTAGTCACTCTATGCCAAACTCTAAACTGGACACTTAAAATAACCTTTCCTTTTCTGTTCCATTGCCTCCATATGGTATGAAGGAAAAACAACTTTGTTATGAAAATATACTGTTTGACTGAACTACCCCCTCATTCTGCTGTAGATTAAATTGCTTCCCTGACTGCTATAAATTGCTTCGCCTTCTGCTATATATTGAATAGCAGAATCTGAGACAATTACCTCCATCCAGCTTTGACTGAGTACTTGTCATCCTTCGGCTGTCTTTGAACCCAAACATAGTTAGGTACTTTCCACATTAACTTTCCTAAAGGGATAGACTGAACCTTGTTGGTCCATTTAAATTCCTCAATACTACTGATTGTCTATGTACTGTTGGCAGATCTGAGAAAGCTATGTAAGTCAAATCTGTATCCTAGCTATTAGTAAGCAGTCTTCCTTTAGTGTATAAATATATTCCATTTCCATTCAGTATGTCTACTTACTTTATTTGACTTGCAGTTAGGCAGACTTACTGGTGGGTAAGCTTTTCCCTGGGCTCTCAAGGAACCCAGACAGAGAAATTCTCCAACAACAGGTCTATCTATCTATGTTACCCTGGGTAAATAACTTAACCTTCCTGCATTTTAAATTCATGTTATACATTATACATTAATTAAGAGAATTGTGTGAATCAAGTGAACCACACTGACTCCATTTTTTGACTCATTTCTGGATCTAGTTCAATTTCCTTTCTAGTCCAATTTTGGTCTTTTGAGAAAATTTTATTCCATTGTGGGACTTGTGAGAAGACTTTTATGAATTATTTGAACCTAACTCTAGGTGACTGGGAAACTGGACCAACACTATCTTTTGCTTAGACACCCTGAACTAAGTATGTATGTTATGCTGACCTGAAACCTAGATCTGAAAATTTATGCAAATATTTTTCTCACAAATGTACATCTCAAGTAACCTATATCCAAAAACTGGTCCCTTACTGGTCAACTAGTTACTATTTCCTTGTTTCTTTTAATAAAATCACCTGGGGGGAATGGGACATCTCTTTTTCTGATTTCAGAGAATTGTACCTGTTCACTCTTACCCTACCAACTTAGAAAACCCCTAACCTTTCCTCCAGTTATAAATTATATTATCTAATATTGTATCCTGGTTTACACCCTGTAAATTGTTTTATTTCGATGCATAAAATCTATCTCCCTTTGTATTTGGGTTTCGGTGGCAAGCTGATGAGACTTGGTCTGATTAGTTGTGCAACTGACACGTGTTACTTAATAAATCGATATGCTCAGAAGCTAGATCCTTTGTTTCCTCTGTTATTTATATTTCCCCAGATTTTACCAGCTATAGTAATTTTTAAAAGTAAATAAAAATTAATGCAATTAAAATTATTAAATTAAAATTTAATTAAAAAGTGAGTAAATGGAAAAAAAAAACCCTCTAAATTCCCTTCCAGCTCTAAATCTATAATCTTCTGCATACACTGAGCCAAATCCCTGCCAGTTCATATTCTGTCAGTACTGATCCTTCCATTCATTTGGGGCATCTGTATAGTACAGTTCCATGGGCTAAGTAGCATGTTGTCAGCATACCCTGGTCAGATGCAGACATGCCACGATAGCATCTGGGAGAAGAGTGTCACCTGATGGGATCTTTGTGAAGTGATAGCCTGTTGAAAGGAGTAGCAGGAGGGGTGTAATACTCTTCTGGTGGGCCCTCTGTACTTGACTTTCTGTGGTCACCTATGTCACAGTAATTAGTGCTAGTTGCAATGCTTCTCAAAGATTTCTGACAATCTTCTAATGGATAAATTCAAACACATTTTTTTTATTCCTCTTCCTCCTAGACCTTGAAGTTTTTATCCTGTTTATCATTTCTCCTTAGCTTCTGTGATATAACAATCATCCTACTTTTTTAGGGAGTCCTTAGCCTGCCTACTAAGTGTGGATATTCCCAAAGGCTAATTTTACCCTTAAGTGCTCTTTCCCTTTGTTTCCCATGCTACTAAGGGTTCAATTATATAAGTCCTATGTCAAAGGTTCTTAACCTCTTTGTTTCTTCTGTCATTGACCCATTTGACTTTCTTCTAAAGCCTACAGATCTCCTCTCTTCTCAAAATAATATTTGTCACTGACATTCCTAATGGAAGAAATGCCAAACTTCATTTAGAATTTATAGCGTACATCCCATTGGTGTGGAAAGGGTGGTTATAAGACTGGTCAATCAGTATGTTGATCCAGAGAAAATGCCAACTCTAAAATAGTGTTGTTTCCTTCTAACTTCTGAGTTTTGGTGGGAGTTTCCAAGCATTGAAAAGGACTTTTAAAAATATGTTGAAATTTCAATGTCCAAGTACCAGTCTTAGAGCTAATTACCATTATTAAAGGAATCTTTATTTTCTTTGATTTACTTTCAAAGCCAAAAGCTGACTGAGAAGACCACCATGACTATATAGGCATCTTTCCAATATTGGAGGAATTGCTATAGGCTTTCCCTTACTGAACGGATTGTGTGGAGCCACATTGAAACTACTTAGGGGAATTGATTTTAGAGCTGAGAGAATGGAAAGAGGCACCATATCAATGGATAGAGAGACTAATCCAGTCATGTTCCATATGCTGGTTTATGTGTTGTCTCTTATGGAAGATAGCTGTGTGACTATTAGCAATTCACAGAACTTCCCCACCCAGTATCAGCTCTCTAAGAGTATACATTGAAGAATAGCTACCTGTCTACATTGCCAGACTACAGAAATGTAGTTGTCCAATGCAGAGAAACACTTGCAATTCCCTAGATAAGTGGTATCACTGTTCTGTCTGTTTTCTACCCCCAACACAACTTCCTCCAAAATGGAAAGAATATTTGACATCAGAGGACCTAGATTCAAAACCCATAACTGCTAACTATTAACTCTGTGACTTCAAACAAATTTCCTCACCTCTCTGGGTTCAGTTCTTCTGTGAAATGCAGATATTGGACTAAATTATCACCAAGGCTCTCTTCTAACTGCAAATACTATGACCTTGCAGTAATCTGCTTTGGAGAATAGAGGTGAAAGGAGCAGGAAATAATCATGGGATCTCAGAATTTCACAGTTGAAAAGGATCTCCGCATCAGTCCTCTAGCCTTACCACAAAGGAATTACTTGTATGTATTTTAAACTTATTTAAACACATTTTCGAAGTGGTTACACAGCCTTTGCTTGACTTTTGTGAAGAGGAACACACTAATCCTCTTGACACATTTTCCTTTATGGACAATTCCAATTGTTAGATTTTTTTCCCCTTCTATCATGGCTGTAAAATCTGTAGAAATACAATTTCTATAATTTTGTTGTTGTTCTGATTTCTGCAGCTAAATAAAACAAATTGATTCTTTCTTTCACACAGTGGCTCACCAAATAATTAAAGAATACTATAAAGTGTCCCCTAAATTTTCTCAATACTCTTTCCAGTTCCTTCAGCTAATTCTCATATATCATTATCTGTAGTCCTTCACCATCCTGTTTGCCTTTCCTTGGACTTTCTCCAGTGACCTTCCTAAGATGTATTGGTCAGAATGCAATGCAGTACCCTGAAGGTAGTCTGACCAGGCACATGTACACTGGTCAGTTACCTTTCTACTCTTAAATGCTAGTTCTGGAATCCCATAGCACATTTACACGTTAACTTTCTAATTCTGGCTATACTTTAAGAAATGTAAAAGCTTCAAAGGTTTGTTTTCCTTGTATTGTTTCAGGTTGTCCAATGAGTGTTTATTTTATTGTCATTTGTTTCTTCATTCATTCAACAAATATTTATGGAATGATTGTGATGTGAAAAACATTGTATTAGGCCTAATGAGAGACACAAAGAAGTGAGATAGTAGGGTAAGATATAAATAAATAGGTATGATAATAGGAAGAATATGGAATTTATTGATCTACTTATTGACCGTAGAGAAAGATATCACTGAAGAAATATAAACTAGGAAGTAGTTGAAATATAGACTTAAAAAAACCTTCATGAAGGAAGTAGCATTTGAACTGGCTTTCAAGGAAGTTTAGATTCATGATAGTAGTGAGGGAGTTCCAGAATGAAAATTTTATGAGCAAAAACATGGGAGGTGGGCAACTGCAGGGCATGTTCAAGGAATTGAAGTGGGCCAGTTTGGCTAGAGTTAAGGGTGCATGTAGAGGAAGAGTGGTTAAAAAAAAAACAAAAAACAAAACTACAGTGATAGATTGAGTCCATATTGTGGAAGGTCCTGAATGCTTAGCTTAGGAGTCTGAACATTTTTCATCAGGCAATACAGGTCTAATGAAGATTAAAAAAAAAAACAGGAATGACATCAGAGTTATTTTTAGGATGATTAATATGAAGGCAGTATACATGCTGTATTAGATGGTCTGTAAGGAAGCCTGGACACAAGAAGATCAGATAAAAAGCAATTGCAAATAGGTCAGGAAAGAGGTAAAGAGGGCTTAAACTATGCTATTGTCATTGGGAATGGAAAGAAAGGGACAGACATAAGAGATACTGTGCTGCTAGAATCAGCAGAATTTTAGTAATTCATTTGATGTATGAAGTGAGGAAGGAGGAGTAAAAAAAATGACTGCAATTTTTAGCCTGAGTGACTAAACAAATGATGGTGTCATTAAGGGAAATAGGGAAATGATCAGGAAGAGTTTTTTGGGGGAGGGGTGAAACAGGATAAGGTGATGAGTTTATCCCAAAGTAATTTGGGATATGTTGATGATAGCATAAGATTTTTTTTCTTTACCCAGGTCTGTTCTGTTATCCCCCTTTTTGAGGTTCTACTAACTGTACTTTCATATAATTGGCTTCCTTTATGAATTAAAAATTAGAAAATTCTGTCTGTTTTTATTTTATGTATTTAAAATATTATGAAAGGGGACTTCAGGTTTCACTAGAAAACCAAAGGGGATCTATAAACAAAAAAAAAGGAAAGAAAGAAAGAAAGGGGGGGGGAAGTTAAGAATCTCTTCAATAAAGGTAGTTGCAGCAGATGCTGCTGGAAAAGCACAGAAGAAATTTGAAAACATGAGATTGGTCTTCATGAGACAGTTTGGGATTGTAGCCATTGAATTATAGTGTCATTGAAATGGAACTAGAAAGGACCAACCCTAACTCATATGGGTTTATTGATTGCAGTGACCCCACTCTTTTTATGATCTACAAATTCTCAGTCCTACAAAACTCCCATCTGATTTATCCATTCATTCTCCTTGGCCTCTGGACTAGAAAAAACACAAAGAGAAAAAAGGCCCAATGACCTACAGATTCACAGTACATGATTTCATCTTGTAGGCAAACCTTTGGTTCTATATTCTTTCATTCTTTATCTTTCTCCCAGCTTTTTACCAACAAGGATTGTTGAAATATTTTCTTTCTTTCCTCTTGTTGACCAAGCTTTTCATTTCATCGAGAAGATGAAAGCCATGGGTTAAGAGGGCCCTTTCTATCAGAACTTTGCTATCTTCTCCTTATTTAGTGTATAGGATTCTTAGAAATCTTTTTTCTATATCATGGACCCCATTAGCAATATCTTAACAACCGTGGGTCCCTTCTCAAAATAACGGTTTTAAATGAATACAGTAAAATACAGTAAGAAAAGTGAAAAAAAAATGAAGAAATCTCATTATATTGAAATAGAGTTATTGTGGTTTTTATTTACAAAAATTCATGAGCATGATTAAGAATCTTGTTCTAGGGGCAGCTAGATGGTATAGTGAATTAGAGCAGTGGCCCTGGAGTCAGGAGGACCTGAGTTCAAATTTGACCTCAGATTTGAACTTAACACAACTTAACCACTTAACCACTTAACTCAAAAGCTAGTCTGTTGACCTTGGGCAAGTCAACCCCAATTGCCCTCCAAAAAAACAAAACAAAACAAAACAAAGAATCCTGTTCTAGTTGCATAAGAAAATATATCCCTACCACTTCCCTAAGCCATTTTACTTGAACCATTGACTTCATTCCCTTCTTTCTCCTCTGACTTCCCCCCACCATTTATTAAGAGTTCCTCATTGTCTCTCATCTCTTATTTCCAATCAGTTGCCATGTCTTGCTGTTGTTAACTCTAGAACATCTCTTTTACCCAGCCCTTTCTAATCATGTAGACAGGACCTTATTTCAGACAATCATTATCTTTTCTGTAAACTATTGCCATCATCTACCAAATGGTCTCTCTACCTTAAGTTTTTTCCTTCTCTCAACTTTTTTTTCCTACATAGATTCCCAAATAGCATTGCTAAAGCATAGGTATAGCCATAATACTTGCTCAATAAATAGCCTTCTTTTTTCTCTAGGGAAAAAAAAATGTTAGCTATTTGTAAGAGAGTGCTAGTAAATGTTTAACAAGTGACTCTCTGGGGGGGGAAAGTATGCATGACATGCTTTTAAGTATAATCTTCATTATCAACATTTTATCTGTCACTTTCTTGAAGCTAGAGAAGCAAGAAAATAAATTGGGCTCTGATTTGTAGTTTTATTTTTTCTGAAGTGTAAATACTTACACTGAAAATTTAACAATCCACTTTCAAATACCAGTATATAAACTGACTCCAGGATACCACAACTTGTTTGGTATCTAAAATACTTAATTAGCTGATTTCAGCCTACCTTTTAAAATTTGTTACACAGGACTCCTCAACATGCTTCTTAGGGTTTTACTGTTGTTCACATTTTGCATTCCACCTCTCACTGCTATACCTTTTTCAGGAAGACCCGCATTTAAATCTGGCCCCATATACTGCTAGCTGTGAGATGCAAGGCAAAGTATTTAACCTCTGTCTGCCTCAGTTACTCATATCCAATGCTATCCTATTCTATGCTATACTATGCTATCGTATACTATCCTATCCTATCCATAAGTTAATATAACAATGTAATACAACACAACATACTACAACACAGCACTATATCATATTAATTATATTATATTATGTTATGTTATATTATGTTATATTATATTATAGTTATTATATTATCATCTACCTCCTAGGGTTTTTATGAGGTTGAAATGAGATGTTGTTTGTAAAGTGCTGAGGACAGTGCCTAGCATATATAGTAGGTGCTTAATAAATGTTTGTTCCCTTCTTATCTTCTTATCTCCTATTTTTGCCTCCTAGAGTCCTTGTCTTCCTTCAAAGCTCAGTTCAAACAGCTCTTTCTATATGAGTCATTTCTATTTACTGGGGACTCTCCATTTACTGGAACCTTCCTTTCACCAAGTAAACTGCTTTGCATTTGCATTTCATACATTTTACATTTGCTGTACAATATAAATTCCTTGTGGGCAGGGGATATTCTGTTTGCTTGCTTGCTTGTTTTCTTCTCATATCTGGGTACCATAGAATAGGTACAAATAAGTGCTCATTGATTAATTTCTTTAAACCCTTATACAACTTTTTTTCCCCCTAATGCATTTGTCACAGTTGGTCTATTAGGTCTTTTAGAGATTTGTGTTCTCTATGGCTAGATTTCCTTTTAGTAATGAAAAATATGTTAAGATTGACCCTATAACCCTATGAGTTAGGGTTAGTCCTTTCTTGTTCCATATCAATGATACTATAATTCAATGACTACAATCCCAAACTGCCTCATGAATCCCAGTCTCATATTTTCAAATCCCTTCTGTGCTTTTCCAACAGCATCTGCTGCAATTATCTTTAATACAGAGACTCGAAACCTTTATTTTTTCTTCTTCTTTTCCCCTTTTTTTCTTTCTTTTTTGTGCCATAGATCCCTTTTGGTTTTCTAATGAAATCTATGAGGCCCTTTTCATAATATAAATGTTATATCTGCAAATAATATAAAGGAAGCACAGGAAGGTCCTTTTAGGGAAATTCCTAACAGTATAAACATGTTGTTCAACTATTTTTCAGTAATTTCCTACTCTTAGTGACCCCTGGGGTTTTCTTGACAAATATATTGGAGTGGTTTGCTATTTCCTTTTCCATGTCATTTTACAAATGAGGAAGCTGAGGAAAACAGGGTTAAGTAACTTGCCCAGGATCACACAACTAGTAAGTTTTCAGAAGCTAGATTTGAACTTAGGAAGGTGAGTTTTCCTAGTTCTGAGTCCAGAATTCTATACACTATAGCACAACATAGTATGCCTCCATAGATTTTATACAATCAAACACACACACACACACACACACACACCATATACATATATATGTGTGTATGTGTATATGTATATATGTGTACATATATATGTAGGTATATGAATATTTTTGAAATATATATGATCTGTACTTGTAGTGTGATGCAGTGGAAAAAGATAACATTTTGGAGTCAGAGGACCTTGGTTCAAGTCATTCCAGTTACTTACTCTGTGACCTTCTGCAAACTTCTGTGCTACACTGGTCCTTTTTGTCTTTATCTATAAGATGACACAGTATGACTTCTGATGTTTCTTCCATCTCTAAAATCAATAATCTTTTGATTCTAAACATACAAAATACATAAAACTTCTGTTGACATGTAATTATAACAGGGAATGTAGAAGTCAGCCCTAGCTTTTTGATCCTTTCCTTATCTGAAGGCTCATTTTTAAGCCAACAGGCACATTAGCGCAAGTAAAAAGAATCCTGCCACACCAGCCACACACAAGTTCATTTTTCTTTTAATAGATTCCTCCTTAGTGGGGTTTCTAGGTGGCACAGTGGAAAGAACACTGGGCCTAGAGTCAAGAAGACCTGCGTTGAGATTCAGCCTTAGACATTTACTAGTTGTTTGACCCTGGGCAAGTCATTCAACCCTGTTTGCCTCAGGTTCGTTGTCGGGGGAAAAAAGCATAATCATGACACCTACCTCTCAGAGTTGTTGTGAGTATCACATGATATAATAATTATAAAGCACTTAGCACAGTGACTGGCACATAGCAAACTATGTATAAATGTTAGCTATTTATTTATTTAAATGGATAAAGGTGATGGAGATTAATAATCAGCAGTTTGACCATCATGAATGAAAAGGAATTTTCTAATCCTTAAGTCAGATAGTTGAATAAGGCCCAGGACTCTCTAAATGATAACAGTATAGAATTAGTCAAAAGTCTAAAAGATCTTAATCTGAGGACAACTCAAGGTTGTGTTGCTTCTCTAGTTGGGTATCACTATCATGGCTCTGGGCTATGGGGCTTAAAAGAGCTTTGGTGTTTCCTTGTGAAGCTTAGTAGTTAGTACACCCAAGGAGATGGTAGCTACGTTAGGGAGTGATCAGTATTATTAAATTTGATGAATTTTCTTTGATTCGTATTTTATTCCCATACTAGTTCAAAGGGCCAACTTTTGCATCAAACCTTTCCTGGTATATTCAGCTGCTAGTGTCCAGATGGCCTTGTGTCTGTTTTTTTTTTCAAGTTTTATATACATGCATAATATGCATGAGTATATGTATGTATCATGTGTATATATTTACACATATGTATATAGATAAATAAATGTCTCCACTGATAACACGTAAGGTTTCTGAGGACAGGGACTATTTCATTTTTATCTTTGTAAAACCATTTTCAAGAATCCATGGCCTCTAAAAATGGATACTTTGTTCTATAGTCCAAGGACAACCATATGGCTCCTGGCATATAGTAGTTTCTTAATATATGCTCGTTGATGGATTTATTCATTCAAATACTAGACATTTTCTGCTGTGTATAAGGAACTGTAGTTTGGTTGAAAAATACTATGTCTCTTATACTGTAGTAATTTCAAGAGCTAGATTATAATCAGAAACTTAGAAATGGTGAAATATGTGCTAACTCCCACTAATAATTAATGCTTTATAAAGTCACAAATTTTCTAGGCCTGTTTTCTACTTTTTAAGAAGTTTACATTTAATATCAAATTACCTTTCAGAATTTGAAACAATTAGAATAATTATAAAATATGTAGTATCATATAAGATTCTAATAATAAAAAAGGGTCAAATTAAACGGAATCATGTGCATTTTACAACTGAGACTAATGAATCTTGAATTCTTTTTTAGGGGCAAATAGAGAGGAAAGAGGTTTAATGCCTTAAGACTTCAGTTATATAATGTCTTTATGCAACCATGCTCCTTTCTTTGCATTTGATGAAATGCTTGTCCTTTTTTAGAGGCCATGAATTCTTGAAAATCCTGGGTATTTTTTCTTTTTGGTCAAACCAACTTCACTGAAGCTAGGATAGTATAGTCCAACTTAATACTATCCTAAGAATGATGCTCCAAGTCCTTAGTCTCTCTACCCTAAATTACCCCACCAAGAAATATCTTTGTCATTCAAAATCACTTGTATACATGTATAGGAGTATTTAAGCTATTCTATATTTTGTTCATCCTATGATTTTGGAAGACCAATGACAAAATAGGAGGATGTATTAACTTGCAGGTCAATTGGATTTGAGTGAGGCAAGTTGCAGAAAGTGGTCAACCTTAGTCTCTCTTCCACAGTCATTAAAATCCATGGCAAGACAAAAGACAAGATAAGTGGTGATTAACTCAAGATGCAAGTGGATGACCTTGGAATCTTCAGTGTCTGACCTAATATAACCTCCTGTAATCTGGTTTGTTCAGTTCCTCTGTCTGTTCATCATATTGCTATAGAGAACTCCTGAACAATGACAAGTGACCATTGTTTACCATAAAGGCCCAAAGCCTGGGACTGTTGGAAACCCTTTAAGTTTATACCAGTCAATAATTTGGTTTTTCCAACTTCAAAGTTTACATTACTAAAACTCGATTCTTCTTTGCATAAGCACCAGAAGGTAAGCAGCAATTTTTTTCTCCTTTCCCAGATGATTCTGTTCATAGAAACACAATTTGTTTTCCATCCAAATTACTGTATTTTTCCTAGAATTTTAGATAAAGAAAGTCTCAAAACAAATATTTTATTAGCTGTGTGCAAATCCTGAGACTTCTTTTGATCTCTGTTGATTTTACTCACTTTTATTTGGATGTAATTTCAGTAATTTTAGCACAAACAAACCTATTTGGTTTTAGTTCTTATCAAAGTTAGTGTCTTTCTTTTCAAACCCCTCGAATCAGCATTCCTGCCTCAGTGATTACAGATCCCCCTGATAGGAAATGCTGTGACTGCTATTCTGTGTGGGCATCTGATTTCCTGTGCCACTCACTTTTAAGTGCTGAATCAGAGGAAATAGCTGCCCTGACACAGACAGTTCAAATTTCATCCCAATTTTTCCCCTCCCTTAAGGCCATTTTATTAATCATAGAGGAAGCAGTCTTGCTACTTCTATATGAAAGGCTGGGCTAAATAAAATTAAAGCTCAGTAGGTTGGCACCAAGGACCTAAGGAAGTGAATTTTCTTTACATGTGGTCATCTTTTTGACTCCCCTTATCTTTGAAGCAGCAACCTTTCATTCCCTTAGCGATTGCTTATGCATCACAGTTCACTAGGAGGAGGTGTGGAAAGACCTAGCTATGGATTATTAACTCATAAAATGAAAGAACATTGAAAAATGGTCTCCATAACCTCTGTTCCTCTACCTCAGTATTACCTGAGATGTACAGAAAGAATAGAAGTTTATAGATGCATCTAGCCATGTAAACTGAAGTAAAGATTTGATAAATTGATGCAATTATTTGGTTAATTCAAGCATAAAAATCAGAACACTTTTGTCTCAATTATCAGTATTTTTCTGGATAGAGTGGTTTTGTACCAAGGTTGAGATAACGACTTTCATATTTCACCTCACTTTGCATGTTTAGACAGCCTACATGCACTGTCACTCTGCATTCATTATGCTTTAGGATAGTACAATTTCAATCTGGAGTTGGGCACAACAAATTTCCTGCAGATCAATCAATTAGCAACTCAATGAAGATTATTACCTAACACTGTGCAGGTGTTGTTGTTGTTGTTGTTGTTGTTGTTGTTGCTGTTGTTATTGTTGTTTATCCTTCATTCTCAAAAAGGACCACAGCATCAGGAAGGTGATGCCATGACTGGCAGATGAATTTGATTTAAGTGACGGAGGTCAAGGAAAACCTACCAGTCTCACATTCTCTTCTAGAGCCATCTGGAGGCAGTGGCAAGATATAGATCGGGACAATTGGAGATGGCCCCAGGTGCAGTGGGAGACTTACCGTCTTTCTCAGGATTCAATTTTATTCAGGCAACACCCATTTAGTGATCAAGGCTAGGTAAGAAATGAGACAAAGAATGGCCTCCTTTACCTAGTTAAAAAAAAATCATTCTGGGAGGGGAAAACCCTCAAGGTTTTTGGGCCCAAACAGAAGCAATTGTTATTAACAATCACTCTGAGGCATCAGGGCCCAAACAAGGACCAAGTGAGGCTTGGACTTGGACCTACTATAGGCTGATCAATGAGAGCTGAAGTGATTTGGATTTAAGGTATTACCCTTAAGAAAGAAATCTAGCCCCTTCCTGCTTTCATGGTCCTCTTAGAGAAAGAAGGACAAACAACAACCAGTGAGTAGTAGGAACTGCCCCACTGGGAACACATTGGTCAGTTTCATTTGGGCAATGCCACTCCTTCTGTCCATCCTTCTTCCTTCCTTTCTTTCTCCCTTCTTTGCTTCCTCCCTTCCTAGCACTGTGCTAAGCTCTAGCAGATAAACAGTAAATGTCATTTCAAAGTCAAATTTAAGTTGTCTCTCTGATCTTGAGGACCTCACAGTTTAGAGGGAGGAGGCACAAGTCTAGTACTTTTTGAAACTCTAAAAATGTCGCTTGTGAATTCTCTTATTATCAATAGTGAAGTAAAACGGCAAAGCCCTTATCAAGATTAAAAAAAAAAACACTCATCAATATAATTTAATGTTCATCATAAAATGTTACTACTAGGAATATTGAATGAGGTTAGGCAAAATAGCTTTTTTGAAGACATGAATGTGATTTACAGTCACAGAATGGTAAAAAACAAAACAAAAACAAAACAAAACAAAATAGGAATATTTGTGAATAAGGTCAAGCTAGTTGTGGTCTGTAAAACATGAACTATTCTGTATGTCCCCACTCCCCCTGTAAAACACTACTCAAAATGCAAGTGTGTCTGTAACCTTAGAGATTAATAAAAAAAAAAAAATCTTTTCTTTGATTGTTTGTTGTGGTTGCTTTTATTCAAGTGATGAAAATAGAACAAAGCAGTCTGTGTTCAAACAGCAGTTATTCAGTAGTCTTTACAGATATTGTCTGAATCTAATTGGATTTTAATGAAATGATATTTCCTTTGTGATAAGTACATAAAAATTATGTTTTTAATTAACATCACAAGGTAAAAGCTATAGATACCAACCCTCCACTGAAATAATATTACTTTAATGTCTACTTCATTACAAAAAGGACAGAAGTAATAACAACATAGCAAGAAACATGTGTAAACTAACTGGACAATGATTAGTGGCCAAACCTTTTCATCCTAGGATGATAAGTCACATTCTTGTTGCCTCTTTTCCTACTGCTCTAAGTGTTCCTTGCTTAGCTTGGTTTACTTGTAAAAGTTTCCTGCATTATTACCAGGTTGTGTTGCATATCAAGAGAGGTATTATCAAATAGTGTATACAGTATTGAACCCAAAGACAGGAATGCCTGAATTTAAATTGTGCCTTTGACACTTACAGTCATCACTGGGCAAGTTGCTTAGTGAGCTTCATTTTTACCATGGTCTCCAATGAAATCTTGATTTTATTCATAAAAACAGTAGATGAATCAATAAACATGTATTAAGAGGATACTATGTGTCAGTTGCTGTGCTAAGCATGAGGGACACAGGGAAATACTAAAGAAAATCCCTGTCATCAAGGAACTCACTGTGTAATGGGGGAAATACCATATAAACAAATATGTTCAAACAGCCGTATTCAGGATAAATTGGAAATAATCAACAAAAAGGGTGTCAGTAGCATTAAGGGAGTATTGGGAGAAGCTTCCTAGAGAAAGCTGGATTTTAACTGGAACTTGAAGGAAGCTGTGGCAGTTAGGAGACAAAGATGAGAAGGGAGAGCGTTCAAGGTATCAGTGTCAGCCAGTGAAAATTTCCCCACCTGGAACACAAACAGATCAGTGCTTGTGGATCTCAGGGCACATGGCGGAGGATGGGGGTATATAAAGTGAAGAAGATTGGAAAGGTGGGGGGGTGCACAAGTTTGTGAAGGACTTTGAATGCCAAACAGAGGGTTTTCAATTTGATCTTACAGGTGACAAGCAACCCCTGAAATTTATTGCATAATTGAGTAATATGGTCAGACCTGTGCTCTAGGAAGATTCCCTTAGAAAGATCTCTTTGACAGCTGAGTGGAGAGGTTGGACTAGAGTGGAGAGAAACTTGTAGGGGGAACTGACTAGGAGTCAATTGAATAGTACAATATGAAGTCAGATCAGGGACTGTACCAGGGTGATAGTGTCAGAGGAGACAAGGGAATATTTGTGAGAAACAGGAAGGTAAAACTAATAGATCTTAGCACAAGATTGGATATGGAGGGTGGGAGTAAGAAGTAGAAGATGAGATTTACTTTGTGAACCTCAGTGACTAGGAGGATTGTGTTACCCTCCACAGCAATGGGGAAGTAAGGAAGAAGGGAGGCAAAAGTTTGGGAGGCAAAATAATGAGTTCAGTTTTGAATTTGTTGAGTTTATGACATCTATATGATGTCCAGTTCAACGTGTCTAGGAGGCCACTGGAGAGGCAAGCTTGGAGGTCATCAGAGAGGATAGAACTGCCTAAGTAGATTTGAGAATCATCAGCATAGAAATGAAAATTGAATCCATGGGAGCTAATAAGATGATCAACTGAAATAGCATATAGAGAGAAGAGATGAGAATCAATATTGAGCATCATATTCCTAAAGTATAGGATATGTGATTCATTAAAAGAAATATGTGGATAGTTTTAGACAATGGAAATCCTAATCAAGAAGAGTAATAATAGAAAAAGCAAAGAATTATAACCAAAATGAATGAAAAGATAGTTACTCCAAATGTAATTTCCTAATGGCTTCATTAATGAAGTGGAAAAATTTTGTGGGGGTGGAAGGCAGAAAAAAACAAAACTTTAATAAAACAACTTTTCTCAATGCTCCTTATTAGATTTATATTTAGTAATCTACTTGTATTTTTCAATATGTAAAATGTGATTTGATTAATATACTGAACATTATCATCTTCTGGTATTGTTTCCCTTTTCAGTGATTAATTATTTCCATCTTATTTTTCTCCTACTTTTCCACAACATCTGTTAAGGGTATTTGAATTATGTTTAAATATACATTTTTTTACTTCATCCGCCATCAGTGTGCATTCACTAGACTTACTATAATGCATATTTCTAAGATCATTAGGTATAGAAAGTAGAAAGTATCTTAAATATTTTTAAAATTTGCATCACTTCTCTTTCATAAACACAAACCATTTTGTCCTTGGTTTAATAATTATTATAAGAGCACAATGGAATCACAGCAAGGGATAGGGAATCAGATTTTCACCGAAGTCTATATGTATAGTCTCTTGACTGTAGTAGTTAATAGGAACATGCTTATTGTGTTCCAGGTATTGTACAAAGTTCTGGAGATACAAAGACAAAAATGGGAATAGTCCTTGTCTTTAAGAAGCTTATTTTTCTTTTCTTTTTGGAGGAGTGGTTGGGCAGCAAAGAGACTCCTTTTTTTTTTTTTTTTTGCTTTTTGGAGGGACAAATGGGGTGAAGTGACTTGCCCAAAGTCACATGGCTAGTAAGTGTTAAGCATCTGAGGCTGGATTTGAACTCAGGTCCTCCTGACTCCAAGGCTGGTGCTCTATTCAGGAGACTCCCTTATGTCAAAACCTCTGGTATAGCATAATTAAGTATGTACTATATACAAAATAATTGCAGAGTGTGAGCAGAGATATAATAAGAAGGAAAGTTTGGTAACAATAATATAGGAATTCCAGAAACTATGTTTAAAGAGTAAGAAAGAGTGTGATAGGGATGGGAGAGGAATAGAGCTAAAATGAATGAATGGATGAATATGAAGGAGACTGATGCTCAAGGAAAGGAGCTTCTGCCTAGGCAGTCTACAATTGAATCACTAGGTGAGGTGGAATGACTTCGTAATAGCAAAAATAATGTTGATTTAATTGTGAATCCCTCAAGATGTGGAAAGGTAGTAGGTCCTCAGTGACAGAACAGATATTTAGTACCTGACCTTATCTTAGGTCTTTGCCATCAAATATTGGTGGAATCCTAGAGGCAAACTAGATATAGAGTTTTGAGTCATGGTTTGAAGTAATCAACCTTAGTTCTACATCTGTTCTGGACTTGCTCTAATATTGAGTAGTTCATTTCATCCATGATTGGAGGTGTTATTTCATAACTTGAATAATATCCTAATTTTCTTTTCTTTTCTTTTCTTTCTTTTTTTTTTTTTGCTTTTTGGAGGGCAATTGGGGTTTAGTAACTTTCGAAAGGTCATACGGCTAGGTTTTTTTGTTTGTGTGTGCATTATGTGTCTGAGGCTGGATCCAAACTCAGGTCCTTCTGACTCCAGGGCCAACACTCTACTCACTGCGCCACCTAGCCGCCCCATAATATCCTAATTTTCTGGAAGACTTATTTACATCCTTGTGTAAAGAGAACCTTTACATTGCTTTTAAATTAATTTTATTTTATGTCGTTTAATTGTGTTATGCATAAATTTGTAGTGGACCCAATGAGTATGGATTTATGATTTTCTTGACCTGTGTTCAACAGGATACACATAGGAGTGAAGGTAGTGGATGATGGAAGTAACCCATTCAAACCTAGTAGTCTCCCTCCTTTATACAATAAGAAGGGAATCTACTTCATTGTCTTTTCTTCTATAATTATCATCACTTTTTTAATTACTTAGAGTTTGATTTCCTATTAGTTACCTTTTCATTTATGTGAGAATACATACATGCATACTGGTATTTTAGTTCTGCTTATTATATCCATAGAATTTTTCATATTCATCATTTCTAAATAACATGCTATTGCATCCATGTAATAACTTTTTTCAGCTTTTCCCTCAGGATTTTCCCCCCAGGTTGTTTGTTTCCCTAACACAAAAAGCACTATTATGAATATTTAGTATATATAATACTTTTCTGACTTTGACTTTCTTAGCATATATGTCCAACAAGATCAATAACTAAAAAGATTGGGGAAATTATTTGTTATATTTTCTTGCATAATTCCAAATTCATATCCAGAATGGTTGGTACAATTCATTGCTCCACTGACAGTACCTTAGTGTTTTCATTTCATGACAATTTCCTCCCAACACTTGTCTCAAACAACTAATATTTAAGATTCTAGATTCTTGTGGCTTCAAATAAAAAAAAATTAAATAATGGATTCTATAGTGTCACAAAAACAATGAAAAATTGCAATGATAAAATGAATAGATAACTTCGGAATTTACCAGTAGGCCAAATAATGCAAAACTATGGTCATAAAAAGTCATTGTGGTATTATATATATGAATTCACAAGTCATAATGTTGTTACATGTCTAGTAAAGCTTAAGATCAATCCTCCAGGTAAGATGGAATCTTTGACTAGTAGGTTAAAAAAAAAAAAAGCTGAATAAAATAGTGAAAATATTGAAAGGTTTGAAAAAAACCTCAATTGACTATATTAAAAACTCACTTTCCCCCTTTCAGTTAAAAGCGTTGAGCATTTATTTAGTATCTACTAAGGTGCTAAGCCCTTGCCTTCAAAGAGTTTATATTCTACTGGAGGAAGAGTTAATATTCTTTTTTTTTTTTTTTTTGCTTTTTGGAGGGCAATTGGGATTAAGTAACTTGCCCGAGGTCACACCGATAGGTCTTTGTTTGTGTGTGTTAAGTGTCTGAGGCCAGATCCGAACTCAGGTCCTTCTGACTCCAGGGCTGGAGTTAATATTCTTTATACATAGAAAACTTAATTTCATGATGAAAAATATTTAATTATAATTTGCGTTTTTAAGAAATCCTCAACAAGCCTCATTTCTACCTTATATAAACACATCAGGTATAGTAATCAGCCATTGAAGTATTTTGACTTCTATCTGAATAGCTTTATATTGCAATTAATTTCTCTATTGAATAGTGACTCAGGAAACTCTTCTTCAGAATTTTTTTGTCAACTTTTTTCACTGAATTTCTAAAAAAAATATTTTGGAGGGCATTATGGAGGTAGGAATGGGGATTTCTCATATTTCCTTTTTCCTAAACATGATAATTTTATAATATTGACTTAGTTAATTTAAAACATTTTGGTCAAAAGAATCTGATGCTAGAGACAAGTTGTAGCAAATGTTTTCCTTTGTAAAAGTTGAGGCTTTGTAAGACTTACTCTGGTTGAGAATTATCATTCTAATTTCATGGAGGGTAATGGCAGATCTACACAACATGACTCCACAGAATTGGCACTCAAAAACTGAGAGAAAAAAAGAGAAAATGAAGGTCATAAGTAGGTACATAATAAATGCTTGTTGATTGATGGAATATACCAGTTTTTTCATGGTGTGAAGCTTCTCCTTTGTGGAGGGCAAGTGACATATAAAAGGGGATGTATTATAGGGGAAAATTACATTTTAAAATATGTGAATAAAATTTTAAAACTTTGACACTCAAACTGAGACATATTTGGAATATCTTCCTTGAATTGGGAAAATTTATCTCCTTATGAATGTCACCAAATCCTCATGTCCACAAGTAAAATTTGAATAAATAATTGTTTTTAAAAAAGGAAATAAAAAATTGGCTCTTAAAAACCAGTCAGTTACCCTTTGATACAGTTTATCTATAGACAGTATGAGCAGATAGTCATTTATGAAGAAACCAGAATTAGATAGCTGCTTAAAGACTCTGAGCCAGTCTGGCCAATGCTTTCACAAATTAAATTAAATAGCTGGAAGCCTCACTTTAATAACCCCTTAAGAGTCAAAAAGACAGAAGCCTAATTTTTATATGGCTGTTTTCTCCAATAAAATTTTAATCTATTATGAATACTCATTTCTTTCTTGACAACAATTTTTAGCAAGCAATTCAAACCAGCATTAGATACTCGCAGAGTTTCCAAAGAGAAGCAGAGTTATAAAAAATGAAA
The DNA here is from genome assembly GCA_011680675.1 of Gymnobelideus leadbeateri. Classification (NCBI taxonomy): domain Eukaryota; kingdom Metazoa; phylum Chordata; class Mammalia; order Diprotodontia; family Petauridae; genus Gymnobelideus; species Gymnobelideus leadbeateri. The sequence goes on along the minus strand of WOXC01004003.1, from coordinate 71,482 downwards.
AATAGCCATGGTCAATAAAGCTTTTCTAAAGTCCTGAAATATTATAAGCAAACCTATTCCCCAAAGTACTCATAAACCATGGTGAATACACATAATTAGAACTGTGTGGTGAAATACCCAGCCTGTCTTGCTACTGTTGGGAGGAACTAGCAAAAAAAAAAACAAAATAACTTTGCATAATCAGATAGCCTAATAGGGATATAGAGAAATGATTTTGGCAAGTTCAGTTCCATATAAGAGAAATGAAGGGATGGCTCTTTTGAGGTTAGTCAGTGGGTGTGAATGAGGGAAGCACATGTTGAAAGAAACCATTTTGGACAGATATAAGAGATACAACCCCCAGACACTGCCAAAGAGCAAACTTGAAAAATGATGAATCCAACAGTTGGACTTTTAATAATTAATTAAACACTAGCTATATGCAAATAGAAATGTCTATGTAATCAATATAGTAATTCAAAGCCTGTGAGAAAAAAATATAATAAGAGAAAAGGCTTATGTAAAGAATAATCATAATGGAACTGATTTTAGTGTATTGCAATAGACTTAAGCTTGTTAGTTAGGAGTCCTGAATTGTCTGATGATGTCAAATCTCCTTTTAAATACTTATCTAGGGGTGGCTAGGTGGCAAAGTGAGTAGAGCGATGGCCCTGGAGTCAGAAGGACCTGAGTTCAGATCTGGCCTCAGATACTTAACACACACAAACAAAAAAATGTAGCTGTGTGACCTTGGGCAAGTTACTTAACCCCAATTGCCCTCCAAAAAAATAAATAAATACTCATCTAAATATATCAGCATCAGCATGTAAGTGTGTATGTGTATATACACATATACATATATATTTATACATATTTAGGTACATATATGTGTATATATACATATAGACATAGATACACACAGATATATGTGTGTGTTTACGTGTGTGTGTGTATCTGTAGACAGGTGCTATAGATGGATGACTACTTGGATCTAGAACTGAATAAGACAATAGCATTTAGGTAATCTTGCAAGCATGTTCACTAATCCCTGCAGCAAAAACCCAACTTTTAGCATAAATGTTCTTTGTGTGTGTGTGTGTGTGTGTGTTCATGTGTCTTTTTGGAGGGAGAAGGCAGGGCAATTGGGATTAAGTGACTTGCCCAAGGTCACATAGCTAGTAAGTGTTAAATGTCTGAGGCTGGATTTGAACTCATGTCCTCCTGACTCCAGGGTTGGTGCTCTATTCATTGCACCATCTAGCTGTCCCTGACATAAGTATTCTTTCAGTTTCTTAAAGACTATTCCAGAGGATCAGATCCTATAATCCTTGCAGGAATCTGAGTACAATCCTGATGGCAGACTGTGCATAAGTCAAGTCAGATGGCACAATCACTAAATTGACTTCAGGAAAGCTTATAGTTCTGTGGAGAGAGTATCCATCCCCTTAATGGAACCATATAGTTGTAAATCATAAAAACGATCAACAAAGGGGCAGATAACTCAAAAGGCAGTGAGAAGACCATGTTAGGAGTAAGTAGATTGTATCATATCACCAGCAATGTCTTACAGGAGAAATGTGGTATCAAAGGTATCACCAAGAACATTTTCACTAGAAATGGAAATGGATTAGTAAAATAAGAGATAATACTAAGAGATAACAGAGGAATGGCTCAAGTGGTCCCTGTGAAATATGAAAAGAACTAAAGAAAGACCTCTGTGAACAATAATATATTGGGCAAAACACCTATGAAGGATCTAGAGAAAAACATAGACAAGAATACACAGGGTAAGAGGGCATAGAAGAGGTCATTATAGTCACCAGTAGAGAATATACTCATTCGTGAACTTATGCATTCTTCAAAGTCTATAAGTATTAAAAAAAACAACAACACCAACAATACAACTTCCTATACTGGTACCCATGGTTTTCTATGTGCAAGAAAGAAAACAAGGAAGGGAGGAGGAAGGAAGGGAGGAGGAAGGAAGGGAGGAGGAAGGAAGGGAGGGAGGAAGAAAAAAGGAAGGAAAAGAAGGACGGAAGGAAGGAAGGAAGGAAGGAAGGAAGGAAGAAAAAGAGAGGAAGAAACATAAGGAAAGGAAGGAAGTGGGGAGAAAGAGAGAAAAGAAAGAAAAAGGAAGGAAGGAAGGAAGGAAGGAAGGAAGGAAGGAAGGAAGGAAGGAAGGAAGGAAGGAAGGAAGGAAAGAAGGAAGGAAGGAAAAAAAAGAAAGAAAATGACCAAGGAGTGAGTACAAGAAACTTTTTCCCCAATACCTTTCACCTTCTGTCATTATTTGTGACTTCTCTGACTTGCAGCAGTCATGGGAGATACAAATACCACTTCCATCTTCCTCACCAATTGGTTCAGGAATTTCAGCAACGCTAATGTCTTCCTAAGGCTATTGATCTATCTACATGCCCATTTCTTAAATATACTGGACTAATAGTAAAAGGGAAAGCTATAGATATAGTGGATCTATATTTCAGAAAGTAATATATCATTTTTATGATACTGAAGTGGACCCTATAGAGAAATAGGAGTTGGATGATGGTATAGTTCAATTTGTAGCAGGCTGAACAACTATGGCCAGAGATTGTTGATAAATGGATCAGTATCATACTGGTGAACAGTCGTCTATGATGCCTCACTATTGTATTTTCATCCCTGTACTAGGCAGCATTTCTTTCAGTGACTTGGATGATGAGAAAAGGCATGCTTATCAATTTTCTAGATGACATAAAACTGGGAGTGATCGTTAATCTGATGAAGTAAGGAAGCAAGATATAAAATTATCACAACTGGGAGGAATGATGGGCCCCAAATAACACAATTTAAATATATAATTCAATATAACACTTCTTGTGTGATCTCTTAAGTGTATATACTCCTACAGAAATAGCTGTCAACTCATCATTTCGTGAAACTCTTGTTCATGCCCTCCAATATATCCACCACAAGGGTCGTCCAATTTGCCAGCAGTTTTTTTTTTTCTCAATGCCATTTAGCATTATCTTCATACTAGTCCTAAAGATCTAATCTCTAAATATTTGTCTCTTTCTCCGTTTTTGGCAATAGATTGACCATTACCTAGTCACTATAGTAACCCATTAAGTTATAATATAGTGCTTCAAAGTTTGTAAAGGACTTTACATATATTATTTCTTTTGATTTTCACAAGAATTCTATGAATTATGTGCTACTATTATTCCCATTTTACTGGTAAGAAAACTGAGACTGAGGAAGGTTAAGTGACTCCATGTCCTAACTCTGAGAATTTTTCACTGGATACCTCCGTTGGCTGAAATGCTCTCCTTCCTCATCACCACCTCTTGGCTGTCTTGGTTTCCTGCACTTCTAAGTTAAGATTCTACCTTCTCTGGGAAGTCTTTCCTGACCTGGGGCCACACAGCTAATAAATATCTGAGGAAGGATTTGAATTAAAGTCCTCCTGACTCAAAGTCCTGCACTCTGTCTACTATGCCACTAGCTGACTCTGTGCAACTACAAGGTGGAAGTAAATTAGAAAGGGGCAATTCATGAAAAAATATATAGGGGGTATTTGCTCTTGTTCAGTTGTATCTGACTCTTCATGATACCATTTGGCAAAAATACTGGATCAATTTGCCATTTCCTTTTCCAGCTCTTTTTACAGAGGAGAAAACTGAGTCAAATACGATTAACTGACTTACCTAGAATAACACGGTTTGTAAGTGTCTGAAACCAGATTTGAACTCAGGAATATGAACCTTCCTGACTCCAAGCCTGGTAGGTTATCCACTGTGCCACCTAGATGCTCTAGGGATATGTATCCAATACTGTATAAGAAATATAGTTGGCCACAAACTCAAAATGATCCAATAATGTGATGTATCAATAGAGAAGCAAATTAAATATTTGCCTACATAAGAGAAATATAGCATTTACATCAAGGAATGTGTGAAATCACTATAACTTTTTTTCCTGATTTCATAGTATATAACTGAGAAGGATCAGTTACAGGAATTACAACTTAAGAAAGAAAATCAATTCAATAAGCATTAATTATCTCTCAATTAGAACTTCAGTAATGGCATGGTTACTTTGCAGAAAAAAAAAAGTCTGATTTGGATGTGTTAAAAAAAACACAATGATAATTTTTTTTCAGAAAAGTTATAGCAGCAAAAGATGTTGGGTGGATGAATGAATGGGGGGATTCTTTTACATATCCTTTAGGATACGTTTGTTCTTTAAGATTCTTTGATCCTATGAATTGAGACATCAATGTTTAAACTAACCAGTTCAGTGTAAGATAGATAGACTCCTCACTTATATGATCAATATGAAGAATAATATTTCAAGTTTCATTGATAATTCCAACCACCCTTTAAAATGTTTCTGCCATTAGTTTCTATTAGATTCTGCATCCCTGGAGATCTTTCAGATGAGAAATAGTCTGCCTGAGCCAGTAGATAAGACTCGACAATTTTGCTATCTTTCTCAAATCTGTGATTATATGTTGAAAGTATTAACAATGGGGAAAAATGATGTTCCAGATATCCAGCCTTGGGGAGGGGCGTGTGTGTGTGTGTGTGTGTGCGTGTGTGTGTGTGTGTGTGTGTGTGTGTGTGTGTGTATGTTTATGTGTGGGTGTGTGTCTTTATGGTACTTTTAGGCTGGAGACAATGTAGGATGATCTCCTCACCCTGCATGGAAGCATTAGACAAATTAATATGTCCTTTTGCTACTATTTATGATATCTTATTTTTGGTTCCATTGTGAAGTTGGTGTCACAGTGACTGAGTTAAAACTCTCTGGGTCTCAGTTTCCTCAATTTTAAGATGACAGAGTTGGACCAAATGACTTTTAAGATTCTGTCCAGCTCATGATATATAGTTCTATAGTGCCCTGGGCTGCTCAGTGTCCAGCACTGAGCAGGGTCAGAGAGGAGAATAAGAAATGACCACGCCATGTGAGTAATTCAAAGAAGAAGGATGAACTCCATATATTGATTCTTAGGACAAGGTTTTTATAAACAAATGAGACAAAGGAAGGGTACTCAAGTTTTCTTATCATTACTATAGTCTGTGGTATCCTGAAAGTAGCACAGAATAGATAATTTGATAAGGATTTGTTATCTAGGAGACTAAAGTGTTAGGGTAAGACCTTTGATCTAGGCCTCAGGTATCTCCTAATGTAGCCATAGTCATAAATGGATACAATTGAGAGCAAACTTCAAAGCCAAAGCTGCAATCCTCAAAAGACATCACGTTTAGAGCTGACCACCCAAAGATACCTGAGCGCTGAATCAAATATTTTGACTCTCAATAACTAAAGTCTTGGGGTAGAGCCTATTGGTCTCAGAACTCAAACAACATAACCCATATCAAAAGACCCATGGAGCCAGCTTAACAAAAAGCCACATTAGTGAGATCTTTATCTGAGTCCTTAATCAGGCTTCCCTGGCTCCCCATGCTGTAGTATAGAATGGAAGCTGAGGGCAAAGGCAATAGGTTTTACAGGTGTCTCTGCATGGCATTTCACACAGGATTTAGGAGAAGAAATGAGTTCTGTTGGAACTTGTCATAAATTCTGAGTGGAAATATCTTTTCATTTCTGTCATCACATCACCTGTTTCTATTCCCTTCTCTCCATTCATGCAGCCACTACCCTGATTCAGTGACTAATTGATCTCCATGCCTTAAACCTCTGCCCAATCCAATATTTCCCCCACACAATTGTCAAAGTGATTTCCTAAGTTTTAAGGTTTAAGTCTGATCATAGCACTTTGCTCCTTAATAAATTCTAGTGGCTCGGACCACATAAACATTTCTCTGTTTGATGTTCAAAGTTCTTCACCACCTGGACACTGCTTATATTTCTAGTACACTTACACATTACCCCTTTACAAATAAGTCTATGTTTAGCCAATCTGACTTACTTGCAACTTCAGCTCCTGTCTCCTTTAACTCTGTATTAGCTATCCACTATGCCTAGAGCATCCTCCCTCCAGCTCTGGGAATCCTACGTTCTTTCAAGACTCAGTTCAAGTGTCACCTTAAGCAAGAAATTTCTCCCAGCCCCCTTAGCAGTTATTAGTGTTTTACTTGCTAGGGTTCTCTTGCAACTGTTTTGCATGTATCCTATATATAACTACATATGTGCATTTTAGCTCCACTTCTGTTAGAATGCAATCTCTTTGTACTCCCATCACTTAGCACAGTGCCTGGCATATAAAAAAACCACATTGGTTTATTAATAATTTGCTAGAAATTTCATCATCCTATGTGCCAATCTGTTGAAGAGCTGCTACAAACTCAGTTAAGGTAATTTTCGGACAATACACAAACAGTTCATATCAGGGCCTATATTCAAACCACTTCCACCTTGCTCTACCTCCCAGAAATGTTGCTTTGAGGTCACTTTTTTTAAAGCAATTGGGGTTAAGTAACATGCTCAAGATTACACGGCTAGTCATTATTTATGTGTGGGTGCTCCTTTTCTGAGGCCGGATTCGATTCTAGGTCATCCCAACTCTGAGGCCGGCGCTCTTACTCACTGCGCCAGTTAGCTGCCCCCACTTTTTTTTTTAAAGAGCCTAGAATTACCTCCATGCCAGAAGGATGCTATCAATGAGGCCTTACCTCCTTTGCATTTTAACATATTTTGTAAGATTGTTCTTGTTTCCACATTTGTTCCAAGAGGAATAGAAAATGACTAATATTAAAAAAAAGATAACCATCTCAAAGGGAAAATAGAGTAACCACTTAAACAAGTAACTGGATTAAATAAACCATATCTTTCTTTTGGGATAGCTATGAAAATGTGGTGGGAGGTGGAATCAAACCTTTTTTTTTAGAAACTCCCCAGGGCAGAAAAAAAGTTAGGTGAGCATTCTTGAGACATTGACTGCCATCACAAAGCTCTTTGTATGTGTATAACTGGAGTTCCATCATTGCTATTGTGCTATCTTTTGATATTCCATGGGGAAAATTGCTCATCACCTACTGGTTGCATCCCAGGAGAAACAAGTGCCCTATGCAAGTACAGGTCTAGGAAAGTTCTCAGGTTAAAACTTAACTCAGGGCAGAGGCTGAGTCAATTCAATTTCCTTGAAGAGAGTCTAGCAGACAAGTGAATGTTTCATCATGGGAGCAGCAATACTGAGAAAGAGGAGTTTGCTTCACATAATGATTGTGGCAAGAATGTTGATGATAGAGAAGGAGCTTGGTCTCTCTAGAACCCTGATTTTATGGGCCTTAACTATAAAATTCAGAGGAATGCACAGCATTTAAAAAGAAATACTTCATTTTATTTTATTGATGTGTAGACTTGATCATTAATGGTAAAGATAATAGAGCTACACTGTAAAGGGAGGAGGTGAAGCAGAGGGGAGGGTGAGGGAGGCGATGGAAATAGAGAATGATAGAGAAAGAGATAGAGACAGAGAGAGAGAGACACACACAGAAAGAGAGAAGAGATAGAAAGAGAGACAGGGACAGAGAGAGAGACAGAGACAGACAGATAAAATACAGAGAGACAGAAGGAATGAGAAAGACAGAAAGAGACAGAAAGACAAAGACAAGCAATGTGAGATAAAAAAAAAACACAGAGAACATGACAGTGAGGGCATAGAGGAAAGAAGGGAAAAGTATGTAAAAGAAAGAGGGAGAAGACAAGTTAGGAAAAGAGAGTGAGGGAGAATGCAAGCTAGAGGAGAGAGGGAGGGAGGAAAATACAAATTAGAGAAAGAGAGGGAGGGAGAATGAAAGTTAGAGAGAAGAGACCAAGGGAGAGGGGATTATGATGAGGAATGACTTTGCACACTTTCATTTCTGAAAAGAAACACTTCCTAACTGACTGCAAAAGCCCAAAACAAAGTATACAGGTACTTCCTGGAGGGAGAATGGAATGATTTGTAAAGTCTGCTGAGAATTATCTGGCTATAAAAGACCAGCTGAAGTCCTTTGACTGATAGAGTCAATGGAAGAAGAAATGCCTGATAGGCTAAGGATCAGTCTTTGCTCCTGGTAGGGTTAAAGGTAGCAACAACCAGAATAAGCTTCAGAATGAAGCTATTCTTGTTGCCTGAAAAACAGGGTTTATGTAGATACTTTTTTTGTTAGCTTATTTCTCCATGTCTGAAATTCCTTTTAAGGACAGAAAAACCTCAGAAGGTTTAAGAGCTATTTGCCTGGCTTCCAGGACTTACTCTTTAGACATAATAAGTCATTCATTGAGAGAGCACACAAAATGAGGAAAATCATTGAAGGACTGAAATGACATTGACAGGGAATGCTGTGCTGCTAGTAATCCAAACATTTCTTCTACTCAAGGATGTTTTAATAAACTGTAAAGGAGAGACTGAAACATTCCCTAGAATTCAGGAAAATAAAAAAGCCAGCAGCTTAGTTTTTTCCCACAAATGGAGAATTTGGCTGTCCAGCCTTCTGTGTGGACAATGATGTGTCACACAAAGGTCTTGAGTTTTGCATATGAGAATACATGCATGCAGACCTGGTTTCATGTTATTTGACATTTAAATATCGAATTACTTGTGCAGATATACAACCCAGCTGTAAATGGAAATAATGGCTCCTTTTCCCAGAGTTCTTTTGTTTTCTGTGGCTGTGTGTCTATGGCAAATGTCCCAGGATCCTGGCCTTTCCTAAGAAAGCTTCACATTTATATTTTAAATATTAGGAGGTAATGGATTTTGGCCTTCTTATTGTTGCAGTGAATTTTGGTGACATTTATGCTGAATCAGATGTTCAAGTCACATTTTATTAAAGTGAGTATAATCTACAAGGAAAGGTTTCAGGCAAAATATTATTAAATGCCACAAGGAGGTAATTCCCAATGTGTTGGCCATCATTTCTTCTTCATGTGACTCTACATGTGAATTATCAGCAGTCATGATGACTCTGCTCCTAATTCCCCGTTATTAATGGCAGTAGATTATATAGTGTATATGGCCAATTGTGAGCTCGTACACTCTTAATTGCTTTCTACTCTTTAATAAAAGTCGAAAGATCACAGAATCCAAGGGTATCAGATCCCAGGACCCAGACTAGAAATGCTGCTGAGACTTCCATCTGCCGCCATATTTGTCAGTCTTCAGACAAAAGCCACCTTCTTTTTTCTTACAGTTAAGGAACATGGAAGTGAGTACTGTTCCATATACATGTAGTAACATTCTACCTTGCAGATCAAGCTCTTTTTGAATTATATCCAGGCCAACATCCAAGTGGATTCTGCAGGCATTCAGTGACACAGGAGGCTGTGAGTACATGGGAATATAATACCTGTCACTAGGTGTCAGAGTTTACAGTTCTCTGCCATGAACTGGGACAAGTTTAGTGGCATATGGCTGTCACTCACAGCTGTTTATGTCTTTAAAACTGCTAATAAACAATTGTCAAAGATTAATTTTCTGTTCTTCCTAGGAAATGTATATCCTGCATATTTCTACTATTTTTCCTATTTACCTTAAGAAAAGGCAGGATATATTATATTATACATATATACATATACATATATATATATTTTTTTTTTCCTGACAAGGAAAAGCTACTGGTCTATGAGAAAGAAATCAAATTTGAGCAACAGTATATTAAAAATAACTTTTAAAAACGACAGAAAATTTTGAAGGGAAAAAGAAGCATGCAGAAAGTCCTAAAGGGAGAAGAGAGGAGAAAAGGGGCAAGAAATCAGTGGGTTGATAGAAGCACAGAACTCATGGTCAAAAATAGCAATGAGATGAGGAAAAAGAGTGAAAGGGAAATGAAGGGAAATGGAGAGAAAGAGAATAGAGGAAAATATAGGGAGGAGATAGAGAGAGAGACAGAAAGAGACAGAGACAGACAAAGAACAAAATAACTATAGGATGATTTTGGAATGGAAAAGAACCTTACTTATTATCTAGTTTTATCTCTTTTATTGGTTAAGGAGCTTAGGTCAAAAAATGTAAATAATTTTTGTGAAGTCACAGAGCTTGTTAGCAGAAGGAGTAGAACTAATACCCTGGTGTTATAACTGAATCTAATGAACTTGATTTCAGTGAATTTTTTTAGACCATCTTCTGTTCCAGCAATGACTACCTGTGAAAATGCTTTATTTTTTTCCCCTATATGATCTAGTTCAGATGGTTCTTTTTTTTCATGAATCTTCTCTATTTTATGCTGGTAGAAGAGTTGTTTCCTTCCCAGTTTCTTATCCATTTCTATTTGACTTCTCTGTGGGCTTAATCATACTCTAATTTGTATTATAGTTACTTGTGTACTGTAGCAGCAAGCACCCCAGCATCCCCAGGGTGACTACCAACACAGGTTCATAGATCTGCTTTTCTAAAGGAAAGCAACTGAAAATGGATTAACAATCTTGCTTTAATCAATCAAACATATCATTTATCTAGCTCAGGGGAAAAGGTCAGCACCCCGAACTTCAGAGTATACAGATAGAAATTACAAGAAGACAGAGAAACATTTCAAGCAGACAGGCCTCCAACTCTCTGACCATTACATACATCCATACCTAGTCACAGTAACCAGAGAGGGAAGCATCATCATCTGGGTTTTCAAAGGCAGGGGGCTCTCAACAGCTGCCCAGAGTCTTGTCTGCTCAAACCACACAACACTTTTCAAAGTGAGCCCCAAAGCACAGCCTCACATCAGGGTTTATATAGCCTTCTCCTGGCTCAGAGAATGTCATAAACCTCTTGACCCTCTGCCCAAACACAAAGTATCTACTGAAAAACAAGCCTGCCCCCACAGGCTCTAGGTGCACTTAAGCTTATCAAAGGGCCTAGGGGCAGGGAAGATCTTAAATTTACATTCCCATTACAAGTATAAATCTTATCCCTCTGTTTGATTGTAAACTCTTTGAATCTACATTCAAGGACTGTGGCTGATTTTTTTATATGCATGGTACCAACACTTTACCCAGTCAAATAACATAATATGTTATTATAAATATGTTTATATGTTTATATAAGTATATGATTTGTCTTATGATATTTATTTATTCATTGTGTGAGGTTCAAAGGAAGCAGAGCATAATTAATAGTGAAGCCATTAATAGTGGGGAACTGGTAGTAGAGTCATGTTGCTTGTTGGTAATTCATGAGTAGAATTTTGAAAAGGGAGAAATCATGATGATTCATACAGTGACAATTTTCTCCTTGTATAATAATGTGTATTTGTGTGTGTATTGAACTGAATTCAAGTGACAGGAAGACAAAAGAGAAATGGAAACATAAGAAAAAGAGTGACAGAGGAAGGGGGAGAAGTTAAAAGGGTAATGGAATAAGGATCATAGAATCATAAATGTAGATTTGGAAAGGACCTTAGATATCATCCAGTCTGACTTCCTCATTTTACAGATAAGGAAACTGAGGCTTGGAAAAGTTTGGTGACTTTTCCAAGATCATACAATGAATATATTACAGAACCATCTTAGTGAAATGAGTTGGTATGGAAAAAAATGCTGATATTACACTATTCACTTGGGTTGTGATCATCACAAGTGATTTTTTTTTCAGATTCATGACTTTTATTCTCTCATCAACTCTTCCCATCCAAAGGAGGTCTCTACCTCCCTTCAATATGCACAGACCTAAAAACTCCTCTGCCACAGTGTAGAAGGTAACCCTACAGAAAGGGCCCTAAGAAAGATGAAATACATGGTGAAAAGGAAGATAAACATACTATAGCCCCCACCATGGGAGGGAAGGGAGGCACCCTTGTACTGCTGCGCAATTGCTGTATATAGTGAAGGAACTAAAAAGCTGTCACTCCAAGATACAACAACCTTAGTATGGAGGCAAAGGGGAAGTCAGGATGGCCCCTCCTCCATCAACCCCAAGTAGGAGAAGGCGATGTTCTAAAGGAGGGAATATACCGCTTTCCCTAGTGAAGTTCAGATGCAGTTTCAGCACCAAGGATATGTATGTATGTGGGTGAAGAAGGGTGAGAAGGGAATAACTTCTCTATACCAGTCCCCTTTTGCCCCTGAATCCCACCACCTCAACATAGGCATCTCCACCCCATCCCCCAGGCCAAGTAAGGAGAAGAAATAAAACTGATGATGCATCCAAAGCCCTTGTTATTTCATCTCCCATTCCTGGGAGCACAGAGGGCAGAACCATTTTCCTCAAGGCTCGGTTGTTAATCCAACACAAGTAAAGTGGAACCACTCAATGCAACAATCAGGGTTATTACAGTCAATCAAATCCCCATAGGAAACTTGGTAGCAAAGACTGTAGGGTAGGTTCATTGGGATACACTGGTGTATCCAGCATATTCAAAGGGTGGATGCTGACAAAAGTCACTGAAAGCATACCACACTTGTGGCTTTTGTGTACGAATTTCAGCTTCTTCTGGGCAGTTTTGGGAGCATCCTCACCTGAGTTCTTACCCTTGAAATGGGCATGGGTAGTTATTTTCTCTTTTTGAACCTGGCTTTCCCACCCACCCCACCCCCACCTTTGCTGGGAGACCTGTCATCCTCACTTGACTCAAACTGTTTCTCTTTTAGATCAGCCTCAACACAGCCTAGGTCCATGTCCAGTCTTCAAGTATGCTTATTCACCATCTCCTAGGTCTTCATGGCAAGCTGCACCTTGTCATCCCCAAATCCCTTGCACTTGCTGCAAGTTTTCTGGATCTGCTTAAGAAATGCCAGCTTTTCTTCAGAGTTAAGGCTGTGATTGCTACTCATACACTAAGTGGCCAACTTGTCGTTCTCTGCTTTCAGTGGTTTAGGTCCCACATGAGTTGGAAGTTTCTCTGGAGCTCAATGGGGAGGTTTTCAATATCTGACCAGTACCAGGTCCTTTTTGGTGGGAACAGGGTCTCAGATCCATGAAGAAAGTATTTTTGACCTTTTCTTGTTTGGTAATTACTATCCTCCCTTCAGTCACTTAAGGGGAAGAGTAGACAGGCTAGAGAAAGGAGCCACTGAAAGGTCTATTCCTTGTCCAAATAATGCTCCAAGTACATTCCCACCACAATGTTGAAGCAAAATAAAGCTAAGTTGATTCCTTTTATAAAAGGATATAACCCACAATATTATACTTAGTCCAGGGTAAGAGGACAAGGGACTGTTATATGTGGTGCTAGAGAAATTGTAATGTAATGGGAGCAGTGCGAGCTCTGGAATCATAATAGAGAGGTTCAAAATATGGCTTTATCACTTATGACTTTTATTTGACCTTGGGAAAGTCACTTAACATATTTATTTTTCTCCACTATTAAGTGAGGGAGTTGGAGTAGATGATTTTGAAGCATCTCCTATTTCTAAATTTATGAACTTAAGCATACTTGAATATATCTGTCTAGTAATTTAGAAATAGCCATGTCATCCTGTTGGCAAATAGCTTATGTACTCTTATTTTTACAACTTCAAATTTTATTTGGAAATTAAATTTTCCTAGGAAATTCTAAATATTTTTTTCAGGTATGTAAAAGACTAACTTAACCCTTATAAATTTGTGTTATGGGCTTTGAGGTGGTTATAAATTTATTGATGGGGGTGGGGTGGGGAATGTTTCCCTTGACATTTAAAAGTTTTCAGTCTGTGTTATGTATACTTTCTAAGAAGAGATTAAGATTACACTATATCACAAAATTTCAAAGCTATATTCAGCAATCAACATTTGTTTCATCATTTTGATGAGTTTCCTCCTCTTTCTATCCAATCAAAACAGTTTTTAGTCTAGTTCAGGTGGAGTATAACATGGAAAATAGAAAAACATTGTGAAAAGAGATTTAAAGGACAAAATAATGTCTTATATTACTCAACCCCTCCCCCCCCTTACTTTTGAATCAATCTCTATTGGTTATGTTACATACTGACTTTTATACTATCCAGCCTTTAGTCATGTGTATACTTAGTCCTCTAACCAGCATGGGGTGGTGAAAAATCCCCATGTTAATGGAATGAAGTGGAACACATAAAAATAAAATCTAACAGTGGGGTAGGAATAAAAGTATGCCATCTATGGGAAAATGTGTTTGGTTAGAAGTTCAGTTGTGAATTAGTGTAGCCTGGTCTTCTCAATGAAAGCAGCAACTTATAATCATGAGAGGTCTTCATAGGCAGTGAGTAAAAACCTCATACAGAGAACTAATGCATCTTGTGGCTATAAAAAGATGTAAGGAACTGTTAATGGCTCCAACTCACCAGGTGCTTTTAGGGAATTGATTTCAGCATGTTTTCAAGATCTTTTTCAAGGAAAATCAGAGCAGCATCTTCATTACGTAATTACAGCATCCAGTGATGCTGAAATATTTCCAAATGTTGCCATCTCTCTGGCTTAAGCTATTTAAAGCAGTTCAGCTTTATATTGTAGCTCAAGAAGGTATTGTAGAATAGGAGGAATGTACTCTGGGAATCATATGATTTCAAGTTGGAAGTGACTTTAAAGACCACCTAGCCCATTCTCCTCAATTTACAGAGGAGGGAATGTAAGTCAAGGGAAATTTATAAATGTCTATGGGTAGTAAGTAGCAGAACTTCTCATTCAGAGAATCATGGATCTTAGCTCTGAATCTAGACAGAAGAATCCTCAAAGGTTATCTGGTATAGCTCTCTCATTTGTAGCAGGAAACTAAGAGTCAGGAAAACTAAGTGACCTGTCCAAGGTCATATAGGTAGCAAATATCCAGGTCCTCTGATTCCGAAGTCAACACGTTTTTCATTCCACCAAATTTTCTCTCTGTGTGTCCTTGCTTGATATTTTGTTTGGTCAGCAACTTGCATCTTGGCATGATCAGCCTGTCCCAAATTTGCTTTTTTTGTGCCTTATTTTGTCTTCCATATCTCAGACAATTTTTTTTTTCTGTTAAAAAAATCTCTCATGGGGAAAAACATAGCTGAAACGTGTTAGAAGAAGGAAAAGAGGATGGGATTACCATAATAGGCATAAGCTTAAAGAAAGAGTTAATTTTACCTCACTGACTGTAGTAGTTTGTACATTAATTTTGATCAACATTGTTGGAACATTAGATTTCCTCAAATGTCTTCTAATCTCAGTCTACATTTCCTGCTTATTTGTATCTTTGCATATGTATCCTTGGGAAATACTATTTATTTCCCAAAACACACTTTTTTTCTTAGCTCTGTTTGCTTTGTATGTTAGGTTGACACTCTAGTAACTGACCATGTAGTAAAATAATATATTGGAGTAGTGGTAATGTAATTTTCATGAGGATCCAAGTGTGTATATAGAAAGCAATTATGTATAAAGAATGACATTAGAGAAACAGCACTTCCATGGTGCTCCAGCCCACACCACTTCAAAATCATGTAAAAGGGGGACTCTGAAAACCCTCTGGAGCTCCAGCACCCACAGAAAGACACAGAGAAGCTAACCTCCCATTGAGCACAGCCTGGCAGCCCAGCAGGGAACGGACAGTGCAGTGTGCTGGGAGCTGACAGCACAGAGCTCTGGGAGCCGAGCCCAGGACCAGGTGAGTCACCAGTTTTAGCCCCAGGGCACCTGATCCAGCAGATGCCTGGAGTGATCCCAGAACACCAGCATCTGGGGCTTTTCCAGAATTTCCAACACAACGTGAGAGGTTAGTACCCTATGGACTTTGGGACCAGTATTTGGGAGCATATTGGCTTCTTCCCCTGGGGGCTAGAAATGGCTGAGGAGACATGGCACAGATGCCATTTTGCAGCTTCAGCTCCTGGCCTGCAAACTGTAGGGGAATCAGCGATAAGTCTGGGCAGGGGGTAATCCCTCTTGCTTTAACCTCCCTGGATCTAGATTTCAGGCTGGGGTGGAGGTCTTGGGGTGTGTGTACAGGTTGCCAGACTGTATGGGGGCTTCAGGGTAGGCTCCCAACTAATACCTCCAGTAGTTGAGAAGACCCCAATGTTTAGGATAGAAGCTGCCCTGGCTGGTGGCAGAGTCCTACTGTGTGCAACAAGCCCAAAAGTCAAGTAATTAAGTGGCAACATGCCTAGGCAAAGGAAACAAAATAAACAGGAAAATGCAACATTAGCATCCTATTGCAGGGGCAAAGAGGATCGAATCATGGAACAGGAGGAGAGCTGTGAGGTCAGAACTCCTAGACCAAAAGCCCAAAATGAAAATAAGAACTGGCTACAGGCCATAGAGGAAATTAAGAAGCAGATAAGAGAAATGGGGGAACATTGGGAAGAGAAATGAGAAAGAAGCAAGAAAAGTATGAAATGACAGTCAATAACCTGACTGAGGAAAATAACACCTTAAAAAATAGACTAACTCAAAATGACAAAAGAGGCTCAAAAAGGCAATGAGGAGAAGAATGCCTTAAAAAGCTGACTTTGTGAGATGGAAAAAGAAACTCAAAAGCTCACTGAGGAGATTCATTCCTTCAGAATTAGATTAGAAAAAAAGGAAGCTAGTGATTTTATGAGAAATCAAGATGCTGTTAAACAGATCCAAGCAATTGAAAGACTAGAAGGCAATGTGAAACATCTCATGGGAAAAACCACTGACCTGGGAAATAGATCCAGGAGAGAAAATTTAAAAATTATTGGACTACCTGAAAGCCAGGATCAAAGAAAGAACCTAGAAATCATCCTTCAAGAAATCCTCCAGGAAAATTGCCATGATGCTTTAGACCCAGAGGGAGAAATAGAGGTTGAAAGAATCCACAGATCACCTCCTGAAAAAGATCCACAAAATAAAACTCCTAGTAATTTTATAGCCAGGTTCCACAATTCCCAGATCAAGGAGAAAATACTACAAGCAGCCAGGAAGAAACGATTTCAATATTGTGGAGACACAATCAGAATAGCACAGGACCTGGCAGCTTCTACACTGAGGGATTAAAGGGAATGGAATATGATATTCTCCAGGGCAAAGGACCTGGGATTAAAACCAAGAATCACCTACCTAGCAAAATTGAGTATCTTGTTTCAGTGGAAAATATGGTCATTTGGTGGAATAGAGGACTTTCAAGCATTCTTGAGGAAAAAACTAGAGTTGAATAGAAAATTTGACATTCAGCCACAAGAAACAAGAGATGCTTGAGAAGGTAAACAGGCAAAATAAGTCAAAAGGAACGTTTCAAAGCTGAACTATTTACATTCCCACATGGAAAAACAATAACTATGACTGATGAAACCTTTCTCAGTATGAAAATAATTGAAGAAGGGTATATGGGCATATGAATACATATGTGAATGTGTGTATATATGGTTACAAGTATGCATGGATAGAGGGCACAGGTCGAATTTGGTGGGAAGTGATGATACTTAAGGGGTGAAGTTAAGAGGTAAGAGAGGAATGGGGAGAGAAGGGGGCAGGAATAAACTATCTCATATAGAAGAGGCAAGGGTAAGTAGCTGCAGGGGAGGGGAAGAACAGAAAGGCAAAAAGGCAAAACCATATTCTCATTGAGTTTGGCTCAGGGAGAGAATGACATACATACAAATGAGATATCTCACCCTGCAGAAGAGTAGGGGGGAGGGGGATGAGAGGAGGGGAGGGCATTATGGGGGGAGGGGAGGTTGGAGGCACCCACTTTTGAAGAGCGACAGGATCAAAGTAGGGAATGGACCAGGTGGGGGTGGGATGGGTGGGAGGGAAATATAGTCAGTCTTTTACAATATATCTACTATGGTAATGTTTTGCATAGCTATACATGTACAACATATACTGAATTGCTTATCTTCCCAGTGGGAGTGGGTGACAAGCAACGAAGGAAATGGATCTGAGATTCGAACTTTTAAAATTAAATGTTTCAAATATATATATTAATACTATTTTGCATGTATCTGGGAGATAAGATGTGCAGGCATTGGGGCACAGAGATTCACCTTGCACTAATGGAAAAGGTGAAGGAGGTATGGGAGAAGATATGGGATAGTGCAGATTGGATGAGGGAATATCCTTTGGGACTGCTATTCTGGGGTGGTGAGTAGGGGAAAAAATTGTAACTCAAATCAGGTGGATATGGATGATATAATCCAGAAGTTAATAAAGCATTTGGGGAAAAAAAGAATGATATTAGACTGTATTGTGATAATATGTAATAGAGTAATGCACCAGAGTATGTTATGGTAGTATACAGACACTAAGTACTGCCTAAAATTAGGTTGGCCTACATCCCAGCATTAAGAGAAACTGCCAATTAGACACACTGCTAGATTAGCTGAAGCTGGTAGACCTCAAGAAAGACATCCTGCTATAGTAGGTATGGTGTGTAGGCCCAAAGAGGAGAATACCTGCTAAATTGGCAGAAGCCTACTAGGTCTGAATGGCAGCTGGGCCAAGACTGGCATGTTTCCTAAAGAGTATGCCAATGAAACAACCAATAAGAAATGCAACATCCCTAGTACCACCTCTAGGACTGTCTCTAATGCTGAAGAGTAGAAAAAGTAGGTGTTGGTGCCTAAGAACACCTGGCACTGTCTTGCTCTAGATACCTATACACTTTCATTCATCACCCAGTGTTCCAAACAATATAAGCGCATAGGTCATCTGTGTTCTCAATATTGTAAGTATGATAAAATGTGCAGGCATTGCATTTTTATTGTGTTTCCTTGGTAACCTGCTTGAACAGAATCTGAAAGAACTAGAACTGAATGTGCACCTCATCCCAACTAGTCCTCCTTGAGGTCCTTCTTATAGCCTTTGAGCCAGACACCTGGGTTAGAACTAGAGCATGCCAGCTATACCCATCATGGGAGAGCATGGTGTTAAAAAAACCATTGGTAGAAAGGAAGGGTTGTAAACCTCACGCCCCTCTAGATAGCCATCATCTGGTTGTTGGTATCATATTAGAACAGATTTTCTTGTTCCATCTAGCTTATCTGTCTTTTGGTTCCAATAAAATTGATGTTGAGCAAAGTTTTGTGCTAACTATAGTACAATAAAAAAAACTGATATTTTTAACATGTATATATATATATATATATACATATATATATATATTTATACATACACACACATACACACACACCTACACATACATTTATATATATATATGTGTGTGTGTGTGTGTGTGTGTGTGTGTGTGTGTGTGTATTTATATTATTTCAAATCAAATATATACTATTATTAATACTATTTTGCATGTAACTGGGAGATAAGATGTGCAGGCATTGGGGCACAGAGATTCACCTTGCCCTAATGGTAAAGTCGAAGGGGGTATGGGAGAAGATATGGGAGAGAGCAGATCGGATGAAGGGATATCTTTTGGGACTGCTATTCTGGGGTGGTGGGTAAAGGAAAAATGGGGAAAAATTGTAATTCAAAATCTGGTGGAAATGAATGATGTAAACCAGAAGTTAATAAAGCATTTGCTAAAAATAGAATAAAAACAGAATTCACATGCTGCTGAATAAAACTGGAGAAAGTCACAAAACTATGCTGACTGGGTCAGCATTTGTGTTATATAATCTTAAGTGGGCCCTCACTGCAGTAAGGCAATCAATTTATCCCTCCTTCATCAATTCATTGTTCCACCCACTAAAATGGCTTTTTGAAATCTTTTCATTCCTCTTAAACTTCCCATGGCATCATGTTTATTTAATTTCTCAGCTATAAACCTTATTTCATATTTCATTGAAGAAATTAAAGATGTTCATCAAGAGGTCAGTTTTGTAGTCTCTCACCTCTACATGTCCAAAACTGAACTCTTCCCCTCTTTCTATTTTGTTACTATGGCAGATATTGCTATTTTTCCATTTGCCCTGGTTCACAGCCTAAGGGAAATCCTTCATGTGCTCACTTGCACTCCACCAGATATCAAAAGGATAATCAAGTTTGTTTGTTTTTTTAAGCAATTGGGGTTAAGTAACTTGCTCAAGGTTACACAGCTAGTCATTATTTGTGTGTGGGTGCTCATTTTCTGAGGCCGGATTCGATCTCGAGTCATCCCAACTCCGAGGCCGGTGCTCTTACTCACCACGCCACCTAGCCACCCCTTTTTTAGGGCAATTGGGATTAAGTAACTTGCCCAAGGTCACACAGCTAGGTTTTTGTTTGTGTGGATTAAGTGTCTGAAGCCGGATCCAAACTCAGGTCCTTCTGACTCCAGGGCCGGCGCTCTACTCACTGCTCCACCTAGCCGCCCCAGGATAATCAAGTTTTATAATATCAACCTTCACAATATCTCTCATGGATACGTCTTTCTCTGCTTTGAAACAGTGGACATTCTGGTACAGACCCTCATCCTGTCACACTGGAACTGTTCCAACAACCTCCTGATCAGTATTTCTGTCTCAAATATTTCCAAATTTCAGTCCAGCTGCCAAAGTGATATTCCTAAAATGCAGGTCTGACCATATCAATCCTTACTCAATAAGCCCAAGTGGCTCCCTATTATCTCCAGGATCAAATATAAAATCTTCTGTTTGGCTTTTAATTCCTTTCACAATCTGCTCTTTAATTTTTCCAGTGAGTTTTTGTTTTGTTTTTCAACTTATTCCTTTTCACAAACTCTATGATACAGCACCACTGGACTTCTTGCTATTTGGGGCATAGGACACTCTGTCTCTAATGCAGTATCTACTTATTGGCTGTACCACATGCCTAGAATGTTCCTTTTCCTTACCTCCCTTCCTTCCCTTACTCTCCTAAAGTCTTAGGGCAAATCTTTCTTTAAGGCACCTTTCCTTATTCCCTATAATGCTAGGGCCTTCCTTCTGAATTCACCTCTGATTTATTCAGCATATGTATGAAAACACTGCATATAAAACATTGCAGGGGCGGCTAGGTGGCGCAGTGAGTAAGAGCGCTGGCCTCGGAGTTGGGATGACCCAAGATCAAATCCGGCCTCAGAAAATGAGCACCCATACACAAATATAATGACTAGCCGTGTAACCTTGAGCAAGTTACTTAACCCCAACTGCTTTAGAAAAAAAAAAAAAACATTGCATATTTTTCTCTCCATTAGAGTGTGAGCTTCTTGAAGAAGGAAATTTTTGCCTTTTGCCTTTCTCTGTCGTTCTAGTACTTAGCACAGTGCTTGACACAAAGCAAGCACTAAATAAACTCTTGTTGATTTGATTGGACTTAATAAATGATTACCAAATAACTAAAAACAGTTCTGACTAATTCCCTTTTGGGGATTAATGAAGAGTCAGCTTCTAGAAAGGTGCAATGGAGGACCCTGCCCTCGAATTTAAAGAGGGCATCTAGCTTGTGATTTTTCCATTAATTTTTTTACGTGATGAGGAAGTCTTTTAATTAACTAGTTCATTCAATGCCAGCATACAAAAGTTTCTGATGGATGAAATCTCCATCTTTTCTCTTCCTGCTTCCTGGTAAAAGGATAGACCTCCATCAAGCCTTTAGGTAGGTGCCCTCCCCCTGCACTGGACCAGCTCAATTGTCATTGGTGCTAGTTGATCTCTTATCAATTTCATCAATGAACAGTGAACATTAATAAACTTTTAAAAAGAGAAATTCCAAGATTAGATACAGTAAGAGTCAAAGTACAAAACATTTCCTCCAATCAGTGTACCTCTTTCTCTCTTCTACCATCTCAGTCCCTGTGGAGAGTGTACTGAAACTTAAAGCAGTTGCTACAAATATTTGTCCCATAAGGTTAATGCACAAATGCTATATAGCCAATGGTAGAGACACTCCATGGCTTGCATGGTATGGTGTATTGTATGCTAGGTAGATCCACTACTTGGCTGAGCTGAATTGGTTGCTGATCAGGGATGGGAATCCTTAGCATATACAGCTGCTAGACACCTAGCAATTCTTTCCACCTTTCAGAATCTCATAAGGTCTTATATCAAAGGAAATAAGACAGAACAGGAGGCAAATTTATCATAGACACAGGCCACAGGTCTGCTCAGGAGGGCATGGGCATCTTGGGGGTTGGTTGGGATTGTGTACATTATTGTCATTGTGTATATTTTTTTGTTGTTCTCAATATTTCACTTAGTATGAGTTCACAGAAATCTTCTAGTGTTTCTCTGAATTCCTTACACTCTTTATATCTTGTGCTACATTATATTTATATATTATGGTACATTTATATACCACAGTTTGTTCAGTATTTCCTCATTCAATGGGATCCACTTCATTTGGAGTTCTTTGCTACCACTCATAGAGTGTTGCTATGATTATTTTGTGTATATTGCATGCTTGGTTCTATCTTAGACATTACTGGGGTATATGACCAGTAGCAGTATCAGTTGGTTCAAAGAGCAAAAAAGTATACTAACTATGCAAAATGATTTGAGAAGTAGTGAGGCTTAGTTTAGAGAGAAGCCTAGCCTTGGAAACAGAGGAGGAAAGTATTTAATCCCTTCCTTTGTTACTAAGTATTTAGTTACTTGTTGTTAGTAGTAGTTGCCCTTTCAATGCCTACCCCCATGAAATCTGTAACTAAGGGTTCCTAACTTTTTTTTGGCATCAGAGATCTTGGACAGTCTTGTGAAGCCTATGGATATAATATGCATAAATACACATAAAACAAAATACATAGGGTTACAAAGGAAACATACTGAAATATAATTTTCCAAACATTTAAAAAAATTAATGAAACCCAAATAAAGAATCTCTTCTTTAAGAGAATGAATACAAAGAAGATACTGGTCTCCATATCTGAAAGGAGACCCCACAACAGTAGAATCAAACATGTCTTCCATTATCTCCCACTCCACCCCCCCAAAAAAATCAACAGGATGCAGAGGCCTGAATCGGAATGCAAGAAAGAACCAACTCCACAAATTTGGCACCTAAAATAAAGCAAGATGGTTGCCCTAGCCTGTCTGAAAAGAGGCAAGGAATAAAATCATTTATGATAGAAGAAAAAGAACCACAAAGGAGAGAGGAATAACTTAACACCTCAGCACCAGTATCAGGAGAACTGAGTATAAACCTATGGGAAGAAGTAGGGAAAGGGAAACAGACTTCGAATAGAGGACTTCCTACTTAACAATATTTTTAAATTTCTAAAACACTTCAAGAAGAATACATGGGAATTTATTGTATTCAAGAAATCAGAAAAATATGTGTAAAAGTTGCCTTCTTTTAGATTGCAAACCTCTAAAGGATAGGGTATGCTTTCTTTCCAATTTCTCTCTTAATAAATCTTGTGCATAGAAATTAAATACTATTCTATGAGTTATAAGTATATATCTGTCAATTTAATTAAATAATCTAAATGTAATGAAATTTAAGAGTTTTAGGAACTGACATATTAAGTGCTAAACTTTTTTCCTGTTTCTTTTATAGTATCCTACAAGACCTTCTATAACTATAACTAATTCCATTGAAATACTCTATTACTCATTTCAATATGATAAGGAGGTTCAAACATTATGTATTTTCAACCAAATCACTGTTTAAAATAAAGTCGATGATGAGCACTTTCAAAGTCTGATAGCACCTTCTTAAATTGCTATAAAGAATTGCTTTGAATTGACTAGGTCTCCCCTTGCTTATAGCATTATATTTCCCTACTAATTTTCCTCTCTGACTCTTTGCCTCTCTGTCTCTCTTTTAAATAGTATTTTATTTTCTCCCAATGACATATCAAGAAAATTTTTAGCATTGACTTTGACAAAATGTTGAGCTCCAATTTTTTCTTCATCCCTACCTCCCCTTCCCTCTTCTGAAAATAGTAGGCAGTTTGAGATAACTTATATGTGTGTGTGTGTGTGTGTATGTGTGTGTGTGCTATCATGTAAAACGTATTTCCACATTCATCACAGTTGTGAAAGAAAAAACAGATCAAAAGAAAAAAACATGAGAAAGAATAAAATAAATGAAAAAATGTGCTTTGATTTGCATTCAGAGTTCATCAGCTATTTGTTTGGATATGGATAGCATTTTCCTTCATGAGTCCTTTGTATTTCTCTTGGATCATTATGTTGCTGAGAAGAGCTAAGTCATTCATGGTTAATCATATGATGTTACTCATACTATGTACAATGTTTCCCTTGTTCTGCTCCTTTCACTTTGCATTAGTTTATACAAGTATTTCCAGCTTTTTCTGAAATCTTCCTGTTCATACTTTCTTATTACACATTAATATTCCATTACATTCATTTACCACAGTTTGTTCAAGTATTCCCCAACTGATGGGCATTCTCTCAATTTCCAATATTTTGCCACCACAAAATGGTGGTACTATAAATATCCTTGTACATGTAGGTTATTATTCCTTCTTTTATGATCTCTTGAGAATACAGACCTAGTAGTAGTATTGCTGGATCAAAGAGTATGCACAGTTTTATAGCCCTTTGGGCATAGTTCCAAACTGATTCTTAGAATAGTTAGATCTGTTCACAACTCCACCAACAGTGAATTAGCATCCCAATTTTCCCAAATTCCCTACAATAATTAGCATTTTCATTTTTTTGTCATATTAACCAATGTGAAAGGTATGAGGTAGTATTGCAGGGTTGTTTTAATTTGTACTTCTCTAATCAAAAGTGATTTAGAACACCTTTTCTTATGTCTAGATATCTTTGATTTCTTCATCTGAAAACTGTCTCTTCATATCCTTTGACTATCACTTGAGGAAAGATTTTATTACAAATTTAACTTAGTTCTCTATATATTTGAGAAATAAGGCCTTCATCAGAGATACTTCTTGCAAAGATTATTTTCAAGCTTTCTGCTTTCCTTCTAATCTTGGTTGCATTGGTTATGTTTGTACAAAGTTTTTCAATTTAATATAATCAGAATTATCTATCCTACATTTTCTAATGCTCTCTGCCTCTTGTTTGGTGATGAATTCTTCCCTTCCCCATAGATCTAACAGATGGATTATTCTTCACTCTTCTAATTTGGTTTCTTCATTGTCTAAGGTACATCTTGACAAGATGTAGCTTCCTTTCTTATCTCTCTTAATAAAGTCTATTTTTGCTTTTACTTTGTCTAAGAATAGGATTGCTATCCTGGCCTATGCTCTGGTGTGAGTGACCACAAGCACTCTTTTCTGTCTTGGAACTGTGAGGAGTATTCCCTCTCAAGTGCCACCACAACCTCTACCATTTCTACTCAGGACTGCAACACAGATCCAAGCATGGGCAAAGCAAAAGAATCTTGCCTCAGTAATAGGAAAGAGATTCCTGCAATCTCCCTCTGATCAGCTGCTGGATTCCCCTACCATCTGTTGACTGAAAGCTCCAGAAGCTCTGTAGTTGTCACTGTTGTCACTGCTGCTACTGCCCCAGGGCTGGGCATGTTCCTTTCTCACCCAGGTAAGATAGACCATTCCTACTGAACTTCTAAGTTGTCTCTGATGTTAATGGGCTAGGAAGTCTAGAAACTGCCACAACTGCCAATTATTCAGTCCCCTGAGGCCTACTCTGGGTTCATTGGGGCTTAGTCTATACTGGCAAATTTTGCACTGGATTGTGCTACTCTCTTGCCCTGGTGCAACAGACCTTTCCTGTTGAACTTCCAGGTTGTCTTGGGCTGGAAATTTGTTTTATTCTGTTATTTTGTGGGTTCTTCTGCTCTAGAATTTTTTAAAGTCATTTTTACAGGTATTTAAAAGGATTTGGTGGAGAGCTTGAGTGAGTCCTTGCTTTTACTCTATCTTTGCTCCACCCCAAGACTATTTTTCTCCTTTTTTTCTTTTTTATGATCTTTTTTAGGATACAGACCTGGTAGTGGTATAGCTGGATAAAAGGTTATGCCAATTGGATTGCCATTTAGTCATAGTTCCAAATTGCTCTCCAGAACAGTTGGATCAATTCACAACTATACCTACAGCAAATCAGTGTTCCAATTTTCCTACATCCTTTCCAGAACTATTCAGTAAACTCCAGTGGCTCACTATTACTCCCAATATGAAATGTAACATTTTTTGTTTTACTTTTCAAACACTTCATAACCTGACCCTCTTCCTATTTTTTAAGTTTTCATATACTTTACTCACCTCTTACAACATTTACATTATGGTTCAGTTACACTGGACTCTTTACTATTCTTCCACCAGACATTTAGTCATTTCCCCCCTCTATTCATTTTCATTGACCGTTTCTCATTCTGTCTTTCCAGAGAAAGAATTGATAGAGTATGAATGCAGATCAAAGAGTACTATTTTCACCTGTCTCATATTCTCTCCTCCTCCTGGCTTCTCTGGCTTCCTTTAAGTCTCAGCTAAAATATCACCTTTTTTGAGAAGTCTTTTCCAAGTTCCCCTTAATTTAGTGTTTTCCCTCCAAAATGACCTCCAATTTGTCTTATAAATATCTTGTTTGTACATAGTTGTTTGCATGTTGTCTTCTCTATTAGACTGAGATTTTTGAGGGCTGGGTTTGTTTTCATCTTTGTATACCCAGAGTTTAGCCCAGTGTAAGACACATAATAAGTGCTTTAAAAAAGTTATTGACTTGACTGAACATGAAAAGGAAATTGAAAAACCACAAAAACTAAAGAGAAAAGATCAATTGTCCTCCCATACCACATTCCTACTTTTATATGCAGAGATTTTTTCTACATAATTATATGCATATATGTTTATGTGTGCATATATGTATGAAATTTGAAATAATACAAATGTATGTATTTGAAACATTTAATTTTAAAACCTCAAATTTCAGATCCATTCCCTTTGTCCCTTGTCACCCACTCCCACTGGGAAGATAAGCAATTCAGTATGTGTTGTACATGTATAGCTATGCAAAACATTACCATGGTAGATATATTGTAAAAGACTGCTTATATTTCCCTCCCACCCATCCCACCCCCCACCTGGTCCTTTCACTACTTTGAGCCCGTTCCTCTTCGAAAGTGGGTACTTCCAACCTCCCCTCACTCCATAATGCCCTCCCCTCCATCATCTCCCCTCTCATTCCCCTTCCCCTTACTCTCCTGCAGGGTGAGATATCCCATTTAGTATGTATGTCATTATCTCCCTGAGCCAAATTCAATGAGAATATGGTTTTGCCTTTTTGCCTTCCTGTTCTTACCCTCCCCTGCAACTACTTCCCCTTGCCTCTTCTACATGAGATAGTTTACCCTACCCTGTCTCTCCCCATCTCCTCTTGCCACTTTCCTCTCTCACCTCTTAACTTCACCCCTTAAGTATCATCCCTTCCCACCAAATTCGACCTGTGACCTCTACCCATGTATACCTGTAAACATATATACACACATTCACATATGTATTCATATGCCCATTATTCTCATAATGAGAAAGGTTTAATCAGTCACAGTTATTGTTTTTCCATGTAGGAATGTAAATAGTTCAGCTTTGAAACGTTCCTTTTGATTTCTTTTCCCTGTTTACCTTCTCAAGCATCTCTTGCTTCCTGTGGCTGAATGTCAAAGTTTCTATTCAACTCTGGTTTTTTCCTCAAGAATGCTTGAAAGTGCTCTGTTCCACTGAATGACCATATTTTCCCCTGAAACAAGATACTCAGTTTTGCTGGGTTTGTGATTCTTGGTTTTAATCCCAGCTCTTTTGCCTCTGGAATATCATATTCCATGCCCTTTAATCCCTCAGTGTAGAAGCTGCCAGGTCCTGTGCTATTCTGATTGTGTTTCCACAATATTGAAATTGTTTCTTCCTGGCTGCTTGTAGCATTTTCTCCTTGATCTGGGAATTCTGGAATCTGGCTATAATATTCCTGGTAGTTTTCTTTTTGGGATCTTTTTCAGGAGGTGATTGATAGATTCTTTCAACCTCTCTTTCCCCCTCTGGGTCTAAAACATCAGGGCAATTATCTTGAGGATTTCTTGAAGGATGATTTCTAGGTTCTTTCTTTGATCCTGGCTTTCAGGTAGTCCAATATTTTTTAAATTATATTTCCTGGATCTATTTTCCAGGTCAGTGGTTTTTCCAATGAGATATTTCCCATTGCCTTCTATTCTTTCATTTGTTTGGATCTGTTTAACAGCATCTTGATTTCTCATAAAGTCCCTAGCTTCCATTTGCGCCAATCTAACTCTGAAAGAATGAATCTCCTCAGTGAGCTTTTGAGATTCTTTTTCCATCTGGCAAATTCAACTTTTTAAGGCATTCTTCTCCTCATTGCCCTTTTGAGCCTCCTTTGCCATTTGATTTAGTCTATTTTTTAAGTTGTTATTTTCCTAAGTCAGGCTGTTGACTCTCATTTCATATTTTTCCTGTATCCTTCTCATTTCTCTTCCCAATTTTTCCTCCACTTCTCTTATTTGGTTTTTAAAATCCTTCTTAAGGTCCTCTATGGCCTGTAACCCACTCATATTTTCATTTGGGGCTTTTGGTGCAGGAGTGCTGACCCCACAGTCCTCCTCTTGTTCTATGCTTCGATCCTCTTTGCCCCCAAAATAGGAGATTGATGTTGCATTTTTCTGTTTATTTTGTTTCCTTTGCCTAGGTATGTTGCCACTTAATTACTTGACTTTTGGGCATGTCGCCACAGTAGGACTCTGCCACCAGCCAGGAGACCTTCTCTCCCAAATGTTGGGGTCTTCACAACTTCTGGACATATTAGTTGGGTGGCCTCTGTGAAGCTTCCACACACCCTGGCTAGCTGGATACCCATCCTGTCACCTCCACCCTAGACTGCAATCCAGATCCAGGAATGTTAAAGCAAGAGTGATTACCTCCCCAAGACTGATAGCTGGATCTCCGTACAGTTAGCAGACCAGGAGCTGAAGCTGCAACTTAAGCTGGAAAATGGTGAGTGTGCTGTGTCTCCTCAGCTGCTTCTTGCCCCCAGGGAAAGAAGCTGACAAGTTCCCAAACACTGGTCCCAAAGTACATAGGGCACTAACCTGTCACTTTGTCCTAGGAATTTCTGTGTTGATAATTATGGAATCCCCACAGCTGCTGGTGTTCTGGGGTCCCTCCAGCTGTCTGCTGGATCGGCTGCCCTGGGGGTTAAATTGGTGATTCACATGGTCCTGGGCCATGGCTCCCAGAGCACTGTGTTGTCGACTCCCAGAGTGCTATTCTGGCCACTCCCTGCAGGGCTTCTGGACTGTCCTCAGGGGGAGGTTAGCTTCTCTGTGTCATTCTGTGGGTGCTGGCACTCCAGAAGTTGTTCAGAGTACCCCTTTACATGATTTTGAAGTGGTGTGGGAGAGAACACCTTGGAAGTGCTGTTCCTACTCTGCCATCTTGGCTCCACCCACTCTTCATCTGTTTTCAAAGATATTCTAGAGACCTCAAACTTTTTAGTTTTCACAATTTGGTGTGATCTAAGGAGAGATTTTTATTCCTTTCCTGGCCTGTGCTCTGGTCTATGAGTGACCACAAGCACTCTTTTCTGCTCTGAAACTATGAAGAGTGCTCTGACTCCATTGTGGCCACAAACTCTTATACTAACACTCCTCCTCACCCCTGGGACTGCCACACAGAACTGCAACACAGATCCAAATATGGGCAAAGCAACAGAGTCCTAACTCAGTGCCAACCAAAAAAAAAAAATACCCTGTAATTCCCTTCTAATCAGTTTTTACACACCTTTTCCTGTCTGTGAGCTGAGAGCTCTGTATGGTGTACTTTTGGAACCTTTGATTTCTTTGATAATCCTCATTAGTCTTTGGTTATGTATGTTATAGGGCCATGTTGGTTGATGAGATATTTAATGGGCCAGGGATCAATTGATAACTTCCAGGGGCAAGGTTGTTCAAGTCAACCTTCAGAACAATTTCTATTCATTTTTTCAAGAGAGTGACTTGACACTTTATTCCTCAAAAGCCATTGCTGTCTCCACCTGGGAAGAAAAAAAGTGATAATAATAAATTATTTGAAAGGAAGGAAGTAATACCCTGAACCATTGATATTGTCACTAAATAGCTTTGCTATTAATATATTACAACAGTGAGACATTTAGTCAATTAGCTATATTAATATACTAATACAATTTAGTCAGTTAGCTATGTTAATATACTAATTCCTCTTTGTGTAAATATTTAGTATTTAGGATTCAGATATGTAATTTATAAATTAGGAAACTGATCTCAGTAAAAGGTACCTAGATATTCACTTTATAGAATTTTCTGATCAATTCAAAGAGTAATTCTATAAAAGTATTTCATTAAAACATTTATATATATATATGTATATATATAGGTATACACACATATGTGTGTGTATATATATATATATGTATACATACATATACACACACATATATGTGTGTGTGTATATATATATATATATATATATGCACTTGGACCAATGACTGCAAAGCAGGTATATACATACATACATACATATATATATATATATACATATATATATATATATATATATGTATGTATGTATGTATATACCTGCTTTGCAGTCATTGGTCCAAGTGTCATTGGAGAAGGCTTTAACTTTTTGGTCTTCCAGGCAGCTCTCTTAGGTCATAAGTTTCAGAGCTGTTTCTGATCTGCACTGGACAAGGGAATTTCCCATCTGAGAGTTCCTAATATCAGTAAAGTGATATGCCTGGATTATTTTTTTAAAGAGAGCCATTATTTAAAGTTTTGGGTGCCCCATACATGTGTTCATTCCTTTACTATTTAATTTTTTCCCCATTACTTCATCTGGTGTTTCTCAATCTCTTAATCTCCTTTCAATTCAGATTAACCTCTTCATTTTTAAATACCAGCAGCTCTTAAACCATATTCCAGGAAGTAGGGACTAAAGTTTCAAAGTATCCCTCCCCCCCAAAAAAGGAGGTTATCCTACTATAGAATATTAGAGAAAGTTAGATAAAAGCAGGACAACTTTTCAGTCCCATGTGTTCTGTTCAGTTAAGCCATCATTTTTTTTAATAATAAAAATATTGTCCTTTAAAATGGTAGTTATTTGGCATCCATGTTCTGAATTAATTTTAGTATTACATCAGAATATTGTCATTCTTGCCTTTAAATATGTGATTTAAAAAACTCTTAAGTGTGAAATTATTACTTTTAGCGTCAAATGTTTTTCATCAGATCACATCTCTGATTTTATATTAAAAGCCAGTGGGATTATGGTATTCAGACACAGAATTTCAAATTACATGAATATTTTATAGAAAATAACAATAACTGACATTTATATAGTGTTTTAAAGTTCAGAGAGTATTTCACATAGAGTATTTCATTGCATCTCATAATAAATCTTTGAGGCAGGTACTGCAGGTATCAGTTATCCCAATTTTATAGTTGAAGAAATGAAAGTTCATAGGTGTTAAGTGACTTGATTGTGATCATACAGTTCAGTAAATGTCAGGGGTTATATTTTGAACTCAAGGCTCCCAGGCTCCAAGTCCAGAGCTATAATGGCTCTTAAATGTAAGAAGTAAATCAGGAAAATCACATTAAATATTTTCTTTTTCTTGAAATCTGGTCAGTATGAATGTTGGGATATACATAGGTAGTTGGTTATATACCTGCAATCTGTTATAGGGAATGAAAGCTGCTAAAAAAAATGGTAAATATTTTGATGGTTCAAAAATAATAAATTTTAAGTTCTATAAAGTATAAGAGTTATGTATAGTTAATTCAATGTTATTCAATTTTATTAGCTATGAGGTATCTACCAAGGTGTATAAAGTACTATGCTAAAGACTATGGGCTATACAAAGGTAAATGAGGTATGGTTCTTGTCTTCCTACAACTTATGCTCAATTATAGGCAATAATACATGTAACAAGTTGTAAAGTCAAGCACAAACAGCTCTCCTGAGAACTGCTGCTATGGATAACTCCAAGGTTCTGATCATATAATATGGTGAACTCTATTTATTCAATAGTAAAACATTCACAGAAACCAAAGTTCAACATTCACAATGATATAACATAACAACTTATTACTAAAGTGGCCACATAGTCTTAAACAAAAGATATCCTTCAGTAAGTCACAATCTGAATCAATCACCATAAAGTACTCATCTAAAGTCTTCTTTCATCTTAATTGGAGCCTGGCCTCCAATCATCCTTAACTCAATCATCCTTAAGAAACAAATCTTCATTAAGGAGTACAAAGTACAAATGTCTCCCCTCCCAGGTCACAGTAAATCATGATCTTGTCAGCACTAAGTACTGAAGTAAAAGTACTTTTCATCTTGACTTCAGAATAACTTCCAAACTCCATGGTTTCTGTTTCGTGTTCCCACCTCTTGCCTGAATTCACCCAACTGTCACCTGAATTCACAGGTAGGCGGGTCCTAGCTCCTGGTCTAGCTCCTGGTTCAGCTCCCGGTCCAGATACACACATCAAACTTAGCAGAGCCACAACAACATTCTTACACATTGCCAGTACCATCATCAATTCACTTTCTGCCTGTGAAAACCACACAGACCAACAGACAGTGCCTCTGTTGGAGAAATTAACACAAATCACCAGTAAAGTCCCAGGACCTTTGAAAACAGTAGAATCTTCCTTCAGGACTTATGTAAACAGACAGCAGGAAAGTCCTCTTTCAGGGCTGCTGAACCAGCAGTAAGTTCCCAGGACTTCTGTAACAACAGCAACATCCTCTTTCAGCACACAAGTCTGACAAAGTAACATCAACACAGACAGAACAGACAGAGTGCCAACACCACAAACATCTTCCTCCCAGTTCTGCTCAGTCCTAGTGGTGCTCAAGCTTTTATATCATCAGCTCCTCCCTGTTCCACTCTCCTTTTATGTCCTCCCTGTTCCAGTCTTTGGCAAGTCCCTCCCACTGTGGGCTTAACAGCTTCTTTTTCTAACAAAGACTTGATATAATCGCAGTTGGGCTCAAAAACACTTGAAGGGCTGAAACAGGGAGCTAAGTACTTAAACAAGGAGCTAAATACAATTTTGCTTGCCATTACACAAGTATGTGTAATATAAAGCAGAAATTTAACTGTTGTGTCAGAAAAGAGTAAACTAAATGCAATGGATGCTTGGTTTTATATAATCAGAGCTGTATATTAGGAGATTAATCTGATAGTATTATGTAGAATGGATTAGAAAGTGGTGAGCCATTAGAAGGTTATTGCTATTTTTTAGCCAAGAGCTAATGAGATTTTGAACAAGGTTCACCTTAGATTTCCTGATTTTAAGCCTAAATGCTTTGGAAGACAGTGATGCACTAACAGATACAGTACTTGATTTAGTAAACAGTAAGTGTCTACTATGTGCCAGGAATGGTGCTAAGTGCCTAAAGACAAAAGAAAGAAGACAAAGATTAAAGAATGTGAGGAGGTTCTAAAGAAAAGTGACTATATTACTGTTGGGCCTGTTTAATTTAAGGTGCCAGGAGGACAAAAAAATACAGATGACCAGTAGGAAATTCCCCAAAACACAGGACTGAATCTTAGGAAAGAAATCAGGGCTAGAAATACAGTTTTATGAATCATCCATATAATGATGATAGTTGAAAAAGTAGATGAGTGATCTCTAAAGGAGAAAAGAAGAGTGATTTAGGACACCTTTTGAGGACTACTTATGTAACCTAGATTTCAAATGGGGCATTTTAAATGCTGCTGCTTAGGCATAATTCCTGATTGGTAGAGAGAATAAATACTAAGTGCCTATCTGAGAGTTGGTGTTGGCATGAAAACTTTAGAAACGCAAGATTATTTTTCATTCTGGCTTTAAGAGTTGACATCCATGATTCCAGACTCTCTTTGGGAAGAGACCTACACAGAGAGGGAAGAAGACTGAGGAAGTGTCACACATGGGAGGAAAGCTGACTCCTTAACATGTGATATGTTTCTAGCTTGGCTCATGAGACTCAGGTGAATTCCACTTCTAGAGCATGTAAAGGATAAAAAATGGGAAGAAGAGGAAAAGGGAAGAAACATGTATGTAGCACCTATTATGCGCCAGACACATGTTTAGTACTTTTTTCAAATATTGCCTCAATTAATCCACACAACAACCCTAATTCCAAATTATCATTATTTCTACTTTACTGCTGAGAAAACTGCGGCATATAGAAATTAAATGACACCTAAGATCACCAGTGAGTAAAAGGCTGAGGATACATTTGAACTTAGGTCTCCCTGACTCCAGTCCCAGCTCTGTATCTACTATGCCACCTAATTTGCTTTAAAAATTAATTAGCTAAAATTATAGTACCTACTATGTGCCAGGCATTGTGTTAAATATTTTACAAATCTTATCTCATTTGATCTTCACAGCAATATTGGGAGGTAGGTGCTATTATTATTCCATTTCACAGTTAAGGAGACTGAGACAGACAAAAGTCAAGTGATTTGCCCAAGGTCACTCAGTTAGTGATTTGAACTCAGGTTTTCCTGACTCCAGGTCTAACACTTTATCCACTGTACTACCTACCTGCCTAGCTAGGCCTTGGGGAGCCAGCTTTGCCCTATATGTCTGTCACTTGCCAGTCTTTTTCCCTCTTTAAGTCTCTTCCCAAAGAAAATCTGAAACTGTATGTATCCTCTCTATGTGCAAGCAAGAATGAAGAATAATGTCTTTCTTCTTTACAATTATTGTGCCAGTTCTACCCCCTCATGCAAACATGTAGTGTGTAATCATTCTCTTCATCCATTTTGAATCACTGGTAAGCAGATTTGCAAGAAACATCCAATTTGAAACCTGGGTAAAACCTATGTTCAAGAAGTAGAAATGTGAAGAAAATTCTGCCAATGGGATGTAATATTGTGCAGTACCACAGTGTAGTCAAGGGAGGAAAGATGAAGAGAAATCACATAGAGGGAGAAATGACCATTGTCTTTGTCAGTTAGGAGGTTATCAGTAAGAGCCTTCTCAGCAGTAATGGAGTACAAGGCAGATGTCAGTGGGTTGATGACCAGGATGAGGGCAGAGGAAGAGGAGATTGAGAATGAAGAATATTCTTTCAAGAAGTTTGACTCAAGGAAAGAGATGAGGCTACCTTTTGAGATAACAGAATTGAAGGGAAGGGATGTTTGCGTTTTTTTTTTTTTTTTGAAGAAGGGACATTAGAATTTGTTCTGTAGGAAGACAAGTTTTTTCTTTTAAATTAGCTCTATTTTCATCCATTTTTATTGTCTCTTATCTGTATAAGATTTATTTTATTATATCAGTAAATATAGTATGTAACAATTGTTATTCATTTTGTAAGTAGCCAATCAATATTTGCTGAGTGAATAATTCTTTATATGTATACTATATTATACATGTATGTATAATATAGTATACAGATTTTTATGTATACTATGTTTTCTTTATTAGATAGAAAAATATTATCCAGGTTTGTTGGTCTGCTTTCACTCTCCCATACTTATTTACTAAAATTCACTCTCCCATACTTATTTACTAAAATGATTTCTAGGTTATAGTTATAGGTGTATATTTAGCAGCCCACAGCTGGAGCATAAATCTATATTGATATCCTTTTCCATATCTCTATCTCTATGACAGGCAGGTGTATACTCTTAGAAATGACATAGCAATGGACATAATTCATAACAGCTAGAACAGCACAGCTTTTGTGCTTATTTCACCACTTAATATATTTATATTATATATTATATTATTTTATGGTATATATTATTCTATATATGATATATGATATGGTATGGTATAATACATATATGTGTATGTGGTATTTATATATTTAAACTTGATCTGTTAATCTCAGATCAATTTCTGTAAAGTGTGGCAGGCACAATTTCAAATGACAGATGAAGGTGATTCTGGTGGCACTGAGTGATCTCATTGGTAAGATACCAGTAGAAGTATCTCTATGAAGACGTGTTAATATAACCGTGACATTTCTGAGAGCACATGACATTTACTGGGCATATGTTTGTCTTGTAGCTCATGTTGCTTTGGCATGTGTATACCTTTCTTGGATACCATCACTCCCTCCTTTTTTGAAAAAAAGAGCTCAATTAAAGCACTCTTGGTGGAGTTTTGAACCGATCCAACTGTTCTGGAAAGCAATTTGGAACTATGCCGAAAGAGCTAAAAAAAGGTGCATACCCTTTGATCTAGCAATACCACTTGTAAGACTGTATCCCAAAGTTGGAAACAGACATACATGGACAAAAATATTTATACCAGCTCTTTTTGTGGTGGCAAGGAATTGGAATTCAAGGGGATGTCCAACAATCGGGGAATCGCTAAACAGGTTGTGGTTTATGAATGTGATGGAATACTATCATGCTCTAAGAAATGTGGAGCAGACAGACTTCATAACAACCTGGATAGACTTACATAAACTGATGCTGAGTGAGGAGAGCAGAACCAAGAGAACTTTGTACATATTTACAGACACATAATATCTGTAATGACTGACTTTGATACACTGGGCTCCCCTCAGCAATGCAGCACTATAAGACAACTCCAAAAAACTTATGATGGAAAAGAATATCCACATCCAGAGAAGGAACTATAGATTCTGAAGGCAGATTGAAGCAAACTGCTTGATCTCTCTCTGCAGTTTTTGTTTTGTTTTGTTCCTTCTTTCTTGTTGTTCATTCCATTGGTTATTCATTATAACTCAACTAACGTTTAAGGTGAAGGTATTTTTAGAAACTATATCAGATTGCGTGCCACCTTGGTGGGGGGGAAGGGGGAGGAGAGGGAGGAGGAGAAAATTTGGAACTCCAGGGACTGTGGAACTGAATGTTGTAAACTGAAAGCAAATAAATTAATTAATAAAAAAGAGCCTATAGATGGCAATTAAGCTCTTCTTTGTCATCAGTGTTTTAGGAAGCTGCTGCTCTTACAGATGAAGTGGGGTTGGAAAATCATTCTTACCTTGCTTGATGGAGTTTGGATAGAAAAGACTTGGGTCAAGTGTCTTTACCACTATGTTGTTTTATAATAACTGCTCCATGGACGCTTTTTGTAATTGAATTAAATTATTGGAATTGAAAACACATCCTCTCTAGGCTTATTGAAAGCAACTTCAGGAAAATTCCAGAAGCAAACAGCATGATGGAGCATAGGTAAACATTCTCTTCTGTGATTTTGATTTCCTCATATAAGTTTCTATATTTTGAAATCTTCTTCTTTACGGGCAATTGAAGATTTTTTTTTTTGGGGGGGGGATCAATTTTATGTCCTGGAACTTGTTGGTAATAGTTCTTCTGTGATAAAGACCCAGTTCCAGTAGAGGTTATTTGTTGAATTTACAAGGATATTTTGTGGTCTGTATTTATAATATGGGAAATTGTCTTCTATTTATAAATAGAAGAAAACTCTTGATGTATAACTGACAAACAGATCAGATTTGGCAAAGCATCTGGTAGGTGATAAGTTTTTATGTTCTGTAGTGATGTGACACCCAGTACCTACTATATCCTTGTATAATGTTAAATGACCCTTAACTCTAGGCTCCTTGAAAAGACCTGTTTTATGATTACTCTAAGTAATGATCTGGCAGCAAATTCCCACTTTAAATTGCTCTAGTTATATAAGCAAATCTACATGACTCAGCTATTTTTTACCTTTCTTTGTGAACATAATATTACATTTGTTTTCTTTGGAGTAGTTTTTAATTCCACATGAATCTTAGTCATTCCATAGGTTCAATATGGAAGAAAAACACTTTGAGAGAATACATTAAAGAAAAACAATGTCAGGCTTTACTGTTGCTCAGTGAAGTAATACCTACTTGTTCCAAGAGTCTTTCTGAAAGCTTTTAATCAACAGGTTATCATGAACTCTAAGAATCTCTATCAAATATCTTCTACTTTTTAAACTGAAATATAAATTATCTGATTTAGCTTTAGGGTGATGGGCCAAATATTTGGCTAATTCAAACAGCTTTTTCTTAGAATACATTCTTAGTTTGCCAGAGTTTATTTTATAGTTCCAAAGTATTTGTTGAGACTGATGTTAGGTGGGGTGGAGCCAAGATGGCAGAGTAGAAACAGCACTTCTATGGAGCTCCATCCAATACCACTTCAAAATCATGTAAAAGGGGACTCTAAACAACCGTTGGAGCTCCAGAACCCACAGAATGACACGGGGAAGCCAACGTCCCTCTGAGGACAGGCCGACAGCCTGACAGGGTGTGGCCAGAGCAGCTCTCTGGGAGCCAAGCCCAGGACCAAGTGAGTCAGAGGTTTTAGCCTGAAGGCAGCCAGACCAGCAGCCAGGTGGAAGGACCCCAGAAGACCAGCAGCTGTGGTGATTCCAGAATTATCAACACATATATGCCTAGGACAAAGTGAGAGGTTAGTGCCCTATGGACTTTGGGACCAGTGATCAGGAGTGTGTCAGCTTCTTCCCCTGGGGGCTTGAAATGGCTGAGGATTGGTGGCACAGCCGCCATTTTGCAGCTTCAGTTGCAGCTTCAGCTCCTGACCTGCTTGCTGTAGGGATCCTGCATTCAGTCTGGGGGGTAATCCCTCTTGCTTTAACCTCCCTGGATCTGGATCGAGGTCTGAGGTGGAGGTCTTAGGGGGTGTGTCCAGTTTGCCACAATGTGTGGGGGCTTCAACTAATACCTCTAGCAGTTGACAAGACCTCAACGTTTGGGACAGAAGCTCCCCTGGCTGGTGGTAGAGTCTTACTATGGCAACAAGCCCCAAAGTCAAGCAATTAAGTGGCAACATGCCTAGGCAAAGGAAACAAAATAAACAGAAAAATGCAACATTAAACTCCTATTTTGGGGGCAAAGAGGATCAAAGCATGGAACCGGAGGAGGACTGTGAGGTCAGAACTCCTGCACCAAAAGCCCCAAATGAAAATATGAGTGGGTTACAGGCCATAGAGGACCTTAAGAAGGATTTTAAAAACCAAATAAGAGAAGTGGAGGAAAAATTGGGAAGAGAAATGAGAAGGATGCAGGAAAAGTATGAAATGAGAGTCAACAGCCTGACTGAGGAAAATAACACACCAAAAAACAGACTAACTCAAGTGGCAAAAGAGGCTCAAAAAGGCAACGAGGAGAAGAATGCCTTAAAAAGCCGACTTTGCCAGATGGAAAAAGAAACTCAAAAGCTCACTGAGGAGATTCATTCCTTCAGAATTAGATTAGAACAAATGGAAGCTAGGGACTTTATGAGAAATCAAGATACTGTTAAACAGATCCAAGCAATTGAAAGAACAGAAGGCAATGTGAAATATCTCATTGGAAAAACCATTGACCTGGAAAATAGATCCAGGAGAGATAATTTAAGAATTATTGGACCACCTGGAAGCCAGGATCAAAAAAAGAACCTAGAAATCATCCTTCAAGAAATTCTCAAGGAAAATCGCCCTGATATTTTAGACCCAAAGGGCGAAATAGAGATGGAAAGAATCTATTGATCACCTCCTGAAAAAGATCCCAAAAAGAAAACTCCTAGGAATATTATAGCCAGGTTCCAGAATACACAGATCAAGGAGAAAATACTACAAGCAGCCAGGAAGAAACAATTTCAGTATTGTGGAAACACAATCAGAATAGCACAAGACCTGGCGGCTTCTACACTGAGGGATTGAAGGGCATGGAATATGATATTCCAGAGGGCAAAAGAGCTGGGACTGAAGCCAAGGCTCACCTACCCAGCAAAACTGAGTATCTTGTTTTAGGGCAAAATATGATCATTCAGTGGAATAGAGGACTTTCAAGCATTCTTGAAGAAAAAACCAGAATTGAATAGAAAATTTGACATTCAGCCACAAGAAGCAAGAGATGCTTGAGAAGGTAAACAGGGAAAAGAAATCAAAAGGAACTTATCAAAGTTGAACTATTTACATTCCTACATGGAAAAACAATAACTGTAACTTATGAAAGCTTTCTCAGTATGGAAATAGTTGAAGAAGGGTATATGGGCATATGAATACATATGTGAATGTGTGTATATATATATATGTTTACAGGTATACATGGGTAGAGGGCACAGGTTGAATTTGGTGGGAAGGGATGATACTTAAGGGTTCAATTTAAGAGGAGTGAGAGGAATGTGGCAAGGGGAGATGGGGAGAAATAGGTAGAAGAGGCAAGGGGAAGTGGTTGTAGGGGAGGGTAAAAACAGGAAGGCAAAAAGGCAAAATCATATTCTCATTGAATTTGGCTCAGGCAGAGAATGACATACATACTAAATGGGATATCTCACCCTGCAGGAGTGTGTGTGTGTGGGAGGGGGGAATGAGAGGGGGGATGATGAAGGGGAGGGAATTATGGAGGGAGGGAGTTGGAGGCACACATTTAAAGAGGGACAGGATCAAAGTAGGGAATGGACCAGGTGGGGGGTGGAATGGGTGGGTGGGAAATATAGTTAGTCTTTTACAATACTATCTATTATAGTAATATTTTGCACAGCTAGACATTTACAACATAAACTGAATTGCTTATCTTCCCAGAGGGAGTGACAAGGGACAAAGGGAATGTATCTGGAATTCAAAGTTTTAAAATTAAATTTTTCAAATATATATAAATACTATTATTAATACTATTTTACATGTAATTGGGAGATAAGATGTGTAGGCATTGGGGCACAGAGACTCCCCTTGCCCTAATGGAAAAGTCAAAGAGGGTATGGGAGAACATATGGGAGATAGCAGATTGGATGAGGAGAAATCCTGTGGGACTGCTATTCTGGGGTGGTGGGTAGGGGGAAAAAATGTAACTCAAAATCTGGCAGAAATGAATGATGTAAACCAGAAGTTAATAAATCATTTGGAAAAAAAAAAAAGACTGATGTTAGGGATCAGTACTTGACCTATCACTTCCTTAACCAATACAAGTTGAAACCTTCTCTACACTTATAGTCTTAGGCAGTTGTTTCAAGGACTGATGAGATAAGGGACTTGTCCAGGATCACATTGACAATACACATCAGAAGCCTTCCTGAATTTGAAATTGGCTTTTTTCTATTATACCATGGTAATGCATTGATAAAATGGTATTGCTTTGGTGTTGAAATATGGCTTTCAGGTGCAGCTAGGTGGCGCAGTGAGTAAGAGCACTGGCTTTGGAGTTATGATGACCCAAGATAGGATCCGGCCTCAGAAAATGAGCACCCACACACAAATAATGACTGGCCGTGTAACCTTGAGCAAGTTACTTAACCCCAATTGCTTTAAAAAAATAAAAAATAAATAAAAAAAATTAAAAGAAATATGGTCTTTTTTTTTTTTACAACTTTTATGTAAGGATGCTAGTTTCTAAGCATTCATAGTCATTTTGGATTGAATATAGTTTGTGTACATGGCTTCTTGATAACATTATACTCTGCCTGTCTTGGCTAAAGGAGAGCAAGGTATTTATAAATATTATCCTTGTTCATCTCTGTTCACAGCAATACGTAATCTTCTACTCAGAATCTTAAATAAAATTAATATATACAAAATCCTTTATAAATTTTGATGATTTTAAATATGTGTAAATCATTGTAAGCTAAACCGTGATCAATTATTATTGAGGTGTTATTGCAATTCTTCATCATGTTGTACAAAAGTTAACTCAGGATTGTTAAAGGCCATGCTATTGTAAATATAGCTAATATCAAAAGACCTTAAATATTGGTTCAGTGAATAACTTATGTTTATCTTTCTTTTTCATAAGCATTGAACATGTCTTTAAACTGATTTGTTTTGACATTAACAGGTTATAATTTGTGATATTTTTAACATTACTTTTTAAAATTTCAGTTACAAATATCCCCCTCTGTCAAAATCTTTTCACACCCCTTAAGAAGGCAGCAATATGATCCCTATTATATATGTGAATTCATGCAAAACATATTTCCAAATTATCCATGATGCAAATTAATAAAGGCAGAAAATGAATTGAAAAAGACATACTTAAATATGCACTTGGATACCATCAGTTCTCTCTCTCTAGAGATAGCATTTTCCATCATGACTCACTTGAATTTTTTGTGATCATTGTATTGATCAGAGTAGCTAAGTCTTTCTCAGCTGATTATTGCTACAATATTGCTGTTACTATGTACAGTTTTCTGGTTCCTGCTCACTACACTTTGTATTAGTTCATATAGGTCTTCCTAGGTTTTTCTAAAGCCATTCCCTTTGTCATTCCTTACAATGTGAATAGTGTTCCATCATGATTATATACCATAACTAGTTCAGCCATTCCCCAACTGAGGAGCATTTACTCAGTTTCTACTTCTTTGCCACCACAGAAAGAGCTGCCATAAATATTTGTTTATTTGAGTCTTTTCC
This sequence comes from Gymnobelideus leadbeateri, assembly GCA_011680675.1. Lineage (NCBI taxonomy): Eukaryota > Metazoa > Chordata > Mammalia > Diprotodontia > Petauridae > Gymnobelideus > Gymnobelideus leadbeateri. The sequence goes on along the minus strand of WOXC01004003.1, from coordinate 29,583 downwards.
TTTTTAATTCTTTTGGGGATTCAGACCAATTAAGTGTATTGCTGGACAATAGGGTATGGTTAGTTTTATAACCCTTTGCATATAGTTGCAAATTATTCTCCTAAATGCTTAGACCAGTTCGCAGATGCACTAAGAGTGCATTATTTTCCCTATTTTTCCACATCCCTTCCAGAATTTGTAATTTTTCCGTTCTATCATGTTAATCAATTTGATAGGTATAAGGTGGTACCTCAGAGTTGGTGTAATTTGTATTTCTCTAAGTATTAATCACTTAGAATATTTTTATATGTCTTCATTATTTATTTTTCTTCTGAGGAAGAAAGCTAGTCTTGTTAAGTTAGGAGAGGTTTATTGCTAAAATAGCAGCAAAGTAATAAAAACAAGTCTAGTAGACTATCTAGTCAATTTTGTAGGAATCACAGTATAAGCTTATGCTTGATGCACTGATATTATTATAAACATCATGTAAATGTTTTACAATGATGTCAGTACTCATGTTATTGGACTTCTAAGAGCCAAGATGGTTGAATAAGCAGTAAATCAACACGATTTTCCCATATTAACCCCCAAACAACTGTAAAATAGGTATTTAAAAAGAAATCATGGAAGAGTAGAAACAGCAAAAGTTCAGGGCAAAACAATCTTTGAGCCCAAGAAACTTGGAAGAATGACAGGAAAGGTCTGTCTCACTTGAGTAAAAAGGGAGCCCAGTCCAGGACAGTAAGCATCCCAAGAAGTTAAGAGCAAGACCCACATTAACAAATCAATGGTAGATCCTGAGCCCCAGGACAGTGGCACAGGCAAAAACCCATACCAGGACCACATGAATTCCTCAGCATAGCCAGGGGAATGGGCAGACTCCAGCTTTGAAAAACATCAAATTCATCAGTGTACCCCTGAGCAAATAGACAGACACCAGAGGCTAGACCACCAAGTGTTTCAGTGTAGCCCTAGTTAAAACAGGAAGACAGGACCTCATGACATGCAAGACACCAGCATTAGGACACCAGTTCAGCACCAGGTGAGTTGCCATTCCCCTATGGCCTTCAGCAATGCCAGCCAATGTTCACCCCAATCCCTCAATGCAGCACCAGACATGAGGGTCCCCTGTGTGTCTCAGGGCAACATCAGTACATCATCAAGTAAATAGCCAGTGCCTACAGCTCCTGGTACAAGAAGCTTGATAAAGTGTCCTTTCTCCACCAGGAGAAGAGCTGAAATTTTTTTTTTTAAACAAATACTTTATTAACTTCTGTTTTACATCATTCATTTCTGCCAGATTTTGAGTTACAATCATTTTCCCCCCATTATTCCCCTACCCAACCTCCCAGAATAGCAGTCCCACAAGATATCGCTTCCTCCAATCTGCTCTCTCCCATACCTTCTCCCATACCCCCATCGACTTTCCATTAGAGGAAGATGAATCTTTGTGTCCCAATGCCTGCACATCTTATCTCCCAATTATAGGCAAAAGAGTATTAATAATAGTATTTATATATATATTTGAAACATTTAATATTACGACCTTGAATTTCAGATCCATTTCCTTCCTCCCTTGTCACCCATTCCTTCTTGGGATATAAGTAATTCAGTATATGTTGTACATGTCTAGCTATGCAAAACATTATCATGGTAGATATATTGTACAAGGCTGCTTATAATTCCCTCCCACTCATCCCACCCCCGACCTGGTCCATTCCCTACATGATCCTGTCCCTCTTCTATAGTGGGTACTTCCAACCTCCCTCACCCCAAGGATGCCCTCCCATCCATCATCCCTCCTCTCATCCCCCTTCCCCCTATCCTGCTGCTGGTTGAGATATCCCATTTAGTATGTATGTCATTTTCTCCCTGAATCAAATTCAATGTGAATGTGGTTTTGCCTTTTTAGCCTTCCTTATTCTCCCCCTCCTTTGCACCCACTTCCCCTACATGAGATAATTTACCCTACCATGTCTCTCCCCATCTCCTCTTGCCACTTTCCTCTCTCACCTCATAATTTCATCCCTTGAGTACTCTCCCTTCCCAACAAAATCAACCTATGCCCTCTATCCATATATAACTGTAACCATATACACACACATTCACATATGTATTAGTATGACCACACCCCCTTCTTCCATTATTTTCATAGTGGGAAAGATATCATCAGTCACAGATATTTCTTTTCCATATAGGAATGTAAATAGTTCAACTTTGATAAGTTCCTTTTGATTTCTTTTCCCTGATTACCTTCTCAGGCGTCTCTTACTTCTTGTGTCTGGATGTCAAATTTTCTATTCAACTCTGGTTTTTTCCTCAAGAATGCTTGAAAGTCCTCTATTCCACTGAATGACCATATTTTCCCCTGAAACAAAATACTCAGTTTTGCTGGGTAGGTGACCCTTGGGTTCATTCCCAGTTCTTTTTGCCCTCTGGAATATCATATTCCATGCCCTTCGATCCCTCAGTGTAGAAGCTGACAGGTCCTGGGCTATTCTGATTGTGTTTCCACAATATTGAAATTGTTTCTTCCTGGCTGCTTGTAGTATTTTCTCCTTGATCTGGGGATTCTGGAACCTGGCTATAATATTTCTGGGAGTTTTCTTTTTGGGATCTTTTTCAGGAGGTGATCAGTGGATTCTTTCAACCTCTATTTTGCCCTCTGGATCTAAAACATCAGGGCAGTTTTCCATGAGAATTTCTTGAAGGGTGATTTCTAGGTTCTTTCCTTGATCATGGCTTTCAGGTAGTCCAATAGTTTTTAAATTGTCTCTCCTGGATCTATTCTCCAGGTCAGTGGTTTTTCCCATGAGATATTTCACATTGCCTTCTAATCTTTCGTTTGTTTGGATCTGCTTAACAGCATCTTGATTTCTCATAAAGTCACTAGCTTCCATTTGCTCCAGTCTAACTCTGAAGCAATGAATCTCCTCAGTGAACTTTTGAGATTCTTTTTCCGTCTGGCAAATTCGACTTTTTAAGGTATTCTTTTCCTCAATGCCCTTTTGGGCCTCCTTTGCCATTTGAGCTAGTCTATTTTTTAAGGTGTTGTTTTCCTCAGTCAGGCTGTTGACCCTCATTTCATACTTTTCCTGCATCCTTCTCATTTCTCTTTCTAATTTTCCTCCACTTCTCTTATTTGATTTTTAAAGTCCTTCTTAAGGTCCTCTATGGCCTGCAACCCACTCATGTTTTCCCTGGGGCTTTTGGAGCAGGATTTCTGACCTCACAGTCCTTTTCCCGCTCTATGCCCCCAAAATAGGAGTCTAGGGTTGCATTTTTCTGTTTCCTTTGCCTTGGCATGTTGCCACTTAATTGCTAGACTTTTGGGCTTGTTGCCACACTATGGCTTTAAGGCCAGCTAGAGGAATTTTCGTCCCGAACGTGTGGGGGGCAACTTCCGTTTCTGGCAAGCTGTAAACCCACCCACAACTTCCACCCTAGATCACAATCCAGATCCAGGGAGGTTAAAGCAAGAGCGATTACCCCCCAACACTGATCGCTGGATCTCCCCACGATTTGTAGGCTGGGAGCCGGAAATGCCTCTGAAAACTACAAAATGGCGTGTCTCCTCAGCGGCTTCTAGCCCCCAGGGGAGGGAGCTGACGCATTCCCCAAATACAGGTCCCAAAGTCCATAGGACACTAACCTCTTACTTTGTCCTAGGCAAGTCTATGTTGATAATTCTGGAATCTCCACAGTTTCTGGTGTTCTGGGGTTCCTCCAGCTGGCTGCTGGCCCTGCCGCCCTGGGGCTAAAACCTAGGCTCAAGTGGACCTGGGCTCGGCTCGGCTCCTGTGCTCTTCGAGCTGCCGGCTCCCAGACCACTGCGCTGGTCCTTCCTGCAGGGTGCTGGGCTGTCCTCAGCGGGAGGTTAGCTTCTCTGTGTCGTTCTGTGGGTGCTGGGGCTCCAGAAGTTTTTCAGAGTCCTTTTTTTACATAGTTTGTGGAGAATCTGGGGGCAGAGAGGCTTGGAGGAGCTGTTTCTACTCCGCCATCTTGGCTCCCGAAGAGCTGAAATTTAAAAGGAAAGAAAAACATCAAGAAAGAGTAAAAAAAAAAACAACAAAAAAGAATCTGACCACAGAAAGTTTTATGGGACAAGGAAACAGGAGGGGAGGAGATTAAGTAAAGGGGCAAGGAGGACTGACAGAAGGGAGGGCAAATAAGGGGAGGTAGTAGACAGAAGAAAACATTGGTGATAAGGAAAAGTATGAAAGGAGAGAGAGGACAAACAGGAGGAAAAATAGGATCCACCATTAATAATCATAATTGTGAATGGGATGAAATTTCACATAAAACAGAAGAATATAGCAGAGTGGATCACAAAGCAGAATTTTACAATATGTTTACAAGAAACACACTTGAAGAGGCAGCTAGGTGGCGCAGGGTGTAGAGCACCGGCCCTGGAGTCAGAAGGATCTGAGTTCGGATCTGGCCCCAGACACTTAACACACATAAACAAAAACCTAGCCGTGTGACCTTGGGCAAGTTACTTAACCCCAATTGCCCTCCAAAAAGCAAAAAACAAACAAACAAACAAACAAAGAAACACACTTGAAGCAGAAAGACACACAGATAGTAAAGGTAAGAGGCTGGAGCAGAATCTATTATGCTTTATTCTCATAGAGAACCATGATATCAGGAAGGTGATGCCTTGACTTGCAAGGGAATTGGATTACATTGAGGCAGGGCTGTACAAAGTCGCCAACCTCATTTTCTCCTCCAGAACCATCAGGATCCAGTGACTGAATATAGAGCAGGACAACTGGAAATGACCCAGGATGCAGAGGAAGACCTTGATATTTTTAAGCCAAGATCTTTCTGAGTTTTCACTTTGACTGAGACAATGTCCATTCAGTGATTAGGGCTATTTAAGAAGTAAGTCATGGAATAGCCCCTTTAATAAAAAAAATCACACAGGGATGGGGAGACCCTTGCATTATTTCTGTGCAAAAGAGAAACAATTATTATTTACATTCATCCTGAATCATCAGGGCCACCAAAATAACCATTAAGTGGTGCTTGGGCAAGGACCTAATGTCAGCCAATCATTGAGACCTAGAGTAAATTGAGTTTCAGGCATAGTCTTTAAGAAAGAAATCAGGGAGTAGAAACAGCTCATCCAAGCCACTCTGCCCCCAGATTCCCCCCAAACTATGTAAAAGGGGACTCTGAACAACTTCTGGAGCCCCAGCACCCACAGAACAACACAGAGAAGCTAACCTCCCACTGAGGACATCCCAGCAGCCCTGCAGGAAGGACCAGCACAGCGGTCTGGGAGCCCGCAGCGCACAGAGCACAGCGAGCCGAGCCCAGGTCCCCATGAGCCGAGGTTTTAGCCCCAGGGTGGCAGGGCCAGCAGCCGGCTAGAGGAACCCCAGAACTCCAGCAGCTGTGGAGATTCCAGAATTATCAACATAGACATGCCTAGGACAAAGTAAGAGGTGAAAATACGGTCATTCAGTGGAATAGAGGACTTTCAAGCATTCTTGAGGAAAAAACCAGAATTGAACAGAAAATTTGACATCCAGACACAAGAAGCAAGAGATGCCTGAGAAGGTAATCAGGGAAAAGAAATCAAAAGGAACTTACCAAAGTTGAACTATTTACAGTTCTATATGGAAAAGTAATAACTATGACTGATGATATCTTTCTCACTATGAAAATAATGGAAGAAGGGTGTGTGGTCATATGAATACATATGTGAATGTGTGTGTATATGGTTACAGTTATATATGGATAGAGGGCATAGGTTGAATTTGTTGGGAAGGGAGAATACTCAAGTGATGAAATTATGAGGTGAGAGAGGAAAGTGGCAAGAGGAGATGGGGAGAGACAGGGTAGGGTAAACTATCTCATGTAGAAGAAGCAAGGGGAAGTGGTTGCAAAGGAGGGGGAGAATAGGAAGGCAAAAAAGGCAAAACCACATTCTCATTGAATTTGGTTCAGGGAGAGAATGACATACATACTAAATGGGATATCTCAACCTGCAGCAGAATAGGGGGAAGGGGGATGAGAGGAGGGATGATGAATGGGAGGGCATCCTTGGGGGGAGGGGAGGTTGGAAGTACCCACTATAGAAGAGGGACAGGATCATGTAGGGAATGGACCAGGTGGGGGGTGGGATGAGTGGGAGGGAATTATAAGCAGCCCTGTACAATATATCTACTATGATAATGTTTTGCATAGCTAGACATGTACAACATATACTGAATTACTTTTCTCCCCAGAGGGAATGGGTGACAAGGGAGGAAGGAAATGGATCTGAAATTCGAGGTCTTAACATTAAATGTTTCAAATATATGTATATATATATATATATATATATATATATATATATATACTATTATTAATACTCTTTTTCTTATAATTGGGAGACAAGATGTGCAGGCATTGGGACACAAAGATTCACCTTCCTCTAATGGAAAAGTCGGAGAGGGTATGGGAGAAGGTATGGGAGAGAGCAGATTGGAGGAAGCGATATCTTATGGGACTGCTATTCTGGGAGGTTGGGTAGGGGAATAACGGGGGAAAAATGATTGTAACTCAAAATCTGGCAGAAATGAATGATGTAAAACAGAAGTTAATAAAGCATTTGTTTAAAATTTAAAAAAAAGAAAGAAATCAGCTGAGGGTGGTTAGTTGGTGCAGTGAATAGAGCATGAGCTCTGGAGTCAAGACAACCTGATTTTAAATCTGGCTTCAGACACTTGACACATTTACTAGCCATTTGACCTTGGGCAAGTCACTTAATCCCAATTGCCCTCCAAAAAAAAGCCAAAAAGAAAGACATCAGTTACTTCAGGGAGCCAACATGATAGGGTAAGCCAACATGACATATACTGATCTCTAATAAAATGAGAAAATAACATCCCAGGAGAAATCCCAGAATGTCAGAGCCAGTAGAAATATGGGATAAAGTTGTCTTTTAGCCCAAGAAACTTGCAGGATTACCAAGAAAGGTCCATTTCAGTAGGGCAAAAGGGGAGCAAATTCCAGGACAGGGAACATCCCAGTTAGCTGCAGCAAGATCCACTTCAGAAAATCAGTGGGAAATCCTGAGCCCCAGGGTTGTGGAGCAGGCAAATGCCAAACCCAGGACTCCTATCTCATCCTTCCTATGTCCAGGGATCTGGCAGATTATAGCTCAGAGAACTACCATGTGATTTAGTTCAGCACTGGGCAGGCAGGAATTCTCCAGTGTCCAGATTTCTCCATGCTCTAGCAAAGCCCCAGGCAGGCATCTATCTTTCAGCAGTGGACCTCCTCATGCTTCAGCATACTACGAATGAGCATTCATCCTCTAGCAACAGACCTCCATGTGCTTCAATGCAACCCCAGATATGCAGGCTTATTCTAGCAGCCAGTGTGCTTCAGTGTAGCCTTGGGGAAACACAGAAAAAAGCCACCTGCCCTCAGCACACACCAGATATTACCACCAGGACCCCAGTTCAGCAACAGGGAAGCTGCCAGACACCTACAACATCCAGCTTCCAATGTCTGAGGCCTCAGCACACAAAATCAATGACCAAACCCCTACTTTAGCACAAGAATCTTGGGACTGTGCTCCCTGTGCCACAGAAGCAGAGCTCAGCCTCAAAAACCAGGAAATAGGCAAAAAAGATGAGCAAAAAGAAACATAGACAGTTTCTATGGTGACAGGGATCATCAAAACACAAACTTAGAAGAGGAAACTATTGTCAATATACCTACATCCAAAACCTCAAGGGGGAATATGAATTGGTCTCAAGCCCCAAAAAACTTCTTGGAAGAGGTTGAAAAGGACTTTAAAAATCAAATAAGAGAGGTATTGGGTAAAGGAAAGAGGTATGCAAGAGAGGGTTAATGGCTTGGCACACAAAATGGCTTGGCACACAAATTGATTGAAGAAAATAATTCCTTAATAAATACAATTAGATGAAGGGGCATGGGGGAATTCACTGAAGACAACAACTCCTAAAAGAGAGAAATTGGTCAAATGGAAAAGGAGGTACAAATGCTAACTGAGGAAAAGAATTAATTAAAAATTAGAATTGGTTGATGGAAGCTAATGAATCAAGAATCAGTCAAACAAAATCAAAAGCATGAAAAATGTAAAAGACCTCACTGGAAAAACAAAAAACCTAGAAATAAATCCAGGAGAGATGTTAAGAATTATTGGTCTACCTGAAATCCATGATCCAAAAAAGAACCTGAACAGCATTTTCCCAAGAAATTGTGGAAGAAAACTGTCCTGAGGTCTTAGGCTAGAGGGCAAAGTAGTCATTGAGGGAAACCACTGATCACATCCTGAAAAAGATCACAGAATGAAAACTGCCAGGAATGTTGTAGCAAAATTCCAGAGTTTCTATGTGTAATGCCATGCACAAGCATCTTTCCAGAAAAATGCTACTTTGAATAGCTTTTAAGATTCTGATTACACAGTACAGTGAACACTCTATTTATTCCATAACAAATCAAAGCAAAACATCCACAGAAAGTCAAGGTACAGAATTCACAATATTACAGAAAATTGCAATATAATATTCACAACAGATTATCATTAAAATGGCCACTTAGTTTTCACCAAAGTGGTCACAATATTCTAGAAAAGAACAATCATTTCAAAGTACAATAGTCAAAGTCTTCCACTCATGGGGCAAAGTCTCAAGTTAACTCAGTCACATATTCACCAATCAATTACTAAGTATCATACACAAAACCCTCCACCCCTAGGTCACTACTAAACTACAATTTCATCTTTACTCAGTACCCAAGGAGAAGTCTTTTCATCTTGACTTTGGGCCAGTTCTCAGATTCCCTAGATCCCCTTCTATGGTCCCAGATTCTACCCGAATTCACCAGAATGTCACCTGGGTTCAATGATAGTTCCCAGTTCCTTGTCTAGCTGTTTGGGTAGGGCCTAATCCACACTGAAGTTCACAGGGTCTGGTCCATGTCAGATCCTTCACAATTTCTGCTCCAGGGAACTCAAGGCTCAACCAAGCCACAAACAAAGTCTCAGCATCCCAGTCATGCTTCCTCAGTCACCTGGGCTCTGGGCTCGGGGTTCGGGACTCCTGTTCAGAACAAGCTCTACCATGACAAGTTCTCAGGAAATTCTGGTTCAGTTATCCATTCTCTCTTCTGTAGCTGTTCTGCCACCAGACACTGGTCTCAAGAAATTCTGACTGTGCTGCTCTGGGGCTTTGCTTATATACACAGCATTAGGTGCTTCATGTTTCAGCCAACCCTTCCTGTTATGTCAGCAACAGGAGACAGGAGTTCATACCTTCTGTTTCCCCAAGGAAGGCTTGATCAATTACTAAGTGCTAAGTGCCTGATACCTTTGCCAACACAAAAGGATCTTCAAATTCATTACCATTAAACCATGTCTAGGAGAAAATATTACACGTAGCCAGAATGAAACAATTCAAGTATCATAGAACCACAGTCAGGATAAAACAAGATTTAGCAGCTTCTACAGCAGTTGATCAGAGGGCTTTGAACATGGTATTCCAGAGGACAAAGGAGCTAGGATTACAAGCAAGAATCACTCACCCAGCAAAGCTGAGTATGATCCTTCAGGAGGAAAAATGGATTCTCAGTGAGATAGAGAACTTTTTAGAATTCATTTTTTAAAGCTAATTTATTTTTAGTTTTCAACATTTACTTCTATGTTTTAAAGTTTCTCCCTCTCCCTCCACACTTCCTCTCCAAGATGGCATGCAATCTGATATAAGCTCTACATGTCACACACTGTGGCTGGTACTTTGTACAATGTTCTACTGTATCTGCTAACTTCATTCAGATTCGGTTCATATAAGTCTTTCCCGGTTTTTCTGAAGTCCACTTGGTCATCATTTTATATGCACAAGAATATACTATTACATTGATATATCACAACTTTTTCAGCCATTCCCCAATTGATTGACATCCCCTCAATTTCCAGTTCTTAGTCACCACAAAAAAATGCTATAAATATTGCCATACATGTGAATCCTTTTCCCATTTTTATGTTCTTTGGTATACAGTCCTAGAAGTGGTAATACTTGGTTAAAGGGTCTGCACATTCTTAGACCCCTTTGGGTAAAGTTTCAAATTGTTTTCTGAATGTTTGGATCAACTCACAATTCCACTAATAATCAATTCCACTCCAGCTTACCCACATTTTTTCCAACATTTGTCATTTTCCTGTTTTATCATGTTAGCCAATGTAATAGGTGTGATGTAGTACCTCAAAGTTGTTTTGATGTGCATTTCTCTAATTAATAGTAAATTAGAGAATTTTTTCACATGACTATAATTAGCTTTAATTTATTCCTCTGAAAATTGCCTGTTTATATCTTTTGACCATTGTAGAATAACTTACATTCTTGTAAATTTGAATCAGTACTCTCAATCTTTTAGAAATGAGGCCTTATCAGAGACACTAGTTGTAAAAATTATTTCTGACTTTTCTGCTTCCATTCTAAGTTTGGTTCCATTGGCTTTGTGCAAAAACTTTTTAATTTAATATAATCAAAATTATCCATTTTGTATTTCATTATGTTCTCTACCTCTTGTTTGGTTGTAAATTTTGCATATTCCATTCTCCATAAATTTGACAGATAAACTATTCCTGGCTCCCATGATTTCTTTATAATATAAGTCTCTATATCTAAATCATGAACCCATGTGGAATTTATTGTGGTATATGGTATTGGACCTTGATCTATGCCCAATTACTGCTATATTATTTGTCGGTTTTCCCAGCAGTTTTCGTCAAATAGTGAGTATTTATCCCAGAAACAGGGAGTCTTTGTGTTTATCAAATAGAAGATTGCTGTAATCATTGACTACTATGTCCTGTGTACCTAACCTTTCCACTGTTCTACCTCTCTATTTCTTAGCCAGGACCAAATAACAGCTTTGATGATTGTTGCTTTATAATACAATTTAAGAGCTAGAATTGTTTTCATTAATTCCCCTTATATTCTGGATCTTTTGTTCTTCCAGATTAATTTCATTACCAAACTTTCTAGCTCTAAAAATAATATTTAGTAGTTTGATTGGTATGTTACTGAATAAGTTAATTAATTTAGGTAGAATTGTCATTTTTGCTATAGTAGCTCTGCCAGACCATGAACAACTGATGTTCTTTCAATTATTTAGATTTGACTTTGTGTGAAAAGTGCTTTGCAATTTTGTTCATATAATTCCTGGGATTGTTTTGGCTGGTGGACTTCCAATTATTTTATAATGTGTAGAGTAACTTTAAATGGAATTTCTCTTCCTATCTCTTATTGGGATTTGTTAGCAATATATAAATACTGATGATTTGTGTGGATTTATTTTATATTCTGAAACTTTGCCAAAGTTGTTTATAATTTCAAATAGTTTTTTTTTTACTTGATTCTCTAAGTATATCATCATATCATCTGCAAAGAGTGATAACTTATTATCTTCTTTGCCTATTCTAAATCCTTCAACTTCATTTTCTTCTCTTATTACTAAAGATAACATTTGTAATATCATATTGAATAACAATGGTGGTAGTGGACATTCTTGTTTCATCCCCAATCTTATTGGAAATGCTTCTAGCTAATCCCCATTACATATAACACTTGCTGATAGTTTTAGCTAGATGCTACTTATCATTTTAAGGAAGACATTAATTCCTATAGTCAATCATGTGTTTAATAGGAATAGGTATATTTTGTCAAAAGCTTTTTCTGCATCTATTAAGATAATCATACGGTTTCTGTTAGTTTTGTAGCTGATATGGTCAGTTATGCTGATAATTTTCCTAATATTGAACCGTCCTGCATTCTTGGTATAAATTCTATATGATTAAAGTGTATTATTTTTGTGATAAGTTGCTGTAATCTTTTTTGTTAAAATTTTATTTAAAATATTTGCATCTATATTCATTAGAGAAATCGGTCTATAATTTTCTTTCTCCATTTTTACTTTTCCCAGTTTTAGCATCAATACCATATTTGTATTATAAAAAGAATTTGGTATGACTCTTTACCTATTTTCCCAAATAGTCTATTTGGTATTGCAATTAATTATTCTGTAAATGTTTGATAGAATTCACTTGTTCACTGGCAAATCCATCTGGTCCTGGAGATTTTTTCCCTAGGGTATTCATTGATGTCTTGTTCAATTTCATTTTCTGAGATGGGGTTAAGCATTTTAATTCCTCTTCTGCTAATCTGGGCAGTTTATATTTTCATAAATATTAATCCATTTCAATAAGATTGTCAAATTTATGGCCATAGAGTTCAGCAAAATATTCCTAAATTTTTCTTTTAGTTTCCTTTTCATTGGTGGTGAATACACTCTTTTCATTTTTGATACTGGTAATTTATTTTTTTTCTTTCTTTTTAAAAATTTTTGCTTGTTGGAGGGGAGAAGGCAGGGTAATTGGGGTTAAGTGACTTGAGCAAGGTCACACAGCTAGTAAGTCTTAAGTGTCTGAGGCCAGATTTGAACTCAGGTCCCCCTGACTCCAGGGCAGGAGCTCTATTCACTGTGCCACCTACCCACCCCTCTTTCTTTTTTTTTTAAGCAAATTAACCAAAGGTTTACCAATTTATTGGGTTTTTTTTCTTCATAAAACTCTCTCTTAGTTTTATTTATTAGTTCAAAAGTTTTCTTAATTTCAATTTTATTAATCTCTCCTTTGGGTTTCAATATTTCTAATTCAGTATTTGAGGATTTTTATTTGTACTTTTCTAGCTTTTTCAGTTACATGTTCAATTCAATGACCCCATGTTCTCTATTTTATTCAGAGATATAAAACTTTTCCTAAGAGATATTCAGAGATGTGGTTTATGAATGTAATGGAATAATATTGTTCCATAAGAAATGATATTCAGGTAGATTTCAGAAAAACCTTGAAAGACTTGCATGAGCTGCTGCTGAGTGAAATGAGCAGAAATAGAAAAAAAATTACATAGTATTAGAAACATTGTGTGATGATCATTTATGAATGACTCATCTATTCTTATCAACACAAGGATCCAGGACAAGTGTAAAAAATTCATGAAAGAAAATGCTATCCATGTCCAGATAAAAAACTGATGAAGTTTGAATGCAGATATTTGCATTTTTTTTACTTTATTCTTTTTTGTATTTTTTCTGTTTCTTCTTTCCCATCTGTAACAAATATGGAAATATGCTTTATATGATAGCATACACATAATCTATTTCAAATTTCCTACCATTTTTGGAAGAGGAGAGGGAGAAAATTTTGAAACTCAAAATCTTGTAAAAATGATTGGTAAAATTGTTTTGATATAATTGGGGAAGAATAAAATACTATTTTTAAAAAAAAGCAAAGGTGAAAGTGGAATGTTGGGAATGGAATTGGCATGGAGAGGAAAAAGGTTAATGTATAATCACAGGAATAGGGAAAAATAAAAACAAAAACCTCATGTTATTTCTACATCCCCCCCAACGCACACACAATGTGTAATTTTTTTTTCTATCTTTCTAAAACATATGATGAGCTTTAGGGACAAGATGGAAGCATGACTATCAAATCCTGACCAATCTTTTCCTTCTTGTAATTATTATTAATGTCATATTTACATAATTCCACAAGAATTTTTTTTCTAAAGCATTGTCATTCCTTGAAAGCTTTCATTACAGTTTTGTTATTGTGCATAGTAATAGCCTTTAAACAGATATATGGAAAATGGAATTAAAATTTGGATTAAAAATCTCTTCTTTCCTGAGAATGAGGATTTCACAATCCTTTTGTGTACTTTTAGGTATAAAACTCTGGAGTATTTTCAACATTTAATAGGCCAGACAAGTGAGAAGCAGCTGATTGTCCCTATACTCCAGGACGGGGGTCTAGGGAAAAGGCTTTGCCAGCTAGTTCTGCTCTGGATTATAGAGTTGGCCTTCTTCCCCGCCTTCTGAAGAGATGGATAGTGGGAGTTGGCCTCTTGACCATTTCTGTAATACACTAAAGACAGATACATCTGTGGAGGTTAGTACTCTAATGGCATTTAGTTTTACTTCCTGCCAACCTTGAGGGTGGGGGAATTCAATTATAGATCAGTAAACCTCTAAAGAAAACCATGTAATGGGAAAACATATTATTCCAAGGCAGAACAGAAATACTCCTGAATACTTAGATGAAATGCTTCTGATTTCAATAAAGAAAGATAGGAAGGAATCTTGAGATTCAAGGACAAATCATAAATAATGACTCTTGATTAGGGGTAAAGGAAGGACAATAGAGGTTGGAAGAAGGCCCACCAGAAAATTATTGAGTACTGAAACTGAGGAATGGGGAAGGGGGAGGCAAATCAGTAAAGCAATGGGCAGACTAGATAGAGGTAATATATACAATGTAGATATTATTTCACCTTATGGTCTGCTACAGATTGAAATAGATTTTCTGAATTACTTAATTTCAAACAAATGCCATCTTGGTTTAGAGGTTCATTTAGGTTTGTATTTTATCTTTCTGGTGTTTTTGAGCTAAAGTTCCTATATTCCTCATGAATTCATACCTCTAAATTAATGATATTTTCTTATATAGTCTATTTGTGTTTAGGCTGTAACTTCCTGAAAGTAAGGGATAATGCTTATTAAATTAGCCTTTTAAAATACCCTCCCACAATATCCTGCATTATCAATATTTTAACAAAGGTTTTGACAATGTGACATGTGAAATCATTTTACTCTGAAAATTTTCTAATGTTCTAGGCTTATTTAATACCTGAGACCTGAAGTCTCTACCAAAATGAAAGGAAGAGAGTGGTTTTAGAGATGTTATAATATCCCAATCTAAACTGTCAAGGTATGAATGAAAAATATAGTATAAGGAACCATAAAGGGGGATTATATGATCCCCCAAATCTTACTTTATAAAAATTCAGTTTATCTACAATATGAACAAAATATCATACAAGAAGGGTTCAATCTGCTAGGAAAATAAGTGGAGCTTTTAAATATTTCCAAGCCTTCTGCAAAATAGGAGGAAAGAAATAAAAAACCATTGATTTGAGAAAGTGGATGAGCTCCAGTTGAATTTCAGATGGCTCAATAATGTCGACATTTCAATTGTTCTTTCTGAGCTTTGAAATGAACATTTCATTGAGGTCAATGGAGTGGGTGGGTATGTAACTGATATTTTACACCTCTGCTGTTTCTGATATTCTGCTAGAAACTATCAGAGTTAATTAAGGGGAAAGGCACATCAGTCTTTGGGAGGAAGGCAGTGGCATCACAATACTGGGACTACTCATTATAAGTAAATCCAATTTAAAATTATTAGCTACTGTAAAACTTAAAGTTAAAAAATAACTTTTTATATTCTTATATTTGTCTCTTTATGCTTATTTTTAAATTTTTTCTGGATTGCATTATTACTGCTATTATTTCTGATTCTATTCAAAATGAAGCTTATTAGGTATATAACCACTGGAAGGTCATTTGGGTTTTCTAAGTCTCCATTTCCTTACCTGTAAAACAGTAATCATACCTGTAGTAGTTACCTCACAGGTCTGTTGTGGAGGTCAAATGAGCTAACACATTTAAAGTGCTTCATGAACCTTAAAGCCATATGTTTTTGTTGTTCAGTCATTTCCAACCCTTTGTGACCACATTTTGAGTAGAATGAAGGAAGAAGTAGAATGGGGTAAATAATTTCACATGAAAAGGCTCAAAAGACCTATTACAGTGGAGGAGAACATGGGCAGGTGGGCAATGGGCATCATTTGAACCTTACTCTCATTAGTATTTGTTCAAAGATGGAATAATATACACAATTAATTGAATATAGAAATCTCTCTTACCTGACAGGGAAGTAGGAGGGAAGGAGATTAATTAAAGGGGCAACAGCAACTAGTAAAAGGGAGGACAGATGAGGAAAGGCAATAGACAGAAGCAGAACACTAGTGAAGAGAAAAAGGGTGAAAAGAGAGGACAAAAAGGATGAAAAATAAGACAGAAAGAAATACACCCTTAGGAATCATAACTGTGAATGTGAATGGGATGAACTGTCCTATAAAACAGAAGCAGATAGCGGAGCAGATCAAAAACCAGAATTTTAAAGCAGAGAGACACAGAAAGAGTAAAGATAAGGAACTAAAGTAGACTCTATTATGCTTCAGCTGTACTTGAAAAAAAGCAGGACTAACAATTCTGATGTCAGACAAAGTAAAAGCAAAAAGAAATCTAATTAAAATAGATAAGGACGTAAATTACATCTTGCTAAAAGGTACCATAGACAATGAAACAATATCAATACTATACATATTGTGGTCTAGCATCTGAATTTTTTTCTTTTTCTTTTTCTTTTTCTTTTTTTTTAGCATCCAAATTCTTAAAGGAGAAGTTAAGTAAGTAACAAGAAGAAACAGGGAAAACTATATTGGTGGGGGAGCTCAACTGTCTCCTCTCAGAACTAGATATATCCAACCAAAAATAATCAAGAAATTAAGGATATTCATAAAAAAAATTAAAGTTAGATATGACAGACCTTTGGAGAAAATTGAATGGGAACAGAAAGGACCATACATTTTCTGAGCAGCATTGGCACCTACACAAAAATTAACCATAGGTATATATTAGTACTAGTAAGGGCATAAAAATTTCAAATGTGGAAAGGTAAAAATATTAAATATATTATTTTTGAAACATAAAGCAGCAAAATTACATTCAACCAAGGGCAGTGAAAATATAGATTAAAACTTAATAATTGGGTCAAAGAACAAATCATAGAAACTAACAATAATTTCATTAAAGAGAATGAAAACAATGAGACACATACTAAAACTTATGAGATGTAGCAAAAGGAGAGTGCCAGGTGCTACTTAGTGACCAGCACTAAGTGTGATTGGAGACATGATAGAGAATGAACCAGGTCAGTTAGTTAAACCAGGTGGTTCAAGACAGAACTCCATTTATTGATTTTTTGGACAAGGTTTTTATAGAGCAAAGAGACAAAAGAAAATGTAAATCGAGTTTTCTCATCACTATTTAGTACAGGAGGTTTAGGTAATGTATTAATATCCTGGATATAACAAGATGTCTCTACTCTGATGAGGATTTAACACCTTCAGAGCCTTTGATCTCAGAACTCAGGTAACTTCTTTTAAATGAAGCCACATCACAAATGAGAATCCAGGAGTCAGCTTTAAAGGCCCCAACCTAGGGAATCCTTTGGAGACAGTTTATCAAGAATTTATCTGAGTCCTGGATTATGTCTTCTTGGCTCCCTATAGCAGAGAAAATTTATTTCTTTAAATCATTACATCAACAGAGTAGAAAAAGAGTGAATCAATGAATTGGACCTGCAACTAAAAAGAAACCTACAAAAAGAAGAAATTTAAAAATCCTCAGTTAATCACCAAATTGCAAAGCTTCAAAATCAAAGGTGAGATTAATAAGAATGAAAGAAAGAAAAAAAATGTTGAGCTAGTAAATATATCTAGTAACTGGTTTTATGGGGGGAAAATAATAAAAAATAAGCAAATTTTAATTTGATTTAAAAAAAGATAATGAGAACACCAAATACCCAGTATCTAAAAGGAAAAGAGTGAAATTACCACCACTGAAGACGAAATTAAAGCAATCATTAGTAAGTATTTTGCCAAATTGTATGCCAATAAATCTGACAATCTGAGTGACAGAAATGAAAATATAAATAATTTTGATTATATTGAAATAAAAGGCTTTTGCACAAGCAAAACCAATTCAACCATAATTAGAAGGAAAACAGAAATCTGGTAAAACAATCTTTACCATAAGTTTCTCTGATAAAAGCCTCATTTCTCAAATATATAAAGAACTGAGTAATATTTATGTAATGGAAAACACAGAAGTAGTTCACACCTTGTTTTAGCTATTGAATTAACACCTTGTTTCAGTTTAATATGTGAACACCACAACTTATGAACTTCTGGGGAAGAGCTGTGCCTTATAAAAGGAAGAGCATAAGCTGTACAGTCAGAATTTCCCCGAGTAAGCATCCTGGAGGCAGGGCAGCTGCTGCTAGACTGAAGACTGAACTGAGAATTGAGAAGAACTGAGAAGAGGACTCTTGTGGTGGCAGAGTCAAGAAGGAGAAAATTTGTGGTATACTGGCACTCTGTTTGTCTGCTCTGTCTCTGTTGATGTTTGTTTGTGACACTTTGTACAGAAGCCCTGGGACCTTACTGGAAGCCCTTAAAGATGATTTTCTAGTAGTATGTTTTAGAAGTCCTAAAGGAGGGTTTGGGAGGTCCTGGAACTTTAATGAAGATTTGTGCTGACCTCTTGGAACTTGTTTGAGGGTCTGTGTTGACTTCTATGTTGATGATTTCTGTTGAGTTCTCAAACTTTCTTGGTGGGTCTGAGATGGTTTCACAGGCAGATATTGAGTTAATGATGGTGCTAGCAATATGCATGGATATTATTGTGGCTTTGTCAAGCTTTGTCTTCCCAGAAACAGGAACTGTGAAGGACTTGAGGTGGACTGGATACTGTGAACTTCAATATGGAATGGGAACTGGATGAAGAACTGGACAGGGAGCTGGACAAGGAACTGGTAGCTGCCTGCCTTTGAACCTAGGTGACAGTTGGAGCTGGGACCATGGAAGAAGAACCATGGAAGCTGAGAGCCAGCCTCAAGTCAAGCTGAAAGAAGACTTTACTTGGATATTGTGTACTGACTGAGAAGATTATGATTTACTGTGATCTAGGGATGGAGAACTTTGACTTTTGTATTTTGTAATTGAATTAAGAATTTTGTGATTGACTAAATGATTGTATTTTGTTTAAAACTATGTGACCATTTTGGTGAAAACTATGTGGCCATTTTAGTGATTAGTTGTTGAGTTGTGACATGGTGAATTCTGTATTTTGATTTTCTGTGATAAGTTGTAACATTGTGAATGCTGAATTTTGAAAATGAAAGGATATGACATAATATTTATAGCAGAATTTTTCCTGGTGGCAAAATATTGGAAATTGAGGTTATGCCCATAAATTGGGGAATAGCTGAAAAAGCTGTAGCATATGGCTGTAATGGAATACTATTGTTCCATAAGAAATGATGAGCAGGTAGATTTCAGAAAAACCTGGAAAATAATGCAAAATGAAATGCAAAGAAGCAAGAAAACATTATATATAGTATCAGCTGCATTATATAATGATCTGGGGTCTGAATGAATCTCAGCAACAGAAGGATCAAGAGAAGTATGAAGGATTTATGAAGGAAAGTGCTATCCACATCTAGTTAAAGAAGTGATACACTTTGAATGCAGATCAAAACATAATTTTTCACCTTTTCTTTTCTGTGTTTTTTTTTCTTTTGATCTTTTTCTTCTTTTAGAACCGTGACTAATATGGAACTATGTTTTGCATAATAGTACATGCATTATCTAAATCAAATTGCCTACAGTTTTTCAGAAGTGGGGGGTAGGGATGGGGGAGTGATCTTGTAAAAATAATACTAAAACTGTCTTGATGTGTAATTGGGAACAAATGCTATTATCAAAGAATTTAGACATTTTGATAATGAACATAAATGGTAAAATACAACATATAAATAGAGCAGTTGTTAGGATAAAATGGCAATGAACTTAGAGTATACTACTTATATAAATGTTAAGTCTCATCAATTAATAAGGATCCTTTGCAACAAACTTATTATTAATATTAACTTGATTAATAATAATAATGATGATGATCCTCATCATTTTATATAAGGTGCTTTGAGTATTACCAAAGTTTAATAAAGTTCCTCATACTTTCAGTAACTTGTGAGCCAATTGAGTTGCAATTAGACACATCCATGAAATAAGTAGGGCATAATGTAGCAAAGTATACCATTAAACCATATTTGACAGTCTAAAAAGGAAAACAGAGCCTTGAGAAACAAAGGCAGGGAAGGCTTTGTGCTACAGGTAGAACTTCTATCCTCAATAAAACCCTAGAGAAGAAAAATACTTTTATTTTCAAGCTGGGCCTCTTTGAATGTTTATCATTTGGGTATACTGAGAAGAGTTTTTACCTGACCATTCCCACCTTAAACATCAGTTCACTCATATTGAGGTTATTTATATATGTTGTAGATATGTTCTGATTTAATTGGTTCTCCTGACTACTGGGAATAGATCAAGTGTGCCTCCTGATTTGCTTTTTAATTTTTTTAATATTTCTGTCATTTGTCTCTTTTGGCCAGCTTAGAGCAGTAAAATTTTGGACAAAAAGCAAAGGATAAAGAAGTATAAAATGGGTAAAACAAAATCACTACAAAATTGAGCTGAAAGGACAATGGCTTGTATAAAAAAATAATCTCACTACAGCTTTACCAGAGGACTACAATAAACCACCCAGGTTGAGGCTTGCTTTAAATTGTCTTTAATCCCAATACCAAGGTCAGCAAGGCCATCTCATCTTAATTTTTCATGGAGTTAGAAATTACAGCTTCTTCATGTATAAAATAACTCTAAGAAAAGAAGGGCAGAGCAGGGTCACACAGCTAGTACGTGTTAAGTGTCTGAGGCCTGATTTGGGCTCAGGTCTTCCTGACTCTACTACTGGTAGGGCTACTGCTCTGTTCACTGCTCCACCTAGCCACCCCAAAATGTCCCTCTTGGTAGTAGTTTTGTGCACTACAACATGAGAGGCTTGACAAGATCATAGTGACATCCTGACAAAGGGGAGAGAACTCTGGGTTTAGATCAGAAGCCTCAAAGTTCAAATTCTCACTCCATGGCTCACTGTCTTTGTGATCCTGGAAAGGTCACAAACTTTCTGGTGCCTTCATTTCTTCATCTGTAAAATAAGGGACTAGCTGACCTCTAAGGTCTCTTTTAATGCTAAATCTATCATCCTATGGTTTTATCAATGTAAAAAAAAAAAGAAAGAAAAGAAGGAAAGAGGAATATTCTTCCTTCTCTTTTTGCTAAAATAAAATGTGTGTTTGCTTCTAAGCTACTGCATGGAGATATTGAAAAAATATGTTACTTTTGTACAAAATGAAATCCCCAAACCTATGTGCCAGTATTTCCACTGTAACTCAAAACGCAGTGCCATTATTCATAGCTGACCAAGTTATTTTATAAACTTCATTTAGTGCAATATTTTGCAAACCTAGTATTTGCCAGAGCTGAAGAAGTGTGTTTAGATCACTTTGCCTGGCAGGCAACTACATTAGTTATCTTTAAGTCAAAGTATTAATTTTGAATTGCTTGTTTATAAGAGTATCTAGGAATTATCTACAGACTACTTATTCAAGTTCATATAGTTATATGTCCTCTCCCTGGTGGTCAGCACAGTACTGAGATATGCCATAACAAAAGCCTTTTAAACAACAATTGAGCACCACTCATTGCCTCTGACATTTAACGCCGCCAACTAACTGGTACATTCCAAATTCATCAAGGGGAACATTAGCTTTCAGAAAGATAAAATATTTTCCAGGTGAACTTTTTAAAATGCTGTAGGCTCTGTAACATATTTTATTTCCTATTTAAGACATTTGATTTCTTATTTAGATTAAATTATTTTTAGTTTTAAATATTCACTTTTATAAGATTATGAGTTCCAGATTTCCCTTCCCTTCCACTTACTATCCCCAAAATGAGGTGCAATCTGATATAGGCTATACATGTATAATCATAGTAAATATATTAGTCATATTGTGAAAGAAAAATCAGAACAAAAGAAAAAAACAGAAGAAACAAAAAAGAAAAAAAAATTGTAAATTTTGATTTGCATTCAGACTCAATAGTTCTTTCCCTGAATGGGGATAGCATTTTTGAATTTTATTAGACCATTGAATTTCTAAGAAGAGGTAAGTCTATCAAAGTTGGTCGTTGCACAATATTTCTGTACATTAATGTTATTGTACAATGTTGTGTACAATTTTCTCCTGGTTCCACTCACTTCACTCAGCATCAGTTCATGTAGGCCTTTCCAGGTTTTTCTGAAATCCACCTGCTTGTCATTTCTTATTATTATTCCTTTATATTAATATACCACAGGTTGTTCAGCCATTCCCAAATTGATGTGCATTTCCTCAGTTTCTAATACTTGACCACCACAAAAAGTGCTGCTACAAATATTTTTGTAAATGTGCATGTCTGCCCTTTGTCCATTTTTATGGTCTCTTTGAGACATAGACCTAGAAGTGGTATTGCTGGATCAAAGGGAATTCACAAGTTTATAGCCCTTTAGGGATAGTTTCAAATTACTCTCCAGAACAGTTGGGTCCATTTATAACTCCACCAACAACACATCAGTGCATTCTTATAAATTTGACTCAATTCTCCAAGTATTTTAGAAACGAGGCTTTATCAGAGAAACTGTAAAAATTTTTTCCTAGCTTTCTGTTTTCCTTCTAATCTTGGTTGCATTGACTTTCTGCAAAAACTTTTTAATCTAATACATTTTTTCCACTTTTCATTTCATAATGTTCTCTATCTCTTGTTTGGTAATATATTCTTATGTTCTCCATAGATCTAACAGGTAAACTATTTTTTGTTTGTCTAGTTTGCTTATAGTCTCACCCTCTATGTCTTAATCATATACCCATTTTGACCTTATCTCGGTTTATGGTTTAAGATGTTGATCTATGACTAGTTTCTGCCACACTGTTTTCCAGTTTTCCCAAAAGATTTTGTTAAATAATGAGTTCTTATCCCAGAAGTTGGAGTCTTTGCATTTATCAAACAGTACATTACTAAAGTTATTGGCTACTGTGTCTTGTGTACCTAACCCATCCCACTGATTCCAAGCATTTCTTTTCATTATTTTCCCTGATATTCTCAAACTTTTGTTCTCCTAGATAAATTTTTAAAATTATTTTTCTACCTGTATAAAATAACTTTTAGCAGTTTGATTGGTATAGTGCTAAATATGTAAATCAGTTCAGATAGAACTGTAATTTTTATTTTATTAGCTCAACCTACCCATGAGCAATTGATTTTTTTTTCAGTTATTTAGATCTGACTATGTTTCTGTGTAGTGTTTTGTAATTTGTTCATATATTCCTGGGTTTTTCTTGGCAATAGATAATTTGTGTTGTGTACAGTTACTTTAAGAAGAATTTCTCTTTCTATCTCTTGCTGCTAGGCTTTGTCAGTAATATAAAAAATGCAAATAATTTATGTGGGTTTATTTTATATCCTACAACTTTGCTAAAACAGTTAATTATTTCAAGTAGTTTTTTTAATTGATTCTTTGGGATTCTCTAAGTATGTTATCATATCATGTATAAAGAGTGATAGCTTTGTTTCTTCATTGATTATTCTAATTCCTTCAATTTCTTTTTCCTCTCTTATTTATAAAATTTATTATTGCTCATTGCTAACATTTCTAGTACAATATTGAATGACAGTGGTGATAAAGGGCATCCTTTTGTCACCCCTGATCTTACTGGAAATGCTTTTAGATTATCTCCATTATATACAATGCCTGCTGATGGTTTTAGGTAGATGCTACTTACCATTTTTAGGAAAACTCCATTTATTCCTATGCTTTTTAGTGATTTTAATAGGAATGGGAGCTGTATTCTGTCAAAAGCTTTTTCTGCAACTTTTGAGATAATCATATAATTTTGTTATTAATATGGTCAGTTATCCTGATAGTTTTCCTAATATTGAACTAACCTGCAGTCCTGGTATAGATCTCATCTGGTAATAGTGTGTTATCCTCACGATAAATTGTTACAGTCTCTTTACTAATATTTATTTATATATTAATTTATTTTTCATCTATATTCAATAGGGAAATTGGTCTAAAATTTTCTTTCTCTTTTGGCTCTTCCAGGTTTAGGTATCAGCACCATAATTGCATTATAAAAATAATTTGGCAGGACTTCTTTGCTTATTTTTCTAAATATTTTATATATTATTGTAATTAATTATTCTTTAAATATTTGACAGAATTCACTTTTAAATCTACCTGGCCCTAGAGATGTTTTCTTAGGGAGTTCATTAATGGGTTGTTCAATTTGTTTTTCTGAAGTGGGGTTATTTAGCTATTTTATTTCCTCTTCTGTTAACCTGGGTAAATTATATTTTTGTAAGTATCCATTTCACTAAGACTGGAATATTTATTAGCATACAATTGAGCAAAATAGCTCCTAATTAATATTTTTTTATTTCCTCTTCATTGGTGGTGAATTCACTTTTTAATTTTTGGTACTATTAATTTGATTTTCCTCTTTATTTTTAAAATTCAAATTAACTGCTGATATAAGCAGACAGTGAAACTGTTTAATTCCTCAGAACTTTGAGGAGTGATTTAAATATTTGATAAAGAAATATGAAGATAAGCTAGAAATCACAAATCTCATCTGGCAGATAGATTTAAAAGATAAGAATGGCTAACATTTTTGGATATGATAATAATTTTAGCATAGTTCTTGTGTTTGAAGTCTGGAGTATGTCTGATGCTTTTCTAGGATGACAAAATTTTAAACCAGGCTACTAAAGCTGAGCACTGTACCTGGAGAGGTCAGGGAGTTGTTTGTTTTTGTAGTACTTTGAACTCTACTGTGCTCTTGTCCTTTCCCTTTCCCTTTACTCTATGTGTATCTTTGCCTCAAATGTATTTCCTATAAGCAACATATTGTAGTGTACTGTTTTTTCTTTCTAATTCATTCTGCTATCCACTTCTCTTTTATGGGAAAGTTGATCTCATTCACATTCACAGTTATGAATACTAAATGTATCTTTTTATCCGTCCTGTTTTCCACTGTGTTTATTCTTTTGTCTCTCTTATTTTTCCCTTATCCTTCTCACTAGGGTTTTGCTTCTGACCACTGCCTCCCTCAATCTCCCTTCCTTTCTATCAGGTCCCTCCCTTTCCTTTCCCCTTTCCTTGACATTTCTTCTCTCTATTCTGCCCTCCCTTCTATCTACTCCTCCCTTTTCTTTCCCCTTTCCCCTACTACTTCCTGTAGGGTAGATTTCTATACCCAAGTGAGCATGTAGATTATTCACTCTTTGAGCTCAATTTGCTGTGAGTGAGGTTCAAACAATGCTTGTCTCCCTCCCTTCTTTCATTCTCCTGTAATGTCTTTGTATCTCTTCATGTGATGTAATTTATCATTTTCTGTCTCCTCCTTTCCTCTTCTCCCAGTACAATCCTTTTTTTCACCCCTTAATTAAATAAGATTTTTATCATCACATTAATGTCAACCTAAACCCGCACCCTCTGTCTGTATATACCCCTTCTAAATGCCATAATAAAATATAGCTCTCAAGGGTTACTAATATCATCTTCCCATGTTGGGATATAAACAGTTTACACTTATTGTATAATGTGTTTGATTTTTTTGTCTTTCCTATTTACCTTTTTTTGCTTTTCTTGAGTCATATTTGAAGACTGAATTTGCTGTTGAGCTCTGGTCTTTTCATCAGGATGTTTTAGAAGTCACATATTTCATTAAATGTCCATCTCCTCTGAAAGATTATGCCTAATTTTGCTGGATAATTGATCCTTGGTTGAAATCCAAGCTCCTTTGCCTGTCAGAATATCATATTCCAAGCCTTCAAATCCTTTAATGTAGAAGCTGTTTGGTACTGCAAAATCCTGACTCTTTTCCCATGATATTTGAATTGTTTCTTTCTGCTTGGTTGCAGTATTTTCTTCTTGACCTGTTAAGGCTAGAATTTGGTGACAATATTCCTTGGCATTTTCATTTTGCAATCTCTTTCAGAAGGTGAATGGTGGATTCTTTCAATGACTGTTTTATTTTTGGATTCTAGGGCCTCACGGTAATTTTGCTTGCTAATTTCTTCCCCCCCCCCCACCCGGCCCCAGAATTTATTTATTTATCTTTAGTTTTCAGCAAGATTTCCACAAGATTTTGAGTTCCAAATTTCCTCCCCATCTCTCTCCTACCCCCAACCCAAGATGCCAAGCATATTGATGACTTCTTCCCCCAGTCTGCTTTCTCTTCAATCTCCCTCCCCATCCACTGCCCTTATCCCCTTAACTTTTACTTTCTTGTAGGGCAAGATGGATTCCTATACCCCATTGCTTATATATCTTATTTGACGGTTGCATGTCAAAACAATTTTTTTAACATTTGTTTTTAAAATTTTGAGTTCCAGATTCTTTCCCTTCTTCCCTTCTCACCTCACCCCACTGGGAAGACAAGCAATTTGATATGACATATATGTGTAGTTATGCAAAACATTTCCATAGTAATCATATTGTGAAAGACTATTTCGTTCCATCCTATCCTACCCCAATTTATTCTATTTTCTCCTTTGACCCTGTCCCTTTTCAAATGTGTTTGCTTCTGATTATCTCCTCCCCCAATCTGCCCTCCTATCATCGCTTCCTCTCATCCCCTTCCCCCTATTTTCCTGTAGTGTAAGATATCCAACAGTGTGTATATTATTCCTTCCTTAAGCCAAATTCAATGAGAGTAAGGTTGACTCATTCCCTTTCACCTCTCTGCTCTTCCCCACCACTGTAACCAGTTTTTCTTGCCTCTTTTATGTGAGATAATTTATTTTACTCTATCTCTCCCTTTCTCCTTCTCCTAATATATTCCTCTCTCACCTCTTAATTTTATTCTTTAGATATCATCCCTTCATATTCAACTCAACTTGTGCCCTCTGTCCATATATACATATACACCCATATACATATATTTATATACATACCCATACATATATAACACACATATACACATACATATACACACATACACATTTATACAATACACATATATGTGTGTATATGCATATACACATACACATGCATATACACATACTTGTGTGTATACATATATACACATAGTGTGTATGTACACATACACTCAAACATGCACATACACATTACATATATATATATATATATATATTTTCCCGTGTAGAATCATACTCAGTTTTGCTGGGTAGATGATTCTTGGTTTTAGTCTTAGCTCCTTTGACCTCTACAATACCGTAGTACAAGTCCTCTGATCCCTTAATGTAGAAGCTGATAGATCTTGTGTTATTCTGATTGTGTTTCCACAATATTCACATTGTTTCTTCCTGACTGCTTGCAATATTTTCTCTTTGACCTGTAATTTTCTTTGGAGTTTACTTTTTGGGATCTTTTTCATACTGAGTTTTTTTTAAACAAATGCTTTATTAACTTCTGTTTTACATCATTCATTTCTGCCAGATTTTGAGTTACAATTTTCCCCCATTTTTCCCCTACCCACCACCCCAGAATAGCAGTCCTACAGGATATCCCCTCATCGAATCTGCTCTCTCCCATATCTTGTCCCATACCCCCTTCGACTTTTCCATTAGAGCAAGGTGAGTCTCTGTGCCCCAATGCCTGAATATCTTATCTCCCAATTACATGCAAAATATTATTAATAATAGTATTTATATATATTTGAAACATTGAATTTTAAAACATTGAATTTCAGATCCATTCCCTTCATCTCTTGTCACCCATTCCCTCTGGGAAGATAAGTAATTCAGTATGGGTTGTACATGTATAGCTATGCAGAACATTACCATAGTAGATATATTGTAAAAGACTGCTTATATTTCCCTCCTACCCATCCCACCCCACACCTGGTCCGTTCCCTACTTTGATCCTGTCCCTCTTTGATAGTGGCTACTTCCAACCTCCTCTCCTCCCAGAATGCCTTCCTCTCCATCACCCCCCTCCCCCCTACTCTTCTTCAGGGTGAGATATCCCATTTAGTATGTATGTCATTCCCTGAGCCAAACTCAATGAGAATATGATTTTGCCTTTTTGCCTTCCTGTTCTACCTCTCCCCTGCAGCCACTATACTTTCTATTTCTATTTTACCCTCTGATTCTAGAATATCAGGGTAGTTTTCCTTGATAATTTCTTAAAAGATGTCTAGGCTCTTTTTTTGATCATGATTTTCAGGTAGTGCAATAATTTTTAAGCTATCTCTCCTGGATCTATTTTCCAGGTCAGTTTTTTTTTATTGAGATATTTCACATTGTCTTCAATATTTTTTTTAAATTCTTTTGGATCTGGTTCATAATATCTCAATTTCTCATAAAGTTATTAGCTTCCATTTGCTCCATTCTAATTGTAGATAAATCATTTTCTTCGGTGAGATTTTATACCTGCTTTTCCATTTGCTAATTCTGCTTTTACGGCATTCTTCTCTTCATTGGCTTTTTGGATCTCTTTTGCTGTTCAAGTTATTCTATTTTCAAGGTACGATTTTGTTCAATATTTTGGGGCTCCCCTTTAGCCAGCTTTTGGCTCACTTTTCATGATTTTCTTGCATCACACTCATTTCTCTTCCCAAATTTCCCCCTCATTCTCTCACTTGATTTTCAAAATTCTTTTTGAGCCCCTTCTTAGACTGCAACCAATCGATACCTTTCTTTGAGGAGGAGTTTTGATGCAGGAGTTTTGACTTTGTTGTCTTCTTCTTTTTGTATGCTTTGTTCTTCTTTCTCACCAAAGAAAGAGTCTATATTCTGATTTTTTCCCTCTGTTTGCTCATTTTCCCAATCAATTATTTGAATTTTAAAATCTTTTGCAAAGTAAGACTCTGCTTCCAGAATGGAGAGTGATCTGTCTGAAATTTCTGGGGTTGTGCAACTGTTGTCAGAGCTACTTCTAAGCACCTGTGAATTTTCAATTTTTCTAAGGTGATATGATCAAAGGAGAGGTGTTTACTCCTCTCCTGGTCTGTTGTCTGGTCTTTGAGTGGCCACAAGCACTGTTTTCTCCCTCAGAAGTATGAGGAGGACTTCTTCTCCACAGCCACTCCACACTCTGACATGCCAGCACTCCTCCTCACCCCAGGACTGCTTCCCCAAACTGCCCAGATCCAAGAAAGGCAAAGAAAAAAGAATCCTGCCTTCGTGTCAGCAAAGAAATCCCTGCAATTGCCCTCTGATCAGCTCCTGGATCCCCCCACCTTCTGTGGGCCTGGAGGTCTGGAAGCAGTCACTCTTGCTGCTGCCGCAGCTGCCACCACTGCCACCTCCACCATCCCGAAGCTTCCACCAGACCACCATCTCCTCTCACCCACATCCAACAGAGTTTCCGCATTGATCTTTTACTTTTTCTTTGGCATTTGGGGGGTGAGAAGTCTGCAAACCACCACAGCTGCTCAGTGCCCTGATAACTGCTCTGGTCTGATCTGTACCACCCTGGCCCTCATGGGACTGCACTATGCTCCCAGACTGTTGCAACAGACCCTTTCTGTCGGCCTGCCAGTCTATCTTCAGCTGGAGATGTGTTTCACTCTGTCATTTTGTGAGTTCTGAAGCTCTAAAATTTGTTTAGAGTCATTTTTAACAGATAATTTTTGGTGATTGGGGTCAAACTCAACCAAGTTCCTGCTTTTTCTCTGCCATCTTGACTCTGTCCACTCCTTGCTAAATTCTTGAAATATGCTTTCCAGGCTCTTTTTTATCATGGCTTCCAGGTAAATCAGTAATTCTTAAATTATCTCTCCCGGATCTTTTCTTCCATGTCACTTATGTTTCCTATGAAGTATGTTACATTTTCTCTTAATTTTTATGTTTTTCATTTTTTTTATGGTTTCTTGATGTGTCATAGAGTCATTAGCTTCTACTTGCCCAGTTCTAATTTTTAGTAAATTGTTTTCTTTAGTTAGCTTTTCTACCTCCCTTTCCATTTGGTCAATTCCACTCTTTA